>CAWUFW010003697.1:1270605-1743070 GCA_963921515.1 Calotriton arnoldi
GAAAGGGCAGGGGCGCGGGAAACCGGCCCCGAAGTTCCCACGGACCGGGAGGAGGCGGACCTCGAGGGGGACGCCCGGTGCCTACAGGGGAGCAGGTAGCCGAACTGGGAGACATCTCTGAGCTGACCCATTGGCAGCAAGAAGGGGGTCCCACCAGGGAGGAGTTCTGCAGGGAGCAGAACGAGTGCCCTACTCTGGAGGGTCTGCGGCGGCAGGCTGCAGACCAGGCAGCTGGTAATCAGTCCGGGTCACATCTGATCTACTGGGAGAGCGGTCTCCTATACAGTGAGCCTAAGGTTGCTGAGCCTGGGTCAGCCCGTGTGCTGGTGGTACCCCAGCGCTTCAGGGCCTTCCTACTGGGTCTGGCTCATGACGTGCCTTTGGCAGGACATTTGGGGCAGGACAAGACCTTTGACAGGCTTGTCACCCACTTCTTTTGGCCCCAAATGCGAAGGCAGTCAGATGCACACTGTAGGTCTTGCCAAACTTGCCAGGCAAGTGGTAAGAGTGGGAGGAAGGTCAAAGCTCCTCTCCAACCTTTTCCGGTTGTTGGAACACCCTTTGAAAGGGTAGGGATGGATATTGTGGGGCCACTGGATCCCAAGACAGCCATGGGCAACAGGTACATCCTGGTCTTGGTGGACCATGCCACCCGGTACCCGGAGGCAATCCCTCTCAGGACAACGACGGCGCCAGTGGTGGGCCGGGCGTTAATGGGGATCTTTTCCCGTGTGGGATTCCCCAGAGAGGTGGTTTCTGATAGAGGGACCAATTTCATATCGAAGTATATGACATCCCTGTGGAAGGAGTGTGGTGTAACCTACAAGTTCACCACTCCTTACCACCCACAAGGAAACGGTCTGGTGGAGAGATTCAACCAGACCTTGAAAGGCATGATCAAGGGTCTAACAGAACCCATGAGGCGTAAGTGGGACGTCCTCTTGCCATGCCTACTCTTTGCATACAGGGAGGTGCCTCAGAAGTCTCTTGGGTACAGCCCCTTTGAGCTCCTGTATGGCCACCCTGTCAGAGGACCTCTGAGTTTGGTAAAGGAAGGCTGGGAGGCAGCTCCCAGGAAAACTCCCCAGGATGTATTTAGCTACATGCTGGCCTTTAGAAACCAAACTGCCCGCTTCAGGAAACTCGCTCAGGCGAACCTAGAAGCAAGCCAGGAAGAAATGAAGAGATGGTATGACCAGAATGCCACTCTGGTCGAATTTCAACCTGGGCAGAAAGTGTGGGTCATGGCCCCAGTGGCACCTTGTGCCTTGCAGGACAAGTGGACTGGGCCATATGAGGTAAAGGAGCGCAAAAGTGACGTCACCTACCTGGTGGATTTGCAGGCTCCAAGGAACCCTTTGAGGGTCCTTCACGTGAACCGCCTCAAGCCCCACTTCGAGAGGTCCGAAGTGAGTATGCTCTTGGCGACAGATGATGGGGTGGAAGAGGAGAGCGAGCCTCTCCTGACCTCCTGTCTACCAAGGAGCATGATGGGTCAGTAGAGGGTGTGATCCTCTCCCCTACTCTGACTCAGGAGCAGCAGGAGGACTGTCGCCAATTGTTGGGACAGTTCGCCCCACTGTTCTCTCTGACCCCCGGTGTTACTCACTGGTGTACCCATGACGTGGACACCGGTGACAGCCATCCTGTGAAGCACAAGATTTACAGGTTGACTGACCGGGTCAGAGCCAGCATCAAGGAGGAGGTCTCTAAGATGTTGGCGTTAGGGGTGATTGAGCCCTCCCACAGTCCTTGGGCCAGCCCAGTGGTCTTGGTCCCAAAGGCTGCGGCGCCCGGTGCCACTCCAGAACTCCGGTTTTGTGTGGACTACCGTGGGCTCAATGCCGTCACCAGGACTGACGCGCACCCCATCCCCAGAGCTGATGAGCTCATTGATCGGTTGGGAGCTGCCCGGTTCCTCAGCACGTTTGATTTAACGTCTGGGTACTGGCAGATTGCCTTAACCGATGGGGCCAAGGAGAGATCAGCATTCTCAACCCCAGAAGGTCATTACCAATTCCGGGTGATGCCCTTTGGGTTGAAGAATGCCCCTGCCACCTTTCAGAGGTTGGTCAATCAGGTGTTGGCCGGGCTGGAGGATTTCAGTGCCGCCTACCTGGATGACATTGCTGTGTTCAGTTCCAGCTGGGAAGAACATTTACAGCACCTTGAGAAAGTGTTGAGGGCTCTGCAAGGTGCAGGCCTCACGATCAAGGCCAGTAAGTGCCAGATCGGGCAGGGTTCTGTGGTGTACTTGGGACACCAGGTAGGAAGCGGCCAGGTGGCGCCCCTACAACCCAAGATTGACACCATTCTGGCTTGGGAACCCCCAAGACCCAGACAGAGGTGAGAGCCTTCTTAGGTCTCACCGGCTATTATAGGAGATTTGTTAAGGGCTATGGCACCATCGTTGCCCCCTTAACAGAGCTGACCTCTAAGAGGCAGCCCAGGAAAGTGATCTGGACTGAGTCCTGCCAGAAAGCTTTTGATGCCCTGAAGGCAGCCATGTGCACGGCGCCCGTGCTCAAGGCACCTGACTTCTCCAAGGAATTCGTCGTGCAGACTGACGCTTCAGAGCATGGTGTGGGAGCGGTGCTCTCACAACTGAACGAAGAGGGCCTGGATCAGCCTGTAGTCTTCCTTAGCAGGAGACTACTTCCCAGGGAACAGAGGTGGAGTGCCATAGAAAGGGAAGCTTTTGCTGTGGTCTGGGCGCTGAAGAAGTTGAGACCATACCTGTTTGGGACTCACTTCCGGGTTCAGACAGACCACAGGCCCCTCAGATGGTTGATGCAAATGAGGGGCGAGAATCCAAAACTGCTGAGGTGGTCCATCTCCCTACAGGGAATGGACTTTACGGTGGAACACCGTCCTGGTACAGAACACGCCAACGCAGATGGTCTGTCCAGGTTCTTCCGCCTTAGTGAAGAGAACTCCAATGGGGTTGGGTAGTTCTCCCTACTTTCAGCTGGAGGGGACATGTGTTAGACTTGGCATCTTTTGGCATGTTTCCCCTGACTTTTTGCTTTCTGACCTCCGGTTTTGACTCTGTTTTTGCTGGTGTGATGATTCTGCGCACTTTCCTCACTGCGGTCCAGTGGGAAAGTGCAAGTGCTCCTGTATAAAATGTGTTATGGATTGGTGTTTCCATGATTGGCCTATTTGGTTTATGTGTCAGTCCCTTGTAAAGTGCACTGCGAGTGCCAGGGCCTATAGACCAAATGCTGTTGGTGGGCTGCAGCACTGGATTGTGCCACCCACGCAAACAGCCCGTAAAGTGTAACTCGGGCCTGCCATCGCAGAGCCTGTGCGCAGCCTGGGGCTGCCATGTCGACTTGGCAAGTGCACACACTTGCAAGTCCCTAAACCTTCCCTTTGCTACATGTTAGTCACCCCTAAGGTAGGCCCAAGGTACCCCTGTGGGCAGGGTGCGTTGTACGCGAAAGGTAGGACATGCCCGGGTGTGTGCGGCATGTCCTGATAGTGAATTACAGCCTAGTTCGTTTTTCACTATTGCAAGGCTACCTGTTCCCCTAGGCCAGAACGGGCAGTTTTGATTATTACAGCTTATAATCCTAACTGACCCCGGGAACATGGTAGAAATTCGAGTTTAGTATGCCTGGACTCAGAATGATAAAATGCAGCTTTTAGTAAGGTTGGTTTTAACATTCTGTGTTTGAAAATACCACTTTTAGAAAGTGGGTATTTTCTTGCCTAACCATCCAAGCCTGCCTCTGCGAGGTTGTGTATTCCTTGTCTGGAATGTGAGTGACAGGGGCTGGGGGATGCCAGGAGACAGGGTGAGTCAGCGCAGGGCTGAATAGCCAGATCGACCTGTAGATGGGTGGGAGGGGTCGCACCTGGGCCCTGAATAGGACAGTGCCTTCCCTCCACAATGCTGGCTCCACCTCCTGTGGTGCGTCTGATGTTCCTGGCCTACTCACTGAAAGAAGGGACGGAGACTTGTCAACAAAGTGCTCCAGAACTGGTTTGGACTAGGCGAAGGCCTCTCTGCCTTCAGAGAACAAAGGAATTTGGGATATAAATATTGGGGCCCTGACCCCATGAATTTAGATCTCGCCGGAATCAAGGAACCTGCCAAGACGAAGAGCTGGAAGAGCTGCCAGGAGGAGTACTGCCCCTTTGCTGTGTTGTTGCTTTGTTGGGTTGGCCTGCAGTTGCTGCTTCTGTCTTGGGCAGTGAAAGGACTGGACTGAACTTTCTACGAACTTGTGCTGAGTATCTCCAAGGGCCAGGAACCGAGCTGGCCTCCTGTTAAGAAGTCTCAGGGACTACAAAGACTTCACAAGCCTCTGGGTACCGCTTCTGGAACGCTGTTTCAGTTGCCACAGAGGAAGGGAACCGCAACCGACTCCGTCAACCGAATCCATCCCTGGCCGGTGACCTGTTTGCACCGCAGACCGCATCGCCCCGCTTCGCATCGCAACCCTGGTCTCACCGTGGGCGGCGTCCGACGCCGCCAACATCGAGCCGCTGCTTGCACCGTGACCTGTGGGCACCGCAGTTCGCATCGCATCGCTTCACTGGGCCAGCCGGACCAGACCGACACTGTCGCTGCAACTGGCTCAAGAGTCGAGACCGCACCGCATTTGGGGCACCGCTCGCACGTCTGCGACGCACCGCTCCGACTCGCACCGCTGTCCGACGCCAGCTCCCGCACTCCGGCTAGGTCGCCTGCATCGCAACCTGTCAGCACCGCATCGAGCATCGTCTCACCCTGCATCGCACGCCTTGGACTCACCGACTCCGTCTGCACGACGCTCATCGAGCCGCTGCCTGCACCGCATCGAGGGACACCGCACCTTGCATCGCTCCGTCTTGCACCGCAACCGCGACGAACGCCGACCGGCTCGTACACTCCGTACCAGCCACAACGAGAAAAGGTACTGTGACCGAGTCTGCTCACGACTCTGCTGGCCCGTATCGACGCGGTCGGCTGGAACTGTTAGACTCTGTGGTTTTCAGCATCACGGTAGGCTCGGACGGAGCTACCGACTCGTACGAACTTTGCTTTTGTGCTATTCCTGCAAAGAAGAAGTTAACGTATCAAGTATTCATTCGTAAAGTATAGTATTGTGGATTTTTGTCGTAATTGGTCTTGTCTTGAGTATATAAAATATTGGTTATTTTTCTAAACTGGTGTGGTGTCCGTTTGTAGTGCTTACACTGTATTACTGTTGGTTATGTGCAAATGCTTTACACACTGCCTCTGAATTAAGCCTGACTGCTCGTGCCAAGCTACCACGAGGGTGAGCAGGGGTTACTTCACGAGTGTAACAACCCTTACCCTGACTAGGAAGAAGGGTCCCTACTTGGACAAAGGTGCAAGCCCTTGCCAACTAGAGATCCCATTTCTAACAGTTACCTTATATATGACCAAAAAGGCATTATGTCCAACAGAACGACCATATTAAAAAATGTATGTACAATAAAAAATGTCCTCATTTTTCTTTTGTTCTTGCAATGCTGGCAACTTGTTTTTGCCTATTCCAATGGTTGTTTGTTAAAGTTTTTTTTTGAGGGGGCATAAACAATTGGAGGTTGAAGGTTGTGAACTAGTACCTGTATTATAACACTAGCAGCGGCCAGACGCTAGGGGAGAATCAACAGATGGCAGATTCCGAGAGCAGGCTGAGGTGGTGTTGAGTGATGTTGAGGTGGTAGTGGTAGTGGTGGTGGTGGTGGTGACTGGTGCTGAGACGATGCTGAGGTGATGCTGAATGATACTTAGGTCTTGCTGAGTGATGATGATGTGGTGGTGTACTAGTGCAAAGGCGATGCTGAGTGATACTGTTGTGGTGGTGCTGAGTGATACTGTTGTGGTGGTGCTGAGTGATGCTGTGGTGGTACTGAGTGATGCTGTGGTGGTGCTGAGTGATGCTGTGGTGGTGCTGAGTGATGCTGTGGTGGTGCTGAGTGATGCTGTGGTGGTGCTGAGTGGTGCTGTGGGGGTGCTGAGTGATGCTGCGGTGGTGCTGAGTGATGCTGCGGTGGTGCTGAGTGGTGGTGTGGTGGTGCTGAGTGGTGGTGCTGAGTGATGCTGTGGTGGTGCTGAGTGATGCTGTGGTGGTGCTGAGTGATGCTGTGGTGGTGCTGAGTGATGCTGTGGTGGTGCTGAGTGGTGCTGTGGTGTTGCTGAGTGATGCTGTGGTGGTGCTTAGTGATGCTGTGGTGGTCTGTGGTGGTGCTGAGTGATGCTGTGGTGGTGCTGAGTGATGCTGTGGGGTACTGTGCTGGTGCTGAGTGATGCTGGGGTGGTGCTGTGGTGGTGTTGAGTGACGCTGTGGTGGTGCCGAGTGACGCTGTGGTGGTGCCGAGTGACGCTGTGGTGGTGCCGAGTGACGCTGTGGTGGTGCCGAGTGACGCTGTGGTGGTGCCAAGTGACGCTGTGGTGGTGCCGAGTGATGCTGTGGTGATGCGGAGTGATGCTGTGGTAGTGCTGAGTGGTGGTGTGGTGGTGCTGAGTAATGCTGTGGTGGTGCTTAGTGGTGCTGTGGTGGTGCTGAGTGATGCTGTGGTGGTGCTGTGGTGGTGCTAAGTGCTGCTGTGGAGATGCTGAGTGATGCTGTGGTGGTGCTGAGTGGTGGTGTGGTGGTGCTGAGTGGTGGTGTGGTGGTGCTGAGTGGTGGTGTGGTGGTGCTGAGTGGTGTTGTGGTGGTGCTGTGCTGGTGCTGAGTAAAAGCTGGGGTGGTGCTGTGGTGGTGCTGAGTGATGCAGTGGTGGTGTTGAGTGACGCTGTGGTGGTGCAGAGTGATGCTGTGGTGGTGCTGAGTGATGCTGTGGTGGTGCTGTGGTGGTGCTGAGTGGTGGTGTGGTGGTGCTGAGTGGTGGTGTGGTGGTGCTGAGTGGTGCTGTGGTGGTGCTGAGTGATGCTGTGGTGGTGCTGAGTGATGCTGTGGTGGTGCTGTGGTGGTGCTAAGTGATGCTGTGGAGATGCTGAGTGATGCTGTGGTGGTGCTGAGTGGTGGTGTGGTGGTGCTGAGTGGTGGTGTGGTGGTGCTGAGTGGTGTTGTGGTGGTGCTGTGCTGGTGCTGAGTGATGCTGGGGTGGTGCTGTGGTGGTGCTGAGTGATGCTGTGGTGGTGCAGAGTGGTGCAGAGTGGTGCTGTGGTGGTGCGGAGAGGTGCTGTGGTGTTGCTGAGTGATGCTGTGGTGGTGCTGAGTGGTGGTGTGGTGGTGCTGAGTGGTGGTGTGGTGGTGCTGAGTGGTGGTGTGGTGGTGCTGAGTGGTGGTGTGGTGGTGCTGAGAGATGCTGTGAAGAGAGAGAATGAGAGAGTGTGGAAAAAGTGAAAGACAGAGAAAGTGTGTAAAAAAGTGGGGGGGATCAAGAGAGACTGATGAAATAAATGCCGAAAAAAATAGCCAATGTTGCCTTCACAGAGAATGAACTTTAAAAAAAAAAAAAGTCAAAGAATGAGTAAGAATAAACTTTAAATTAAACAAAAAAGCCAATGTGTCCTTGTCCGGTGGTACTGTGCTGGTGCTGAGTGATGCTGGGGTGGTGCTGAGTGATGCAGTGGTGGTGTTGAGTGATGCTGTGGTGGTGCTGTGGTGGTGCTGAGTGGTGGTGTGGTGGTGCTGAGTAATGCTGTGGTAGTGCTGAGTGGTGCTGTGGTGGTGCGGAGTGGTGCTGTGGTGGTGCGGAGTGGTGCTGTGGTGGTGCTAGGTGCTGCTGTGGAGATGCTGAGTGATGCTGTGGTGGTGCTGAGTGGAGGTGTGGTGGTGCTGTGCTGGTGCTGTGCTGGTGCTGAGTGATGATGTGGTGGTGCTGTGGTGATGCTGAGTGATGCTGTGGAGATGCTGAGTGATGCTGTGGTGGTGCGGAGTGGTGCTGTGGTGGTGCGGAGTGGTGCTGTGGTGGTGCTGACCGATGCTGTGGTGTTGCTGAGTGATGCTGTGGTGGTGCTGAGTGGTGTGGTGTGGTGGTGCTGAGTGGTGCTGTGGAGATGCTGAGTGATGCTGTGGTGGTGCGGAGTGGTGCTGACTGATGCTGTGGTGTTGCTGAGTGATGCTGTGGTGGTGCTGTGTTGCTGCTGAGTGATGCTGGGGTGGTGCTGTGGTGATGCTGTGGTGGTACTGTGCTGGTGCTGAGTGATGCTGGGGTGGTGCTGTGGTGGTGCTGAGTGATGCAGTGGTGGTGTTGAGTGACGCTGTGGTGGTGCCGAGTGATGCTGTAGTGGTGCTGAGTGATGCTGTGGTGGTGCTGAGTGGTGGTGTGGTTCAACCATTTTCTTGTTACAGAGAATATTTGCTTGCATGTAAGTACTGTAACATATTGTACTCCTACCTAGCTCTTCCTAAACTAGTGTGCCTCGGATGGGTGAATCTGCCAAATCCCTGTAGAGTGATTCAACTCCCCCTTTACCTGTGGGTAAGTGTCATCAGGAAGCCTGTCTTGGTGGAGAGCTGGGTTTCATCCCTCTCAAGCGGTAAACAGGAATCAGCTGTACTGGAATTCTGGCATGGGGTGACCTCTCAGTGCCAGCAAAATGCTCCTCTGTCTAAACAAGGGAGTGATATTGTCATGTCGAAGTTCCAGTCATGCCGCTATTGTTGATTCTATTATGATAGCGCTGTCGCCGAGCAGACAATAACAAACAACATTTTGTGCAATGAAATTAGCCCTTATGCAGAATGTTCAAGGTATTTGATAATATGCTTACAAAGTGAAAATGGAAGCAAAGCTAGTTCAGAGAATATTATCTTACACAGGCACTCAAACGAATGTGTGTCAAATGTCATTGTGTTGAAGAAAAGAAGGCAACTCAAAAACGTGAACATGTAAAACGGTAGTGGTTCTACCCAGGCCTAAAGTGACATCACGTCAGATTAAAATCTTTATTTTCTACCACTGCCTGTGGAAAAATGCATGAGAAATGCTTTAAAGTTATTTCTTACTTCATATTCAAGATCTGATTTAGAGGTGAAATCAGATTTTTGATCATTTAAGTCGAAAAGTAAACTGTATAAAAATGTACTTTGTGCTACTTGAATGAAACTTAACTACAATTAGCTTTGCCACTTAGTCCACCAGAGATGGAATACACATCCTTGGCTGGCACAGGTAAAGACTCAGGCTCAGCGGACAACAGCCTGCCTCTAAGCCAAGGAGGAGCAGACAGGTGTTTACTACCGCCCACTTAGCAGGGATTAGCAATATGGGAGTGGACAGGAATAGTTAACAGAACAAAGGGCTGCTTTAGCAATACCTCTTTTGACTTGGAGATATCAGGGATGGCTTCTCCTCTCTATTCCCATGACCCTTCTAGACAGCCAGGCCCCAGTTACAGTGGAGGAACGAACAAATTTCGATCCAGTATAGAGAGCTCATCTAAATAGGGGTGTGGCTAAGGAGTTGATGTAATTCACACATGTTGGCAGAAATGTTTTGCCATATTGAAACAGGGCCCTCTCTGTAAATAATTTTACAGCAAGGCAAAAAAAAGTGCTGCAAAAGGAGGTGATGGGCTGAAAAAGTCAGGATTGGATAACAGAATTTCTCCAGTCACTGACCAGAGCACAGGACAAATGCGGCACTTCAACCACAACTTCCTCAGAACATTTCTCGACCTGGAAACACTACACATTAAGAAGATGGTCCTGTTTGCAGAAGACTCCTGCAGGAAGAAGACGATTTACACAAGGACTCCAAAATCCTACCGGCACCCAGTAACTGGTACTGCACTCCAAGGCTCTGGAGGCTGGCCACCTGATTGCCTACTTCACAGACACAAAAACAAGAAGTACTCCTGACTCCAAGAGGGCCGTGCTGATCACAGAAGTTTGAATCCTGCAGGAGACCTGGTGCTTAGAAGTCTAGCCTGAGGAGCTAGGGGTTGCAGGGCTAACTAGAAGGAACTTTCCCTGTAGTGGAAGAAAAGCGGGGCTTAATTTTTTCCACCTCTGGAGGACTAAGACATGGAGCTGAGAATTGCCTGGGGAGGACACATCTTAGGCAGACAAGGAAACCAGGTTTGCCCAGCTTTTCGCCTTGCTGAAAACTGGTTCGGCAGGACCTCAGAGTAAAGGTGTCGAGGATATTGAAGCTCTGTCCAACTACAACTCCCAATCTCTTACCCGTGGCATACTCTAACATCCAATAAAATTACTAAGGCTGAAGATGAAACTTGGACCAGCACAAGGCAGCAAATCTGCCAGACTTGCGAAGTGACCCGCATTGCAGCAATGAGGTTTGTCCCACTGGGAGATTTTGACACCAAAACCAACAGCTTCAGCAGGAGCTTGACAATGATGCATCTGCCTTTGAGGGAACCTCTCCGGCCACAGCCTTGGACCTTGCCCCACTGAGCTTTGAATTACATTCCAGAGACTAAGTCACAAGCTAAAATATTTGATGAGTATGACCTGCTCGGTGTATCTGACTTGCACGCCATCGCGGTCAGTCTGAAAAGGTTCTGATCAATCTGATCAACTACAACCAGTGACTTGATTGGAGCTTTACATGTTCTTGGCCTTAAAACCTGAAAACAAATAATCTCTGGTCCCCCTTATCCAATTTTGATGATGTTTGTGTCTTTTTACACATTAAAATGTTTCTTCCTTTTTCTAAATCAATTTGGAAATGTTATTGTATTGTGTGCTTTAGTTCAAAATGATTGGTACGTGCAATAATTTGGGACTGCCTGCTGCTTGTGCCATAGCCAGCAGAATTTGAGCACAGATTCTCCCAAAGCTGTGTTGTGACCTAAAAGATTTTGTTCATTGGTGGTAGAGGGTCACTCCCTCCCAAATTAATAAACCAATTCATGACACTCATCCAGTGCACAATTTCTATGGCTGTGAGCTTCAGATGTGTTGTGACACTGAACTTCGACAGCATGTCTGTAGTGATCTCTAGTGTTTCAATGGACATTATTATACTAGATGTGTTGTTGCTGGTGGTAATATTTTTACCCTGGTTAAATATATTGAAAACAATAGCAATAAAGAGGGTATGCAGTTCCTGAAGTGAAGGCGGGAAAATAGCGATGGAAGTATCAATAACTGGCTAACAAAAGGAAGGATGAGGAATCCTTCCTTTCGGAGAATAGTGCCCTCACACACCCAGCCCGCTGGGTGTCATGCTTCATCATTGGGCATGCTCCTCATCGGGTCGGCGCTGCAATACCCGACGGGCACCTCAATGGGGGCTCTTTGGCGGAGATCTTTTATTCCTGCCGTTTGGTGAGGTGCGTGTGAGGGGCCTATAGTGTAGAAGTGCAGTGAAGTGTATAGTGCTCAATGGAGACAAAGTGGATTAAAACAGGTCTGGGAGAAACCAGGGCAACTAATTTAATATTCCTGACTCCCACCTGATTAAAACTAGAAATGTGGCAACTGTCTAAAGTGATGTAAAAGGCAGTTGCACTTTAAATCATACGGTCAACATGTTTCTTGCCCTAGTAGTCCCTAATGGATTCAAGCGGCAATTCATCAGGACCTAAATCTGGGTTGGAAATCTACACTAAACCATTGGTAATGGGGTATGTTTAACCTAGATATTACCAGTCTTGTCACATCGGTGACGTGCAGTGTTCATGGGTGCTGTAGCCAGTCTAAAGATGGGATAAATAAAAACAAACCATCTGTTTACAACATGTCGATTCCACCAAAGCCATTTAGTAGCATGCTGTAGGCACATACTCGTATCGTCATCGCTAAATGATAAAAGCGTCCCATCTAGTATAGGGCATCAGTTTAACCTTTGTGCGCACAAGGTACCGCACTCGTGATAAATCATAAATCATGTGAAGTCACAATGCAGCAGAAGTACAACGTAAGAAATGAAAGCAAACTAAAAATGCATATACAATATAAAATCACGGTGAATTAGCGACAACATCCCAGTGTATTGCGGATGTAAAAACTCACCGAAAATTAGTTAAAAGCCAGCCCCATCAGATACCGGCAAGGAATGGACACGTTGATTCAACATGTGTCCTGCATGATGGGGAAATGAGATAAGTAAAACCAGTGGATATGCCAAGTAAAATTTTTTGGAAGTATCAAAAGGTGCACACCCCGTCTGTTTAGATGCATAAAGCGGAAAACCACCTCTAGGGTCGGTGATAAACAAGCAATCCAAAACCTGAGGGTCGTTATCCCCAGGTCATGATAATGACAACACTTCGGGGCACTTGACTTATGGGGCTGCGTCACTGGCATTATTAATTATTAACTGCCATAGTCGCAGTAGCAATATCCACCTTCACCGGATGGAGTCGTGCCATAACTTAAGGAATTGTCACTACTGACATTACCACCGACACTCTTTATAGAGCACGCCTTAATATCCTTTCAAAATGGCCACCGTGGTTTCCACTGTTCTTGAGCCAATTTCCGCACCAGCCTCCGTTCACCACGCGGCGGCCTCGGTGTGCGCGCCGCTTCAGACAGGATAACTGGAGCCAGAACCGGGCAGGCAGTTACCTTCCCGGAACCGGCATTGCAGGTTAGGTCCTCCGCTGAGTGGGCGCGAGCTGTTGTGAGTATTTGCATTACTGCCCTTCCTTTTTCCTGATCCTTCAGTATCAAGGTAAGACGCGACGTTGGTTTGGGACCTTCAGTGGTTGACACCGCTGGGTCTGTTGATCTGTTCCCCGTGTTTGATGGGGACCGGTAACAAGCTACCACTTGGATTCGGGCTCCCAAGGTCCCACATTTCTTCACGGCAGGGGGACTGTGAGCCGTAGTTTGTTGCGGGGTCCCACAATAGGGATCTAGCGATGCTCGGTCTGGTTTCCTGGTTATGTGTTGTCATTATCATGACCTGGGGATAACGACCCTCAGGTTTTGGATTGCTTGTTTATCACCGACCCTAGAGGTGGTTTTCCGCTTTATGCTTCTAAACAGACGGGGTGTGCACCTTTTGATACTTCCAAAAATTTTTACTTGGCATATCCACTGGTTTTACTTATCTCATTTCCCCATCATGCAGGACACATGTTGAATCAACGTGTCCATTCCTTGCCGGTATCTGATGGGGCTGGCTTTTAACTAATTTTCGGTGAGTTTTTACATCCGCAATACACTGGGATGTTGTCGCTAATTCACCGTGATTTTATATTGTATATGCATTTTTAGTTTGCTTTCATTTCTTACGTTGTACTTCTGCTGCATTGTGACTTCACATGATTTATGATTTATCACGAGTGCGGTACCTTGTGCGCACAAAGGTTAAACTGATGCCCTATACTAGATGGGACGCTTTTATCATTTAGCGATGACGATACGAGTATGTGCCTACAGCATGCTACTAAATGGCTTTGGTGGAATCGACATGTTGTAAACAGATGGTTTGTTTTTATTTATCCCATCTTTTAGACTGGCTACAGCACCCATGAACACTGCACGTCACCGATGTGACAAGACTGGTAATATCTAGGTTAAACATACCCCATTACCAATGGTTTAGTGTAGATTTCCAACCCAGATTTAGGTCCTGATGAATTGCCGCTTGATCCATTAGGGACTACTAGGGCAAGAAACATGTTGACCGTATGATTTAAAGTGCAACTGCCTTTTACATCACTTTAGACAGTTGCCACATTTCTAGTTTTAATCAGGTGGGGAGTCAGGAATATTAAATTAGTTGCCCAGGTTTCTCCCAGACCTGTTTTAATCCACTTTGTCTCCATTGAGCACTATACACTTCACTGCACTTCTACACTATAGGGCCCCTCACACGCACCTCACCAAACGGCAGGAATAAAAGATCTCCGCCAAAGAGCCCCCATTGAGGGTGCCCGTCGGGTATTGCAGCGCCGACCCGACGAGGAGCATGCCCAATGATGAAGCATGACACCCAGCGGGCTGGGTGTGTGAGGGCACTATTTCCGAAAGGAAGGATTCCCCATCCTTCCTTTTGTTAGCCAGTTATTGATACTTCCATCGCTATTTTCCCGCCTTTCACTTCAGGAACTGCATACCCTCTTTATTGCTATTGATGCTAGGGCCCGTATGCTGGACCTTTATCGCCCTTTTGGTCTCTCTTTGTTGTTGACATATTAAGCACGGTCTTTGGCCGTGAGACATTAGGTTACCAGAACCGTGTACTACGTGGTCTGGTCCATCCCTTATCCGATTGTTCACTTCTTTTAGCCTCCTTCACTATATCCTATCAGGATGGAAGAAACCCAGGGTCTGAGTTTCGGTGAGGAGGTAGCAGCAGAAATTTTAAAGACACCATCTATTTTAAGTAATGATGGTAACCTAGCAACTGGGAGTCAGTCTGAGGATTGGACTTCCTTAAGTTTGCTTAAGAAAGAATGGCTCAAGACAACGCTCCACGGAGCGCTGATGACAGAATACCTACGGGCCAATATCGCCCCTAACGGTCTAATTGTCCATAATTTCCCACGCCTGTTCTTAGATGATCCTGTATTCAAGAAAGAATGGTCCCTGGTGTCTTGGAAATGCACCAGGGATCTTCTGATACTAATCATCAATACTGCCAAAAAGGTTAGCAGATGCTCTCCTGGGCCAAATACAACTAGCTGAAGGCAATCTGAAGGCTGCCATTCAAAACACTATTTTTAAGTGTAAGCTCACTGAGATTAATCATGAAATCAGCGAGAGTAGGGAATTCCTGATGAAACAAAAGATCAGCAAATTGCAGAAGGATATTCAAAGATTTGATAAGGAGAAAGTTTATCCATACCTTAAAGCCGACTTCTCCACTATTAAATCTAGCTATTCTTCAGATGAAAGTGCTACTGACACAAGGAGAGGCTCTTCCTCTAATAGTGATTCTAGCACTGGTAGCTGGGGCAGTAACTCCTCTAAACGTACAGCGCGCCCGGCTTACTACAATTATCCCATACCACCTTACCAAGGTCCACCTATGTGGCAATACCCAGGTTTCCCATCAGGGCCTCCGGGATACCCATTGGGACCACATCCATTTTTCAATGGCAATAACCAACCTTTTTAGGAAGAGGTTGGGGCAGAGGAAGAGGGCGGCGAAGAGGAAACGCCAAGCAAGTACACTGGCAAGAACAAACCCAGAATACTGTAGAGACACGGAGCATGACGAGGGGGAAAAACATTAGTAATCAATCTCTCCCACAGAAACCTAACAGGGATAGAACATGACGTTCTCCAGAAAGGATTGGGTTATGTTCCCACACCCACAATTGATAAATTCAGAGACCAATGTGAGATCCATAGTCTCTTTCGTAAAGTCAGACTGAATGCGTTCTTTACGGATAGACCTCCCCCCAACAATATCAACACGGGTTTGCATAACCCATCTACTTTTACCCCCAACAGTGGGATGGTGCCTAATGAGGTCCTTACTTTTGAACAAGCGGTGCTTAAAGACCTTAAGGAGATCACACCCATTGCCACCTTCAAAAACCTCTCTAATGCAGAGTGGGCAGCTGTAAAATCACTGGCTGATGACACCTGAATTACTATCAAACAGGCCGACAAAGGGGGAGCGACCGTCATAATGTCGACTGATGATTATGACACCGAATGTTTCCGTCAACTTAACAATGTTAGATACTACACCCCTCTTAGTGAGAATCCTACCAAGAGGCTATCTACTATAATTTCTGCCATGGCCTTCACAGCAGAATCAGAGGGATGGATCACTAAAAAAGAATCGGATTTTCTGGTGACAAAAGACCCGATTACACCGTACTTTTATATTCTACCTAAAGTACACAAGGGCATTGATCCGGTCCCAGGAAGGCCAATTGTTTCTGGGATAGGTTCAGTATTAGAACCATTATCCAAGTTCTGCGATTACTTCCTGCAGCCACTAGTGAAACAAACACCAGCCTTCCTTTTAGACACCACATCAGTGCTACGACTCATAGATGACTTTCCACACACAGGTGACATTGACTTATTAGTCACTTTAGACGTGGAGGCACTATACACCAACATTCCCCAACGTGCTACCTTAGAGGTTATTGAGGATGCACTAAGCTCCTCTAATTGGACATCACCTACACCGATACCTTTTATAATGGAATGTGCTACCCTGGCTCTTACTGAGAACTTTTTTGAGTTCAACAAGAAGCTCTTCCATCAGACACAGGGAACATCTATGGGGAGTACTTTCGCTCCTAGTGTAGCCTGCCTCTACGTGTCAGCCTTTGAGTCTAGATCCATCTTTCACCCATCTAACCCATATACAGACAACTTGATAATGTGGAAGAGGTATATTGACGACATTCTGATTTTTTGGAAAGGGGACAGAGGTAGGTGTGGGGACTTCTGTCTGTGGATCAATACTTTGAATCCATATCTTAAGTTCACTCATACTATCTCTGAGTCCACGATACCCTTCCTGGACCTCAACATCAATCTGGCAGCAGGTTGTTTGAATACGACACTGTATAGGAAACCCACAGATTGCAATAGCCTCCTACTCTTCAGTAGTCATCATCCGAGGGCTCTCAAAACTAACTTACCATTCGGGCAATTTCTCCGGATCAGGAGGAATTGTTCATCTATTGAGAATTACAAAGTAGAAGCAGGCAGATTAGCATCTGATTTACGAAAAAGAGAATACCCACAGCAGACAGTCTGCATGGCCATGAAAAGAGCAAGAAACAATAATAGAGAGGCACTACTGGAAAAGAAAGTCAGAAATCCTTCAGAGGCCATCACTTGTGTGACTTCCTATACACCAGCTTCAAGCCAAATCAGAAACATCATACGCAAACATTGGGATATTCTAAACACTGGTGACCTGGCACTGCCAGCCCCTAGATTTGCATTTAAACGCACAAGTAATCTGAAAGATCTATTGATACATACCAGACCCAAGTCTAAAACAGGTCCTACCCAAAGATGTCTATGGGATTTACCGCCAGTGGTTGGACATTACCCGTGCGGAACCTGTGCAGTGTGCCCTCAAACTAGACTCACCAAGACGATAACTTTTCCTAACAACTTTACTTGGAAGATGAAAAGACACACTAACTGTAACACCACTAATTGCATTTATTTACTATCCTGTCCATGCAACCTTGTTTATGTGGGTATGACTACGAGACCAGTCAAAATCCGCATAACAGAGCACAAAAGCAACATTAGATGTCATAAGACCACCACACGCCTCTATACCCACTTCTTAACGAACGAACATACTTGCGATACATTAGGGTGGGTGGTCCTGGAGGCGCATGCCTCTATTACCCCGGAGGCGTTGTTCAGGATTGAACAACGTTGGGTACATCGCTTATGCTCAGACAGAATTGGCCTGAATGAGGACATTCCCTGGGTGACCTTAAATAATCACTAATCTGTCATTCATCCTAGTGGTCATTTCACACATTCACCTATCTGGGGGTATCCAAGTTTGACCTGCTATCTAGTTCTGCACCAGCCTGGAGTAACCTCACCTTGTCTCTCCTCCCCTTTTTTTTTAAACACATTTGACCGTAAGCCTGGTATGCATTTGATTACTGTACCAGTAAGAGGCCAGTAGAGAGTACACTGATACAAAAGCACTGCTGCTTTACCATGTGCAGTAATTCTACCTCTTCTCTGCATATCGCGATCTCACACTCCTTCGGGGCACTTGACTTATGGGGCTGCGTCACTGGCATTATTAATTATTAACTGCCATAGTCGCAGTAGCAATATCCACCTTCACCGGATGGAGTCGTGCCATAACTTAAGGAATTGTCACTACTGACATTACCACCGACACTCTTTATAGAGCACGCCTTAATATCCTTTCAAAATGGCCACCGTGGTTTCCACTGTTCTTGAGCCAATTTCCGCACCAGCCTCCGTTCACCACGCGGCGGCCCCGGTGTGCGCGCCGCTTCAGACAGGATAACTGGAGCCAGAACCGGGCAGGCAGTTACCTTCCCGGAACCGGCATTGCAGGTTAGGTCCTCCGCTGAGTGGGCGCGAGCTGTTGTGAGTATTTGCATTACTGCCCTTCCTTTTTCCTGATCCTTCAGTATCAAGGTAAGACGCGACGTTGGTTTGGGACCTTCAGTGGTTGACACCGCTGGGTCTGTTGATCTGTTCCCCGTGTTTGATGGGGACCGGTAACAAGCTACCACTTGGATTCGGGCTCCCAAGGTCCCACATTTCTTCACGGCAGGGGGACTGTGAGCCGTAGTTTGTTGCGGGGTCCCACAATAGGGATCTAGCGATGCTCGGTCTGGTTTCCTGGTTTTGTGTTGTCATTATCATGACCTGGGGATAACGACCCTCAGGTTTTGGATTGCTTGTTTATCACCGACCCTAGAGGTGGTTTTCCGCTTTATGCTTCTAAACAGACGGGGTGTGCACCCTTTGATACTTCCAAAAATTTTTACTTGGCATATCCACTGGTTTTACTTATCTCATTTCCCCATCATGCAGGACACATGTTGAATCAACGTGTCCATTCCTTGCCGGTATCTGATGGGGCTGGCTTTTAACTAATTTTCGGTGAGTTTTTACATCCGCAATACACTGGGATGTTGTCGCTAATTCACCGTGATTTTATATTGTATATGCTTTTTTAGTTTTCTTTCATTTCTTACGTTGTACTTCTGCTGCATTGTGACTTCACATGATTTATGATTTATCACGAGTGCGGTACCTTGTGCGCACAAAGGTTAAACTGATGCCCTATACTAGATGGGACGCTTTTATCATTTAGCGATGACGATACGAGTATGTGCCTACAGCATGCTACTAAATGGCTTTGGTGGAATCGACATGTTGTAAACAGATGGTTTGTTTTTATTTATCCCATCTTTTAGACTGGCTACAGCACCCATGAACACTGCACGTCACCGATGTGACAAGACTGGTAATATCTAGGTTAAACATACCCCATTACCAATGGTTTAGTGTAGATTTCCAACCCAGATTTAGGTCCTGATGAATTGCCGCTTGATCCATTAGGGACTACTAGGGCAAGAAACATGTTGACCGTATGATTTAAAGTGCAACTGCCTTTTACATCACTTTAGACAGTTGCCACATTTCTAGTTTTAATCAGGTGGGGAGTCAGGAATATTAAATTAGTTGCCCTGGTTTCTCCCAGACCTGTTTTAATCCACTTTGTCTCCATTGAGCACTATACACTTCACTGCACTTCTACACTATAGGGCCCCTCACACGCACCTCACCAAACGGCAGGAATAAAAGATCTCCGCCAAAGAGCCCCCACTGAGGGTGCCCGTCGGGTATTGCAGCGCCGACCCGACGAGGAGCATGCCCAATGATGAAGCATGACACCCAGCGGGCTGGGTGTGTGAGGGCACTATTTCCGAAAGGAAGGATTCCCCATCCTTCCTTTTGTTAGCCAGTTATTGATACTTCCATCGCTATTTTCCCGCCTTTCACTTCAGGAACTGCATACCCTCTTTATTGCTATTGATGCTAGGGCCCGTATGCTGGACCTTTATCGCCCTTTTGGTCTCTCTTTGTTGTTGACATAAATATATTGAACCCATCAATCACAAATTTTCCCCATTTGAAGTCTCATTCTCTTAAGAGTCTGACTATGCCACAAAGTGTCTTTCTCAACTACTGAAGAAACATGAAAACAAAGTCATTGCCATTTCCCACAATATGCCTTAGTAAGACATTCGAAGAGACCTAGTTAAGAATCCCTGACTGCTAAACAACTCGACAATTAAACCAGAGACACTAAACATTATATTCTGATCAGTGTTGGGCATCGCACCAAGCAGCAATGTGTAAAGATGAGTGCACTTATTTTGTCTGTGTGCCTCGAAAAGGGATGGTTCTACATGTGAACAAGGGACTAGGGCTTCTCAGATAAATGAGGAGGGCATTCTAGAGTGAGAAACTCTTTGCATACAAGGATCTGCCCCCAAATATTTTAAATTTGTCAGGATGAATAAAAACTTAGTTTTGCATGTCAGATCCAACAAGCCTGGGCGGCTGAAGGTGCTGAAAGACTTTGTCAAGGAATAAAAGATGTGTAGCTACAAAGCACCTTGTGCATGTAGCAGAGTATTGAACTACTTACTTTCCTTTATGAATATCCAGAAAAGGGATTTCAAGGCTGGTATAATGTGTTCATAAGCATGCCAGACCAAAGATCAGTCTAACTGTATGGCTTTGTACTCTTAGGAGCTGGATAGCCTCTTTGTTGCTAGTCTGGTGTAGAAGGCATTGCTTCTGTCAAGGAAACCACAACTGGATGATTCAGAGATATTTTGTTAGGGATTGTAGCAAAGCTGTATTTGATTAAACTGATGTGGAACAATGCGTTTTAATGGTGGCCTAGACTTGGTGACTGGGGAGACTTCACAGTCAAATTTTAACTCCAAGTAGCACACATTTTTGAATAGTACTCGTGGAGGCCCTAACAAGTAAGGCCATTTGAAAGGAATAGGGAAGTGATCAACAGCTGTAGACTTTAATGGCCTACATTTTATATAGGCCTTAATATATGCACACAATAATAAAGAACAATAGATTTGATGCATACATCTCTTAAAATAATTTCATTAAAGTAGGTACCATAATTTGAAACTGGTAAATTCTTCCAGTCTTTCTGATTGCAGATTTAAAAAAATGCTTTACCTGGTCAACTCCATGCAAGCCCACTAAAAGGTGTGAGTGGCGGTTGGCTAGCCTCCTCCCATCAATTATCTGTAGCAAAAAATGGGGGATTTGGACTGCTTACTGTTATTAGAAAGCTAACCAAAATATACAGAGAACCGCATACTGATTGTGAGCGGCTTGCAACGAGAGGAGCTTTAAACTTCAAAATCCGGCTTGTGGAGGAGGGATGAGAGGTATTTTGTGGCAAAGGGATTATTAGTGTGGGAGTCGTAGAGAGGTGTAAATTACGTGCCTGCAGTGGAAGACATGCCAGGAAACGTTTCAGTATTGCATTTTTCATATCCCTGCATCATATGAACGGTTAACATCTCTATGACAACACACGCCATTTGATCAAAAACAGCTAATATCTTGGGACCTATTAAAGGGATTGTGCGCAGAAGCGCCTGTTGGCTTTGTGCGCACACAGTCTACTGTGCTATCTATCGCAGAATGCCTTGTGGTAATTTGCAATGCCGAAGACCCCTGCACGCTCTTTCACTGTGGACAGTTTCCTAATTTGCACGGGTGCATTCCGTACTGAAATGAAGAAATTAATACTCTGCCACCAACCTGCAACTTTTTAGAACTTGCACCACTGGAAGCCCATCTTCCTGGTGGGATGCAAGCCATATGCCACCAGGATGTGGTGTGTAATTTATCCATTTCCTCGTGAGCAGGGTGGTGGACCACAGAGAGCATGCTCCCTGTTAAAGCAGGCAAGTGCCAGTCAAGCCAATCCACCACCAAGTGCACCAGTTTCAGTGAGAGTCATAAGTCTCAGCAGAAGACCCGGTGCGTCAGCAACAAAACAAAAAAAAAAGAAAAACTCACAACATGACAGGTGACACTGCTCATCGGTCATGGTGTGCTAGGACTAGTTAGAGCAGAAGCTCAAGAAGGCGTGAGTGCCACGATAACCATAATGTCATTTCTTTGAGTGTTGTGCTCAAGTGCAAGGACATTTCTTCAGCACAAATTATGTATTCTTGCTCCAGGCCTCCAAACTTTGTACCAAAGCTGAACGCCGCAGACTAAATTATTGCTAAGCCTTGCGAAAAGCAGACCTATCAAGTGGGTTGCAAGTCTTCACATCTATCTTACCCGTCATCATTCTACCTGCCTGCCACCTGGATGACCTTTGTTGGTCTAAATCAAAAACACACAATACACATTTTACTGAGAGGTTGCATCTTTCCCCAAAATAAGTTACATAGCTAATGTATATGCACATGTAAACGGAAGAGGAAATAACAGGGAGACAGGGTGAAGGGTCACAGACAAATGGGGCAACATGACCTATTGCCATGGATGTGAAGCAGTGCAGACCATCAGCATATCAGCAGCACAACCAATGGGCGCATAGAAAGCAAAGTAATAAAGCACATGGGGAAAGGGTGTCCAACGAGCAGGCAATAGTTACCACTGGCAACCTGGATAGAATGACCAATGGCTGGAAGGAGCACAAAGACTATCCTCCATATGGGTCAATATGACCAAAGCAGACATGGGGCAAGGTGACCAGCAGCAGCTTATGAGGCAACAGCTTAGACCAATCATGTACATTTGCAAAAAAATGCCCATGCCTACAACCCAACCAAAATCTTATAAACAAGAATGTTGTAGTTCTGCTAATCTACGGCGCTCAGCTGGTGGGTGATGCAGCTCAGTCGCGAAGTCGGAGCATGTGATGTGTCCTACAGAACTTCCCTTCATACCCTTTTTTGCATCTTTCCTGCTTGCAAGCAGTCCAGAGGGGGAGCCACCGAGTAAACAGTCCTTCCTTGAGTAGACACATTTGGGCCACAAGAAATGGGAGACAGTGGAGGTGTGACAGACTGCATCATGCCTTGGCCCAGTTTGTGTTAAAGAAACCTAGGTAGATAGTGGCAGTAGTCCCTACTCCCACGGTATTTCTACCCACATACTCAGATGCAAAGAAAGGATAACTGACAGTACTCTGCTGTTGCGCTTGTTGCCCAATATGGTCTGATACGAGTCGCACAGTTTTCTACTGTTTTAGCTGGTTTTGCTGAGGTAAACGTTAACTGTCCAATGGGAGTCTGATATGTTTTAATTTATTTACTATAACTACCATGATTTTATTGTCATGATCTTTTCATTGGGGGATTCAAGACAACATAAGCTAGGTTGTCAAAAAAGGCATCAGGCACCCGCCATCATCCTGTGGGTAGATACTGGGAAAGGGTTAGCACATCAATGGAAATAAGATACTTCTGATAAAAGTTGTGGCCCAGTCAGTTGGTGTCTGTCTCCCTGTGTGCTCATTTGGCGTCTCCACATTGCACAACATGCACAGGTTATAATGGGTGCAATGCACAAGGTGCCCTTTCTGTCATTATTTTCTAAGACCTTCTACTCCTCATAGCTCATCATGGTTAAAAGGGGAGATGAACATGAGAATTATTTGAAGTACCAAGCAACTCAAGGGCATGCCAAGCGCCCCAAGTGCTCGTGGCTCAACCCCAGAAGCAGAAATTAATTTCAGAGATGTTTGTACAGGACCTCCTAGACAAAATGGAAAAAAAACTGAACAAAAGGCTAGGCACATCATAGTATTGGGCAACTACTGCGACCACAGCTGACCTTGAGAACAACTCACTCAAGCCTAGGAGCCCAAGGAGACACTTTTCCATTGTTCAATTCACCATATGAATACATCCATACAGAGACAGAATGAGAAGCAGTAAAAGGACACATATATGGTTAGAGCCAAGATCTGAAAATAAAGTAAACCAGAAGGGCCATTTAACATTCCCAGTAAGGTCCAGCTGTGTGCAGCCAATCCAATCAATCTTGAAGAGAAGCTTAAGACAGAAGACAAGACTAGCAGATGAACAGGAGGATGAAGGCATACTAAGTCTGGAAACAAGTAGAGACAGAGGTATGCATCTTCCTCATTCACAGATCCTTGGAACCACCATCATCGGAACCGATTAAAAAGGTGGAAGAAATGCCACAATCAATATTAAAAACTAGGTGAGGCTCTTATTTTTGTGAATTTCCTAGTTGAGGCACTCCAAGGAAAGAACCCCAGAGCAGTTCCTATTGTGCAACAACAAACGCCCAAGTAGGAAAGGCATCCAGATTAGGCCATTCACAGGGTGTAGAGAAGTACTTGCAGGGTGCATGGTATAAGGGGACAAGTCTCCTAATGCAAATTTTAAATTCATCATGATTGCACTTTCCTGCTCATTTGCACAAGTATTTGCACTTTAGCTCCCATGAATTGTTGCATAGCTGTCAGTCCTATGTAGTACCTGAATTTCGCGTGGTTTCCTATCTCTGGTTTTATAATGGTTTTAGCTGCGTACTATATCTTTAACATGTTTTAAAACTGTATCTTCATGTTGAGGACTCCTTCACGTTGGAAGTCATCCTGGTGGACTGGAAGAGGTTTTGTGATGACCTCCACACATGATTGGACCATAGTTTGCCCTTCTCCCTTTGTTGAGTGGTCCATTTAAGACTTCTCATTTGATTTGTATATCTGTCTTTGATGAACAATAATTTGGTTTTTGATTTAAAAACATCAACATATTTTTGGACATGGTGTTGCCTTACTCCAATTGAGTGATCCCCAATTCCTAGAAATACTACAAATCTCACTAGATTATTGTGCCATTAAACAGTGAGGTCTGTTTACATTCCTGTGACTGAATGATTACTCTGTAAACCTGGTGTCACCAGAATCCCTGGGGTTTGTAGCATTGGATAATCCCATGTGTCATATATAGTGTCCCTTCCATGAGTAATAGAAACTCTAGAAGTTATCACTTATCTATACAGCTGTATGTACGCTATATGTGTAGCACAAACCTAGGTTTAGAGCAAGGGTCCCCAACCTTTTGCGACAAATCAGCAACGTGTGTCCAATGCAATGATGAGCAGCATCCAAAACACAATGAAAATAAAGGTATAGATAGATCGATAGATAGATAGATAGTTATTGGTCAAATGATTGTCAATGCAATTTAGTTTTTAGGTCTCGCCTACGCAGCGTGCAAGCGCTGCTTTGGTTAGGTCTCGCCTACACAGCGCGCAAGCGCTGCTTTGGAGTGACCTCTTGAAATCACTCTGGGCTTTTGTGGAAACTCGTGCATGTTCTGCACTGTTTCCAATGGGCACTCGTGCATGTACGGCGTTTACCTTGTGGGAGCGAGCAGCGGCGCCATCTGTTTGCAATTATCGCGCTTGCGCTTTCGAAACAGATGACGCCGCTGCTCGCTCCCGCAAGGTAAACGCTGTGCGAGTCTCGCCCCCGTCTGAAACCTCCTTTCTGTGCCTGCCCCCTCCCTCTTTCTCCCCTCCCTCGCTCTCGGTTCTGAACCTCTACTTTTAGAATCTCTGTTAAATTCTCTTAAATTCGTTACGATAATCTAGGCGCAAAAAAAGAGGAACATGGACAAAAATTGTGTGCCATATGTGCCTCACCCTTACAAGTGCACAGTTGTGTGCAGTAAAAACAACAACCAGTATAGTGAGAAGTTGTGGAACAGTGATTTAACAACAACTTTGCAGGAAGCCTCCCATAATCGGTTTGAAGTACTTGTCTTACCCGTGTAATGTGTGAGGCTTCAAGCATGCAACAGTTATTCGAAATGAAAGAGTTGGTTTTGCCCCAGAATTGTGGCTAAAAGCAAGAGACCGTCCCTACATGGTACGTTTTTAATCTACCTAAAGGCAGACAGCCGGTTGTTCCATACTAGCACAACTTCCGTGCAGTAACGTGAGCCTGGCAGAGCATGTACATATCCTGTTGTGCACCTCAAATTTGTGACTTTTTCGTGGCTGTTCTCACTTGGACTAAGGAAACCTGGAAAGCCTTGCGCCTGCCCCCTTATTCTTTGTCCAATGCAAGTTTAAACATCCCAGTGCACTTGTAAAACAAGGCTTGCTGTTCATACTTCAGAGCAGCCTGGTAATTAGGGGTCCGTGTGGTTTGGAACTGCTCTCGCCCAGTGAGAAACAAAGCTTGATGAAAGGGCGCGGGGACGGCACTCTCAAAGGCAGCCTCTGTGGGAGGTCAGCTTTGCTACACCCCACTATTTACCTCTTGAGCCGACTTCCTCTGCGGCTCTTTCTAAATCTGTAAACCGACATTTGTTTGCCTCAATGGTGGCTTGGGCGATTGGTCGCCCTTGCTTTATTTACTGTTTGATCTTGCCACCAGTTTCACAATTCAGCAGACCACGATGAACAACAATGAAAGCCATTAAAAAGTAAAAAAAAGTTTGACTATGAATGCGTAAACGGCTGTTAAATTACGAATATTTATAGAGCCCTTCGGCCCTGCGATACATTTCAGAATGTTTCAGATAACTGCAATACAGTAAAAACATAAGAACAGAAAATCCTTCTGCCACCGTCGAAATTCCCTCTAGATCCCTTCATGATTCTATCCAATCAACCCTATAACTGGCCATGCTGTCTGCCAGGTCAGTGGCAATAAAATTCACTAATAGTAACCAACCCGTTTAAGCATCTGCAAAACTCGCTGCTCTGTAAGGGAATGGACGTGGCGACAGATGGCATGCCCTTTAGAACCTTTACCGTGGAGATGTCTGACCAGTTATTGGTGCAGTCCAGGCTGAAGCAGCGATTTTAATTTCTAAAGCTTTCTCTCCAGGACCAGCACAGAGGAACGTGGGGTGGTGTGTATAGGAGGGCGGGGGGAGGGAATAGTCTCTATCCCTCCTATAAAATCCTGCAAGGTCACTAGTGCTATGCTCTGTGCTGGGCGTACTTGGTTTGGAACGTTTTTTGTTTGGCCTGAGACGGCTTGCCTGGTCTTGTATACCATCAAACAGGACAAAGAACATACTGAGAGCCCCACTGTGACTTATTTTTAATAATACTTTTTGTATATATGGCACAATCAATTGTCACCCGTCAGAAAATACACAGCACCGCAGTGGCCGATTCCAAACCAAACACTTTCCTTACCCTTACTTACATGCTTGTAACAGACAACTTCTGTGACAAGAAGGTCGAATTCCATCAAGACACACTCGACCTTCCATTCTTTCGAGGTCAGTAAATTGATTACTATTGCTCTGGATAATAGGGACACCCATTATTGGCAGTGATCAGAGACGGCAAAAATACAGCGTAAAAAGTTATCAATAACGTCATCTCCTAGATTTAGAAGAAGGCAGAACGGCAAGGACGTAGTCCAGTTTCTTTTCAACATGGATTAAGATTTCAGTGGGCAAAATATTTTTCGTTGGGATCAGGTGATGAAACAGCAGGGAAGAGATACTCTCAGGACTCGGCAAAGAGAGGCAGCGGCAAAGTATTCAAAACTAAAGGCCACAAGAATCTATGCCATAAAGTGGCATCTTTATTTTTTTTAATTCAAAATAATCTTAGTGGACTTCGTGGAGAATTTCCTCTCTCAACCATTTGTCAGTTTTTTCTAGTTTGCTAACTCAAGACATTTTTTACAATGCTTTAGGCTGCATCACCCATTGACCAACTAAAAAGATAAACAAGCATTGGCATAGCCAATAGGTCTTGCCTTTGGGACCTTATAAGTGTTTAGCCATGCAACAGTTGATGTTGTTGCACCAAGGATATTGTGCTGGATAACTAAACACTTATAAGATCCCAAAGGCGAGACCTATTGGCTATGCCAATGCTTGTTATTATACTATTTAGCAATTAACACAATTTCTATAAATAATTAGTAACTAACCTGCTTGACAGTTTAGTAGCAAACTACATTTAAAGTACAACTACAACTTAATGTCAATTGATAAATTATAAATAAAGGACGATGGACCACAAAATCGGATCCAAATTTTGTGTAATTAAATAGTCCTTTGCAAGAGAGTTGCTAGCTCTCCCATATATGTTTGAAAATTTGTTGTCAAATCATGCAGAATGAAGAACCTTAGGACAATAACAGCGAAATCCTGGAACAACCCCCCCCCCCATTCATCTGCAGACCTCCTCCTCCCTTCTGGAAGTCAGGAAAGGACTCAAGACCTGGCTGTTTGACTGATCTGAGCAGCTACACTCTCAGCGCCTGGATAACATCGCAGGTGATTAGTTGTGCTTTACAAATCTGGTTTTGATTGGTTTGGTAACATTGGCACAGACTTGATTGGACTATCATATTAATCCACAAAGAAGTTTGGGTTCCCCCCCAAAGAACATTTGGGAAATGTAGAAAGAACTGTATATTTGAATGTCATTATGCCAGCAACATTATTTGAAACCTAATAGGATTAAAAGATCAATATACCTGAAAAGGTTTGAATATTCTCCCTAAGGAACAAAGGTGGCTGACATGGCTCGCGGGTGGAGGGGCGGGCGGGGGGGTTTGTGAGGGGGAGCTGCGGTGGGGGGTGGGGAGGCCGTGGGTGGTGTCGCGTGGGGGGTGAAATAATAAGAATAAAAAAGCTAAACTGACCTCGACGGGTCCTGCGTCTTCTCTGCTCTTGCTCTCCTGCTTCCGACAGGAGCAGGAAGCAGGCAGCCAGGCTCCCTCCCCAATGCCAATCACAACGCTGTAATGGCAGCGCTGTGATTGGTCTGAGCACCGTGACATGGCGCTCAGCCAGGGGCTGGAGGGGTGGGTATTTTCTCCATGCAGGCTGTAACGCATGCCTGCATGGAGAACAGGGAAGTGCGCATTACTGGTTTGGACGGCCCGAGAGGGCCGACCAAACAGTCATTGCGCACTTTGGAGTGGGCAAACCACTCCTCCCCTGCCCTGCTCGGAGAGCAGAGTAGCCTCGTCAACCCGCCTGCCGCACAGCAGCAAGACACGTCGGGAAGCATAAAATGATAATAACTTAAAGTTATTATCATTTTATGTTTCTCTTCTTTACTCTGCTTAAAAGCAGTGGGGGGATGCTCCTCTGCCATAGCGGAGGAGCCGCGCCTGCTAAGGAAGTACCAGTAATGAAGCAGAAAACGGTGCAATTTAACTATATTATTTCAATAACGTTTCTGACAATGGAATAGTCTATTAAAGGCTACTTTGAAAGGGTGCCAGCATGATCTTCAAAGGAGCTATTAGGAGGTTCTTTGGCAATTGTTGCTTTTAATGGCAAAGTAGGCCAGTAACAATATGGATCATGATAGGCAACAAGAGCACTTTATATTGGAATGTAAGCACCATCAGCAATTTTCCCTAATGCCACAATTATCATACGTTGACATTTTACATAATGTGCCTTTTAGTTTACTCTGCTTTGCAATCTTCTACAGTGCCACCACTGTGCAGATTGTGCATATTTCATAATAGTGCAGTGAGAAAATTCACTGTAGGCTCCACTATTTCTTAGAAAAATTAATTCATAGTTATCTTAATGAGACCTGAATATTGTTTAACAGATGTTGGAAGCTGTTGGAATCTTCTACACTGCATAGGTTTTACTCTGAAATGTGGAGATAGACATTCAACTCCACATTTTCATAACTAGCCCAGATGAAACAAGTAAGGTTTTGTAAGTTTTCATGATTCTCCAGGTAGCACATTTTGCACTTTTCTGTAAAGCCCTGACAGCACACTATTTTACAAAATACCCCAAGAATCATTGCATAATTTCTATAATTTGTAAGCTAGTTCACTTTGCAAGCCTCCCCCTTGTTAACAGTGCACATTATTTGCCAATTCCACAAAGGATAAAGGGACTTTGATGGGGTCAGACTGTTGTTCTGCTGCCTTAAATAGAGAAGGTAATAGCACTAGCAAAACAGTGGCAATGTTGAGGAGATAAAAGCAAGAAGGCTGGAGGAGAAGAGACACTCTGTTTCTACCCAGATTATTGGAGCCACTTGATGCCCCCTGCAGCCATTTGATTCTTCCAGGTCATCACTCAGGTGAGGACCTTAGAACAAAGCTTGCAGCACCCTTTAAGAGATCCTACCAACCATTAAAGAGGTGTCTGCCTCAGTGCTTCAGATCCTGAACTCTAGGCAAACCTATGGTTCTGCCAGACAATGCCCTTGGGAACAGGCATCAGGAAAGTAGCCACTTAGAGGAAAACCAATAAGGAAACATTCCTAATCATCCCCTTCAAAAGAAAATCGATGCTTACACAGTGTGGCCCTCACAAAAAAAACATTGTGTTTGGCTCATCTGGTGAGCAACATTTTAGGGTGCTGTGAGAAACGTTGGGGACCACTGGTGTAAAAAAAAAAAAAAAAGGAGTGCGGTACAATGTTTAGAGGGTTAGAATGAGTGCACAAGATTATGTACACCAAGTGTCAATTTACACGTTTTGAATTATACAATTACTTTACAGTTCATATGTTTATAACTGGATCACATCTCACATATATACAATTTTTAGGCAAGGGGATTAAGTGGTTTGCTCACAATCACACAATTTTCTATCATGTGCCGCAGCTAGGATCACACCGCAGGCGTGGTGAGTTCCAAATTTGTACCACAAGACCACATCTACAGCAGTTAATGTCATAACAATTACTTTCTGCATACAATGCATCCGAAGATTGATCTAATGTGCAGTGATTCAGTTGACTTTTGAGATATAAAACAGTCCCTCAGCCACTGCATTGCAAGCACTCCATTGGAAGTGGAACAATACAGCTAAGAGCCAAAAGTAGGAGGAGGAAGAAAAATAATCCACTGGCGGGAGTCAAAGCATACACTGTGTGCACTTTAAAGTATTGCGTACAATAGGTCTAATAGACTGCTGTTCTGTCAAGCTGAACCTAAAAAAGGATTCCTACTAATCGTTACCAGCGCATAGCGTGACCTCATCTCTATGGACTCGCTCTATGGACTAGCAGAAAGGTTCACTATAAATGTACTTGAAGACATAGTGTTTCCGCCCTCACTTAAGGAAACCAGGCTTAAATTTAAAGAAGGTTGAATGTGAAACAGGCATCACTCACTACTCACACAAAAGACTTTACAGTAGATACACATTCTCTGCATTTGCTACTCTCAGAACCACTTATTTGTAAAATGAGCTCTCTCCATGGGATCAACACAGCCACTCTCATTCTTTCATATGGGAAGTCATTTGCAGCCCCACTAGTCCTGCACTCTTCTTCCTGTGTTGAACGTGGAAATAGGTGGCATGCAAATACCCTCAAATTTAGGCCCTTCCCCAGCTCTATGAAACTTTTAACAACCATAATGAATTTTGCTGCAAAGTCTTACTAAGAAATTGGCTGAACCCATAAGTTCTACGGTTATTTCTAAAGAAGCATTTTTTAAAAGGTTGCGGGGGGAAGGGAATTAATAATCCATGGCCTGAAGAACACACTCATCTCTTCCCTAAGGTAAGTTTTGGCCAAAAAATATGCAGCCAAAATTCATTTTCTAGCACAATTTGCTTAGAAAATTATCTATAAAGCATACAGTTTACTGAGCCGTAGATGTACTCCCTTCTTTAGAGCTTGGTAAATTAATTTGTGCATGTAGTTTGATATAGCCTCCTATCACTTTCATAATGTATAATGCATTTCTTATAACTTCCTTTTATTTGCTTATCCAGTAGGAATGGAATGGAAAAGATAAAAAGTAGACAATTCTCACAATTTTACACAGTGGCAGAGCATTTAGGGACAGAAGACAGGCCTGAAAACATCAAAAGCCTCCCTGCAATCCCCATATGTACCATGAAGCGCATTCTGATTATGGACAAATGGATTCAGCCATGCTGAAGAGCCAATGCATACTGTTTAACTGAATGAGCTAAAATAAGTCTGCACTTCCACATACCACTAACTAGTGACATCCTGACAGAAGATCAGAACTGCCATATATTTACACTTTTAGCCTTTGGCTACCTTTTCTATTATTAGTGTGTGGGAGCCATACAGTACCCATTGGCACAATTAGACACACACACACTTGGCTTTAAAGCTCTAGTGGCAAACTAGTACTGTCCATGCTTAACCTGCTAAACACAAACATGTGCCACCCACCCGTGTGCATATAAAAAGATCACCTATTCCTCATTAAGTTTTGCTTTAGAAACTGTGGACTGGAAGCCGCTTCATACTTGGGTTTTGTTATCTTCAATATGCATCATGCTGCAGGATTTGTTCTTCTTCGACCTTTTCTTTTGTCAGCATTGAGCTTCCCAATCTGGTGCCAGAGAATGCATTCTTTGTGGCACACCGCACAACATATAGACTCACAGGGACCACCACATCCTTTTAGATAATCATATCTGTATTATTTGCACTATAGACCATGAGTAATTGCTTTCAGCAGATACAAACAAGATAATGTATTAGTACCGCAGGAAATAGTAGCGGGTGTAGGTACCAGGTACAGTACTGCAGATGGCAGTTCTCATCTATGTGAGGAAAATTTCTACATATATCAGCTACCACCAAGCCAAGTAGAGGACAAGATAACCAATGATTGCCCTTGTGTGAGAATGCCCTGAAGGTGCCAACAAAAAAGGTTGCACAGTAATTAGTACTATATGACCTTGTTCACGAAGAACATGTTACTTACCTTCGTTAATGTTCTCTCTGGTGGATACTCTAAACACAGATTCCTCACCTCATGAATACCCTCAGACTGGATCTGGAGATTTTTTTTCTCAGCGCACCAGGCGGTTGCATTGTGGGGCTCCACACTGACTTTGCCCTGTCCTGATAGTAATGGTTGAGTCCCATATATGCACCAGCCCTGTGTTCTGATGTCAGTTTCTTTGTTAAGTCTGTCCACGCAGATGGATGCGGAGCTCAAAAGCTAATCAAATGTGACAGTAGGCAGATCTCTAAATTTGGTTCTTATTATGAAGGGAGAAAAGATTCCATCCCACATAATGGACAGGTGGGACTGCTGTGAGGAATCTGCAATTAGATAGAGTATCCATGAGAAAGAGCATTACCGAAGGTAAATAACTTGTTCTTCTGATGTATGCTTCTAAGCCACGATTGCCATTCTGTTTTGTGAATAGATATCAGAGCAGTGCCTCCCAAGGTGATGTATCTGACATTGCAGTTTCACAGTGGTGATGAATAGATTGAGCCAGGGTTCTCTCCATTGTTGGAAGATGCCCCGAGCCACCCCGGGCATATCTACCATTCTTCACCCACTATTCATCGCCGGCTGAATTCTCACCTTGCCATACAAAGGTCCTGCCAGGTGGTTCACATTCAGGGAGGACCCCTGGTGACTCAACCAATTCCAGAGGCACAAAGTCTCCTGGCACAGGACCCCACTCAATTTTCTTGTTGCAGTACGGCATGGCTGTGGCATTGTCCAGGAGGACCTGGACCAGCCTCGCTCTGATGGATGGCAGGAAAGCCTTCGACACCAAGTGGATGGCCAACAACTCCAACAGATTCATGAACAGGCAGATTGCCATAAAAAATGATCCAGCGCTATCAATAAAATTTCTTCCCCTTTAGGTATTGACGTCCAGGTTAAAAAACATTCCTCTTCACAACTATACCAATATGACGGTGGGGCCCATAACACCGCATAAACATTCACTCTCACATATATTCCCTGGAACACATCCACCTTTACCTTAGGAGAAAAGTTAATGACTTGCTGGAAGGAAACGGGATACCTTTTTAAATCAATATGATAATTCTAAAATTTTCTCAGGTATTCCGCTCATTGGTCGATGGACCAACTAGTAGGAATCAGTTGATGGTGATTAAGACCAGCTCAATCACTACAAACTCTTATTAAACATTTACATTTATTATTGAGCTAAAGAACCACAGACTCATAAATTTAATTGTAATATAGTTTATCTAAATTTTATAAGCATGAATAAATTCAGTTTTATTAATCAGATCAATACATTTATTATTATTATAAGAGTAAATTGGAATTTCAATGCATACCCTTTAGATGGAAAAATTAAGTTTGTCACAGCAGTTAAATTCAGATCCCAGCATAGAACTCCCAAATGCTGACTGTCTGTCCTGCTAAACAGGCCTTCTCGACGGACCACCTATATAGGTTTCCGCCACGCTTTCGTTCTTTCTCAATTAAGATTTAAGAGTAAAAGATTAATCGTATTAAAATATAAATGTCTATTGAAAAATAGCAGCGGCTTCTCCAGCGTCAGCGTCCTGTGCTCAATAAAAATATGTAAAAGCAGCGCTCCTCCTACCTAAGAGTAGGTCCTCTTATACCCTAATACTAGCTTACTAAACAGAAAAGTTACATTTTTGGGGGCGAGATTCACTCTAATTGGTCCATTTGGGGGTGGCATACATCTCATTATTTCTCTCCTTGTTCTAACCAGTTCTTAAGAATGTTCATAACTTTATCCTTTCTCACGGGTTCAGGACATTACCAATCCAATTGACGGTCTCTATTTGTATCTTCTGTCCGATACTTTATTTTGAACAGTTCATTGTCCATTCACATATACACTGCGACTTCTCACGCTCTTTCGCTAAGTCCCCCCTTGGCACATGCTTGGGTGATAAGGTCATCACAGCCTTGATCCCGCTTCCATCCTAGGCTTTGGAAATAACCACGTGATGCTTTCGTTTACAGCTTTTTTCTTTCGCTTGGAAGCCATCTTGCGCACGCGCACTTTAGCTTTTTCGCCTCAGCAGCCATTTTTACAGCACGGCCTAGCAGGCCTAAGCGAACTATCATAGAAATAAACAGAAAATAGTTAAGAATAAGGAAAATAAGCCTTTTCGTTTCCCTCCCGTCATTCTACGTACCCCAATTAGGTGTTACCTAGCAAAAGCAACTTATAAAGCTATTCCTTACTTACCAATCGCTTTATTTTGCCACCATACAATTTACTAGAAAGCACAAATCTTGCAATATTATTCTAATTAGTACGCTAAATCATTATGTTAGTGTTATTCACATTAACAATTGTAAGTAGATTAGTTTGCACATGATGTGGCATGTTACCAAAACATTTATGAAGAAAACATACGTTGTTGGTTATTCACTGAAACCAAGAATTTTATTAATTATTAATGTTAATATTAGGGGGTTCAAATTTTCTCGTTTACCTTGCTCCATCAACTCCCCTCTTTGGTAATTTTTAATATCACCACAAAAACCCATGTCACACCAATTTGTCAGATAGCATATTTCTTGTCCATTTGCTTCTTGTTAGTTTTACACAACTGTATCCCTTTCATCTTGTCTTTTTGTTTTCTTATACATGCTTTCTTTTAGTTCTTCCAGTTCTATTTCACCTATCTCTCTTTCTCTTTCTTTCTTTATCTTATTTTCTCTTTCTATTTTGTTTTGTCTTTTTCTCCTTTTGATACATATAATAACGAATCTCACAACTAATACTACTAGAATTATTATTGTTGCTGTTATCATAACTTTCCCTATAGTAAAACTACTTATCTTAGAAAACCAATTTGACACTGAGGAAAAACTCTTACCAAGTTTCTCCCAGGTATTTTCAACCTCCAGTGGAACAAGTTCTTTGTGCAAATTTTAATATTCTTTATATACTTTTGTATATTTTCACTTTTATCTGGAATGTAAGTGCAACAATGTTGGACTTTCAGCATTCCACAGACTCCACCATCTTTTGCCAAAAGAATGTCAAGGGCAAGTCGATTTTGCATCAATATAGCTCTCATGGCAACCATCTCAGTATTTACCATCAAGAACCCTCCAGCAGTATCTGTAGATAAACGATCTACTACTGTGGATAATTTCCGAATTTTAAATGCATTCAAAGATATCCCACTGCTGGTATCAATGCTCCAAAAATATCACCCACTATTTCTGAAAAATTTTCCCTTTTTCTACGTGTGAATGTCTCACCCATCTCGTGGGTTCCTTTTTCTTCTCTATCTACATGAAAAATCTTTGGAAAGACCAGGCCTAAGTAGCACGAGCCATACCAATGGTCCGGCAACCTGTAATAAGCTCTGTTTCCACAAATATAATAGATCCCTGGAAATATTGGATCTTTTCCCCCTTTGAATCCCCAACCTCCTAAAATTTTATAGTTGTCTCGACAATCACTGGAACCCACGAAATAGTTATCATACCTTGTTCTATTTCTACTAATGCACAACCTTCCCTGTTGGGGCCAATCCAAAGTCATAGCTGCATTTGTCTTTTTCTTGTCATTATTTTCTTCCTCAAATGCCCAAAGAGGTGTTTTTGTCTTTTCTTTGAAATTTTACTCTTTTGTTTTCAACCATTTCTAAAAACACCTTCTTTCCTTAACTCACAGGTAAGGTTGTGTTTAACTATTAAGCAAAAAATAAGTATGAGGTTCCTCTAGATGGTAAGAAAAGCGGGTAGGGGACTGGTGTGGAGAAACAAGGAGGACCACTGAGTGTATGGAAAAGAGAAAAAGGGGGGGAAGATCCCTTTTAGGAACTAGGGCTCTCACACACCCAGCAAGCTAGGTGTCATGCTTCATCATATGAGCCTGCCCCTCGTCAGGTCGGCGCTGCAATACCTGACGGGCACCCGTACCGGGGCTCTTTGTCGGGGATCTTTTGTTCCTGCCGGTAGGTGCAGTGGGGGTAAGGGCCCTAGTGTGTAGATGTGATGTGTAGTGAAAGTAAAATAGGTCAGTTAATCCTAAAAACCTTTATTGGGAAGGTAAACTGCCTAGTGTAAAAGAATGAGAGGGGTACAGGACTAGTACTGGTGTATCTAGTGGTAAATGCCCAGCTCTCAGGTGATCGACATGTTTCGTGCCATTGTAGTCCTATAGATCAAGGCACTTCCTCAGGATCGAATAAAACGCTATCTACACTTCAAAGGTAAGTGAATTTCTACATACCCAGGCCACAGGTAGTTGACCTATGAAAAGTAAAAGAAAACATATATAGACAATATAAATATTATGTTCAAACATACTCAGTCCTCAATGTCCACCAAGCTGTTATTGCTATTAAAAGGCCCCACGGATAGTGTGCTACCCAGTGCATACTAAATGTAGTTACTCAAACACACAGTATGTGATAGAGAATGCGATACCGTGATATCTATTATCAAATATCTTCTCTAAAATATTATGGATAAAACAAAAATAGAGGCAACTAAGTGGATGCAATGGTCAGAACGAACAACTGACTCACCTGGTCTGTACATCAAGTGTACTTGCAACGGTTAATCAGCGGTACAAGAGGACACCAATTGGGTCCTAAAACAAGAATAAATAGAAGAATACAAAAAGAAACGTGGATCTGTTAAATGAGCTGAATCCGATCAGCTAACGGAATGGTAAATGCCAGAGGGGTGCAGAAACGGACGCTTGCCGGAAAAACAAGAGCCATCAAGGGAACCTGCCCGAGGTGTGTAGTCAGGTAAGCGGTACCCCCAATGCCAGGCGGGTCCCCAACAGAATTCAACAACCCGGTAGAACCAGGACTGAGGAACCAACTGGCATGCAAGGATCACCACGGGGCCCGGGAGGATACACGCCATGACCCGAGGTAACACTAGGGAGCCTCGTGATCTCAGGAGGGCAGTCGATTTGCGGGGATGCAAGTACCGCCGCACACACTCACCTCTGATAGTTGTATGTCGTAACTCAAAGCCAACTCACCGGCGAATTAACGCTCCTTGCGTTAAGACCTACCCTGCCGCCGACACCGGGATGGTAGCAGGCAGGGGGCCGGAGAAACATAAATAAGCGAGTCGCAGCCCACTTGTGGGCGGTTCCCATGACGTAGTACGGGATGCGTGAGGTCGTGAACCTAGTGACTGGTGACTCGGCTGGAATGAGTAGCACGCATGATAACTAAAGCAGCGGCCATATTAGAGTGTGAAAATGCTCCAAAGAATATATTAAAAGGGAGATACTGAACTCTTAATCGAGTGTCCCTGTTGGTGCTTAAAGGGACCTGACCAGGTGAAAAGTAACGAATAATAGTTCGAAACATCTATAACAAGGAATGCTACGAGAAACAACGCCTAAAATTATGGGGGCGTGCTATAAACGTGAGCATGGAACCAAAACCAGTTATGAACAACCCAAAGATAAACTGTGAGAGAGTTGTAATATACAGCATGTGGAAAAAAGCATCGGAGGATTAGCAATCTAATGATCTGAAAGACCTGAAGGGAGTCAACCTCATAATAGGTGTCTATATCAGTATTTAACTTTGGGACTATATTAGCATCTGTTAGTGCATTATCACCACCTTGTTGGATGTTCTATCTTATGCAGTTATGAGGTTGACTCCCTTCAGGTCTTTCAGATCGATTAAGAGTTCAGTATCTCCCTTTTAATATATTCTTTGGAGCATTTTCACACTCTAATATGGCCGCTGCTTTAGTTATCATGCGTGCTACTCATTCCAGCCGAGTCACCAGTCACTAGGTTCACTAGGTCTTAACGCAAGGAGCGTTAATTCGCCGGTGAGTTGGCTTTAGTTACGACATACAACTATCAGAGGTGAGTGTGTGCGGCGGTACTTGCATCCCCGCAAATCGACTGCCCTCCTGAGATCACGAGGCTCCCTAGTGTTACCTCGGGTCATGGCGTGTATCCTCCCGGGCCCCGTGGTGATCCTTGCATGCCAGTTGGTTCCTCAGTCCTGGTTCTACCGGGTTGTTGAATTCTGTTGGGGACCCGCCTGGCATTGGGGGGTACCGCTTACCTGACTACACACCTCGGGCAGGTTCCCTTGATGGCTCTTGTTTTTCCGGCAAGCGTCCGTTTCTGCACCCCTCTGGCATTTACCATTCCGTTAGCTGATCGGATTCAGCTCATTTAACAGATCCACGTTTCTTTTGTATTCTTCTATTTATTCTTGTTTTAGGACCCAATTGGTGTCCTCTTGTACCGCTGATTAACCGTTGCAAGTACACTTGATGTACAGACCAGGTGAGTCAGTTGTTCGTTCTGACCATTGCATCCACTTAGTTGCCTCTATTTTTGTTTTATCCATAATATTTTAGAGAAGATATTTGATAATAGATATCACGGTATCGCATTCTCTATCACATACTGTGTGTTTGAGTAACTACATTTAGTATGCACTGGGTAGCACACTATCCGTGGGGCCTTTTAATAGCAATAACAGCTTGGTGGACATTGAGGACTGAGTATGTTTGAACATAATATTTATATTGTCTATATATGTTTTCTTTTACTTTTCATAGGTCAACTACCTGTGTCCTGGGTATGTAGAAATTCACTTACCTTTGAAGTGTAGATAGCGTTTTATTCGATCCTGAGGAAGTGCCTTGATCTATAGGACTACAATGGCACGAAACATGTCGATCACCTGAGAGCTGGGCATTTACCACTAGATACACCAGTACTAGTCCTGTACCCCTCTCATTCTTTTACACTAGGCAGTTTACCTTCCCAATAAAGGTTTTTAGGATTAACTGACCTATTTTACTTTCACTACACATCACATCTACACACTAGGGCCCTTACCTCCCCACTGCACCTACCGGCAGGAACAAAAGATCCCCGACAAAGAGCCCCGGTATGGGTGCCCGTCAGGTATTGCAGCGCCGACCTGACGAGGGGCAGGCTCATATGATGAAGCATGACACCTAGCTTGCTGGGTGTGTGAGAGCCCTAGTTCCTAAAAGGGATCTTCCCCCCCTTTTTCTCTTTTCCATACACTCAGTGGTCCTCCTTGTTTCTCCACACCAGTCCCCTACCCGCTTTTCTTACCATCTAGAGGAACCTCATACTTATTTTTTGCTTACTAGTCCTTGTGGGGCATGTACGTTGGACCTCGTTAAATATGCCCTTAGTCCCTCTCTTTGTTGAATAAAAATGTGTTTAACTATATCATCTGATGTTAGAACTTTATTTTCTAAGAAAAATTCTCCAAACGTCCTTGCCTCTTTCACCTTATTTAGTTCAGAAACTATAGGAATCTTTGCAAAAATCTTATCTATGTCAGTATAATACTATTCTAATCTCCCTGTTTTATAAAATAGACACTACATGTTATTCCATACGTCAAAGGAAGGTGATGATAGGTCACACCTTCTGCAACAGACGCAGGCAATTGCATACAAACATAACAATCTCTCACATCCATTGTTTCTACGTATTCATATAATAATTTAGTGAAAACATTTTTTGAAAAATCTGTTATTGATTTATCTTTATGTAACTCTGCACTACCTTTTAATATAGCTGTTTCCTGCATGTTAGCTCCCTTTTCCTTCTCTGTGTTATTCTTTAATATGGACGTTTCTTCTACAGCTAATCTAATTGGAATGGTGATTTCTAAGATAAACCATACGGTCATTAATAATCCTGTACAAAAGAAGCACATCTTACACCATCTACATAAGAACTCACATCTACATGTTCTATTTTTAGTATCTACCATCTTGTTCTATTATCTATATTTATAATATGTACAGAAAATGTGTCACCACACCTCAGAAATGACCTCTTAGCCACCCTACGCTCTCACTTTGTCTCATTTGGTACTTTCTTTAGTTCTTTTCAGAACTCTTTCTTGTCAAATTCGGGGTTTTGTCCAGTCCGGTAGAAATTTCTTTCAAATTTCTTTAAGCTTGTTGCACTTCACTTTCACCCATTTGGTTGTAGCTTTGTTCAGGGTTCTCGTGAGTGATTTCTTCTTCTTTGATATCAGTCAAAGCAATGTATAGCCATTCAGGCGATTTATACTTCAGATTTGCTTTCTTTACTCTTTTTGTTTTCTGCAAGTGTTTTCCACCTTGTTTTTCTTGTTCCTTTTGACTTATTTCATTTACTTGTTCTGCATTCTTTCCATTTAGGTTTATGATCTTGTATCTCAATCTTTTAATTTCGTGGGGCCAATTGTCTCCTTTTCTCTGCCTTTTCGGTTCACTTTCTTTTTCCTCTCTTTCTGCTCTCCAAGTTCTCTTCCTTGTTTCAAATTTCTGTTTTCTTTCTTCTCCACTTTCTTCTGATTCTGATTCAGACCTTTCTTTATTGTCTCTTATCTTGAACTTTATGATTTCACCTCTTTCCTCTAGTTCTGATCCTCCTTGTCTCTTTCCTTGATCGTCTACTTCTGTCCCTCCTCGAGGTTCTTCCGAATTTGTGTCGATCTCTCTATCTGCTTCTATATTTCCCTGTTCCTTTATTTGCTGATCTGTCCCTATTGCTCCTCGGGAGTCTTCCGATTCTTCTACCTTTCTATTTGTAACTATCCCTTCTTCATCTATTAAAATGATTTCTGAAGGATCTTTACCATAGCTTGTAATTGGTTGCTCACTATTGTTGTCTCTTTTCTCAGCTTCTTCTTTTATGATATCAATTTTCCAATTCTTTTTCAGATTTTCATCACAATCTGAGTGATCTGTATCAAAGGCTGAACTGGTGTCTGATATTTCCAGATGTCGACTTACAGGTCGATCTTCAGGTTCTGGGGCCCTGTTCGCTTCTTCTTCTGCATCAGATGCTGAACTGGTATCGGATATTTCCAGATGTCGACTTACAGGTCGAACTTCAGGATCTGGAACTCTGATGGTGTGGCTGGCATGTACCCAGTGCTTCACTCCTGCACATTTGACTGCAGTGGTTGTCACCAGGATCACTTGTCGTGGTTGGTCCCAGCGGGGAACCAAACAATTTCTTCTTCTGTGGACTTTTATGCGGACCCAATCTCCAGGATTCAAATCATGAGCTGGTTTTCTTTCGAGAGTGGTCGCATCCGGTCCAACCTGATGAAACACAGAACGTACCACAACCACCAATCCTTTGCAATAATCCAACACGAGATCATCAGTTATAGTCAGCAGTTTGTTGACAGGGACATGTGCTTGCCTCATTGCTTGTCCCATGATTATTTCATGGGGACTCAGACCTGTCTTTCTTTCAGGTATACTTCCGATAGTCATTAAGACCAATGGCAAGGCATCTGGCCATTTGAGTCCTGTGGCTCGACACATTTTCCCTAACCTGTTTTTTATCGTTCCATTCACTTGCTCTACTACTCCAGAAGCCTCTGGTCTGTATGCACAGTGAAGTTTCTGTTTAATACCGAGTGCTTCACATATTAATTGTATTAATTCGTTTTGGAAATGTGTTCCTCTATCCGTTTCAATCGTTACTGGAAAACCGTACCTAGGGATGAATTCTCTCAGCATGAGTTTTGCTACTGTAATCCCATCATTCCTTCTGGTCGGGAAGGGTAGGCTTCCACCCAACGAGAAAACAAACAGACGACCACAAGAACATACCTTAGTCTATTGCTTGGGGGCATTTCAATAAAATCCATCTGCATTCTTGTGAAAGGACCTCCCTCTCATCCTATTGTTCCTAGACTCACTACTGTCTTCCTTCCTGGATTTATCTGTTGACAAATAAGGCAGCTTTGACAAAGACTCTCAGCTATGGCTCTGAATTTTGGGTTATACCAGGTTTGTCTAAAAAGTCTGATCATTGCATCTCTTCCAATATGAGCTTGTCCATGGTACATCCGTGCCATGTCAGAAATCATGCTATCAGGCATAACTGGTCTTTCATCTCTGTAAACCCAAACATCATTTTCCTCCCTTTTCCTGCATCCTGCTTTTATCCAGCTATCTTTTTCTTCATCATCTGCTGCTTCCTGCAATTGTCTCACCTCGTCCCATGTCTCGACAGGGTTAGTAAAAAGCAAAGGACATGAAACATGCTCTCTTTCCCTGCCTCGGTTCAATGAGACTACATTTTTGGCACAGTACTGAGCTATTTCGTCAGCAAATTTGTTGCCCACAGTTATGTAGTCTTCCCCATTTTTGTGTGCATTGCACTTTACTACCGCAATCTGTTTAGGCAGCTGTATCGCCTCAAGCAACTTTTTCACAAACTCACCATTTCTGATTGGGGTCCCTGCAGACGTCAAGAAATTTCTCTGAGACCAGATCTGCCCGAAATCATGAACCACTCCGAAGCCATATTGGCTATCCGTGATTACTGTGATTCGAACATTCTTTCCCAATTTGCATGCCTGAATTAGAGCAACTAGCTCAGCCACTTGGGCAGAACGTATTCCTCTCAAACAAGATGCTTCCATTACGGCAGCTACTGTACAAACTGCATATGCCGCACTCAGAATTCCTTCACTCGTCCTCAAACATGAGCCATCCACGAACAACCCAATCTGATTCTTTTAAAGGCTCATCCCGAATATCCGGACGCGGTTTTGTACAATACTCAAGCACATTCAAGCAATCATGGTCAACTTCATCCATCTCCATCACACTCTCTTCATCGGGCAATGATGTTGAAGGATTTACATTTGTGCATCTGTCATTGGTCACATTGTCTGCACTCAAAATCACTTTTTCATACCTAGTCAGCCGACTATGTGTCATGTATTGAGTTTTGGTTCTTGTCAAAAGAATTTCTACAGAATGAGGAACATATACTCTCAATGGATATCCCATCACGATGCCTTCACTCTGCTCCAGACTCACGCAAGTAGCAGCAACTGCTTTCAAACATCCAGGCAACGCCTTTGCTACAGGGTCTAAAACAGCTGAAAAATATGCAATGGGTCTTTTCATGTTTCCATGTCTCTGCACTAGGACTGAAAGCGCACACCCATCTCTCTCACTACAATACAGCTCAAAATCTTTTTCATAATCAGGCATTCCCAGTGCCGGGGCTTCACACAGTTTCGTTTTTAATTCTCTGAACGCTTTCATTTCTTCATCATTCAGTTCAAAGGGATCTTTAACATCCTTTTTTGTCAATCGCTGTAATGCTTTTGCAATTAATGAAAATCCACTTATCCATTGTCAGCAATATCCAACCATTCCCAGGAACATTCTTACCTCTCTTTGTGTCATTGGAGCTCTCATTCCTTGAATTATTTTTATTCTCTCAGTCGTTACTTTTCGCACTCCCTTTTCAATCTTATGACCTAAATATTGGACCTCTTGTTGACAAAACTGTAATTTTGATGGTGATACTTTATGTCCTCCTTTTGCTAAATGGTTCAGCAAAGCAATTGTGTCGGTAACACATGCTTCCTTGGTTTTTGATGCCACTAATAGGTCATCAATGTACTGAACCATCACAGATTTTTCGGGCATTTTTTTAAATTTTCCAATGACTTCTTTAGAATCTGATTAAAGATCGAGGGGCTTTCTGTATACCCCTGAGGAATACGGCACCATGCCAAGATACGCTCTCCGAAACTGAACGCAAATAATGGCTGGCTATCTGAATGTAATGGGATTGAGAAAAATGCATGGCACAAATCGATGACTGTGTACCATTCTGCTTCACGTGGAATTTGATATAGAATCACAGCAGGGTTTGGTACAATTGGACAACAAGGAACAACAATTTTATTTACCTTTCTCAAATCTTGTACTATTCTATATGTTCCGTTTGGCTTTTTCAGTCCCATTATAGGCGAATTACATGGACTGCTCATTATTTCTCTCAGAATTCCTTGTTCAATCATTTTGTTTATTACAGGTGTTATTCCTTCAATTATTTCTGGCGTTAATTTATACTGGGGAGTATTTGGGTAACTTGTTCCTTCTTTAACAGAAATTTTAACAGGGTCTACTCCTTTCATTAACCCTATATCTTCGCCCGTAAAATCCCACACTTCCTGTTTTACTGTTTCTTTCAGCTCAATTGGGATTTTCTCTACATCAAACACAGGGAATAAATCATTCACTTCTGACTCTAAATTCACCATTGTCATTTTATACAGTACATCTTCATCGGGGTCTGAAATGCAATCCCATCTGGAGTACAATAGATGGTGCAATTCATTTTGCAAAGTAGATCGCGTCCTAATAGGTTCACAGGACTGCAATCACACACCACAAATCGGTGCATCTCTCTGAATGGTCCAATCTTTACCTCTACTAATTTAGTAAGAGGTGCCTTAATTTGCTGGTTCGAGACACCAACGACTTGGATATGTTCACCTGAGAGAGGAAGGTTTGGAATTTCCACTGATCTAACAGTAGAACGGGTAGCTCCAGTGTCCACAAGGAATGTTACATTTGCACCATTCACTTCTCCATCCACAAATGGACCTGCTTGATCTACCTCTAGAGTTGCGCCAAGCACGCACTCTTCCTCCTCTCCTAGGCACCGTCATAAACTTTCATCCGACTCATTCCCATCCGGTCGTAACCAATATTGTGATATGGCGGCTGCGCGCGGCAATTGTGTTACCTGCTCTCCTCCGTAGAATCCTGTTTCTGCACTGTATCTCTGTGGATTTACACTCTTGGGAAGTGGTGGTTGAGGAATCTGACTCTGCTGAGTAACTACCTGCGGTTGCTGCAGCTGTTGGTAATGATTGATTTTCCGCATTAGCTTTTGGAGGGAATTTACACTCGTTTCTCCAATGCCCTAACTTTCTGCAGTTGTGGCACGGCCACTTTTTCTTTGCCTCTTCTATACTCATTTGGCCTTTTCCTTTACCTATATTCGGTTTGGATTTAGTTTGTCCTGTCTCATTAACCTGATTATTTAGTTGAGCTTCTTGCTTTTCTGCGACCTTCACTTGTGCCCACATTGCTTTCTCTTTTAATTTACGCTGTCTACACTCAATATCATCACTACTGTGCTGTTTTGCCAGCAGATCATATGTTGTTTAATCATTTCACTTATCTCTGGTTTTAACCCATAAACAAATCTATATACAAAATGACTCATGTCCTTCTCATTTAATGTCTCATAACCACTATACTGTTTAAAAACGAGAAGTAGCCTCTCGTAATAGGCATGTACAGATTCTTTACTCTCCTGTGTAGTTCTATCAATTTTTACCCAATCGGTTTCTTTGGGCAGAATTTTATTTTTCAAAAAGATAATAACCTGATCGTATTTCCTCATAACTGCAGATCCTGGCGCTCCTGTTTTTGCGTCTCTTGGGTATTCTACAGTTGGCCAATCAATGGTAATCTTACATTCTGTCCATAAATCAGCTGGTACTACAATGTCAAACAACCCATCCAAATCTACCCACAACACTTTCGAAACCTTAACAAACCTTTCCACTTGTCTGTACCATTCTACTGGTTTTTCTCTTAATTTTGGGAAGTCATTTGTAAATGACAATATATCTTGTCTGGACCAGGGGACATGCACATAACTACCTCCTGGAGTTTCTCTCATCGGGTACTCCCTTACAATTGGTTCTTTGTCTGTCACCACAAAAGCCAAAGATGCTTTATCGGTCGTTTTCTCATTCCTTCTAGTCCACCTGCTTCTCCATCTGTCCACATCACCCCATTTTCTCAATAAAACAATTAATTCTTTTATCTGGGTTAACCGTCCTGATGTGTTTAAATTTTCTATATCTTTCTCACAAAAATCTACCCTATATGGTTTCTGCAAACTTCTCACCTTTACAAATTCTACTCCTAGTTCATTCGCTGTCTCTTCTAATTTGTCATGCAAATTTCTTGCTCTCCATGTAATGCTCTTACATAAGAACATTATCTCATCGTCCTGGTATGTTTTCAGTTTTTCTGTACCAATAGTCCCTAAAATTAACTCTTCCATATCTATTTTTAACCTAATTACATCTAGTGGTTTTGGTTCTGTCTCTTTCTTTTGCAGGGTTTTCATCCATTCATTCAATTCATCTGGAGTCGGACCTTCAGGTGTACTATTTAGTTCTACCCAATTTCTACTCCTCTCTGGTGTTTCTGACGCAGATTCAGTTCCCATAGGAATCCTCCTAAACTCACTCTCATTTACTGTCAAATTAGTAGGTGGGCTGACCAAATTTCTTGCACCTTCATTTTCTAGTTCCATCCCTTCCTTCCTTCTTTGCAAATTTGAATTCATGGGGATGACTAAAGAATGTTCTCCTATTTTCTGATTCTCAAAAACTGGTATTACTGGACCTATTGTCACTGGTACAGTTACGGCCTCCATATTCATTGTTAACTCTCTTATTTTCTCAGTCAATTCTCTCGTGGTGTTTGCTAATTCGGTTGTATTGTCACTTTCAACCTTTTCGCTTTGTGTGGTTTTCAATTGTTCTTTTGACCTATTTATTTCGTATCTTCGTTCTGGACTTTTATTCCTCCCAGTTTCCATTGGCGGTGCATTAGGTGTCACCACCGCAGAATTCTGTTGGTATGGAGGTGGGTTTCGGTTTAAAATATCTTCCAGCACTTCATCCTCTGTCTCGCTACCACCATACCCGTACCTTTCAGTAACTAAATGTTTCTTTTCTCTGTACATTTTCTCCTTGCTTCCTCTTCAACCGTAAAAGCTGGAAACAAACCTCCTGTCATATTAGCATATCTCCAACGCTTTATTCTGTCCTCATGATTCACTCCCCACAGCCTTCCAGGAACAAAATCATGATTCTTTACTCCTCTGAATCTTTCTCGTTCATACATCTCATCCTCCCATTCACTCAACGCTTCAAACTGTGTTGGTCTAGGTTTAGGCTCAAGCTTCGTCATTTTCTCTCTCAAATTCCAAGTACAGCTACGCTAAATGAACCATTCTCGGGGAAAGCTAATACTCCATCATTTTGAGTATATTTAGTCCAATTTTCTAACCATATGCAGGTATGATATCCGTATTTCAGCATCATATGCGAAGCTGGTGATTTTGGCGGAGGAATTACTTGTCCCTCTCTAGTCACTACCTTTTTGTCTTTCTTAAAAAAGTTCTTAATTTTCGCCATCCACTATGTTTTCTCTCTACCATACTCATAATAAGCCATAATTCACGATTTCTTTTCCTTATTCAAACTCGTAACTCAACTCTTTTCTCTATGTGCTATTCAGACCTATCACAGCGCGACTCACACCAACACACCAATCCGAAACTTCTACGTCACTGCTTATTCAACCAATCCTAGCGCGTCTCACACCAATGCACCAATCAGAGCGTTTTCAGTATAACCAGTGCATTGACCAATTCCAGCGCGGCTCTTTGTCGACGTCAGTTCTGCTCCTGACCCCTCCTTTACAAAATTTATCGGCAGATTGTTTTCAACTATTCTCGGTTAGTTATGACATTTAAAACACATTTCCATTGTCTGATTTCGCTAACAAAGTGACAGTTTTTACTCTATTTCACAAGAAGATAGTTTCGTTCGATAAGTGTAGCACTTCCCTCTACCTTACCCTTCTTTCAAGCAAGGGGTAAACCCGTTTCTCTGGGGATAAAACACACGTGGAGACTACACTGCTCCTGAGAATTAAGGCCAGAGTTTCACAAGAAAACCGGTTGCTATTTCACTCACACAACTTTTATACGGAAATTGTCCCTATCATAACACAACCTGTGTTATCACCAATATGAACTCAGACAATGCACTATTCCATGTGACTTCTCTTGCCACACGTGTCCACTTCCTACTTCCCGGCAGCTTCAAAACTTTCGACTTACATATAACGTAATACAATTCAACATAGAGTGTTATACATAAAATAACCAATAATCAATAATCACCAAACTAATCTATAATAACCATAACTCTGCTACCAAGAAATCTGATCCAGCGCTATCAATAAAATTTCTTCCCCTTTAGGTATTGACGTCCAGGTTAAAAAACATTCCTCTTCACAACTATACCAATATGACGGTGGGGCCCATAACACCGCATAAACATTCACTCTCACATATATTCCCTGGAACACATCCACCTTTACCTTAGGAGAAAAGTTAATGACTTGCTGGAAGGAGACGGGATACCTTTTTAAATCAATATGATAACTCTAAAATTTTCTCAGGTATTCCGCTCATTGGTCGATGGACCAACTAGTAGGAATCAGTTGATGGTGATTAAGACCACCTCAATCACTACAAACTCTTATTAAACATTTACATTTATTATTGAGCTAAAGAACCACAGACTCATAAATTTAATTGTAATATAGTTTATCTAAATTTTATAAGCATGAATAAATTCAGTTTTATTAATCAGATCAATACAGTTATTATTATTATAAGAGTAAATTGGAATTTCAATGCATCGCCCCGCTCAAGAATCCGCCCAACAGCCACACCAGCAAGAAAGCCACCTGGTTCACCGAAGACCTCCAGTCCTCCAAACGAACATGCCGAAAACTGGAGAAGATCTGGCTCCACGAACGGACAGCGGACAGCTACGCCGCCCACAAGAGCGCCACCCGCAATCACCATCACCTCATCAGATCCGCCAAAAGGGCCTCACTCAAAGACCGCCTAGACAACAACGCACACAACAGCAAAGAGCTCTTCAACATCGTGAAGGAACTCTCCAACCCCAGCTCCAACACCAACGACATCCAGCCGTCGCAAGACCTGTGCGACTCACTGGCCACCTCCTTCCACCGCAAAATCTCCGACATCCACGACAACTTCAACACCACGACCGCCCCGGCAACCACCGAGACCACTGCCCCCACAACCACCAACCGCCTGCTCTCCTGGACCAACATCAACGACGAGGACACCAGCGAGATCATGAACACCATCCACTCCGGTTCACCGCTAGACCCGTGCCCTCACCACATCTTCAACAAAGCCAGTACAGCCATCGCGCCCCATCTCCGGAAAATAATCAACATCTCCTTCGAGACAGCAACCTTCCCGGAAAGCTGGAAGCACGCCGAGATCACCGCCTTACTCAAGAAACCCAAGGCAGACCCCAAGGACCTCAAGAACTTCCGACCCATCTCTCTGCTCCCGTTCCCCGCGAAGGTCACCGAGAAAATCATCAACAAACAACTGACCCGCTACCTCGAGGAGAACAACATCCTGGACCCGTCCCAGTCCGGCTTCCGCAGCAACCACAGCACCGAAACCGCCCTCATCGCCGCCACCGATGACATCAGGACCCTGCTAGACAACGGAGAAACAGCAGCCCTCATCGTCCTGGACCTATCAGCCGCCTTCGACACGGTCTGCCACCACACACTACGAACACGCCTTCACGACGCCGGGATCCAAGAGAAGGCCTTGGACTGGACCACATCCTTCCTTTCCGGCAGAACACAAAGCGTCCGCCTCGCCCCTTCTGATCCAAGGCCACCAAGATCATCTGCGGCGTACCCCAAGGCTCCTCCCTCAGCCCAACGCTGTTCAACATCTACATGGCACCCCTCGCCCACGTTGCCCGACAGCACAACCTCAACATCATCTCCTACGCCGACGACACCCAGCTGATCCTCTCCCTCACCAAAGACCCTCACACCGCCAAAGCCCACCTCCACGAAGGAATGAAGGCCGTCGCCGAATGGATGAGGACCAGCCGCCTGAAGCTGAACTCGGACAAGACGGAGGTCCTCATCCTTGGTTCCAACCCTTCAGCCTGGGACGACTCCTGGTGGCCAACATCACTGGGAACAGCCCCGCCACCCACCGACCACGTACGCAACCTAGGGGTCATCCTCGACCCCACCCTCTCCATGACTAAGCAGGTCAACGCCGTTTCCTCATCCTGCTTCAACATCCTCCGAATGCTCCGCAGGATCTTCAAGTGGATCCCCACTGAAACAAGAAAAACAGTCACCCAGGCCCTCGTCACCAGCAGGCTGGACTACGGAAATGCCCTCTACGCAGGAACGACGGCTAAGCTCCTGAGACGGCTGCAACGCATCCAGAACGCCTCTGCACGTCTTATCCTCGACATCCCCCGACGCAGCCACATCACACCCCACCTGAGAGACCTGCACTGGCTCCCTGTCAACAAGAGGATAACCTTCAAGCTCCTCACCCACGCACACAAAGCACTCCACAACTCCGGACCAGCCTACCTCAACAGACGACTCAGCTTCTACACCCCCACCCGCCAGCTCCGCTCGACCAGCCTCGCCCTCGCCACAGTCCCCGCATCCGGAAAACAACCGCCGGCGGCAGATCCTTCTCCCACCTCGCCGCCAAGACCTGGAACACCCTCCCCACCAACCTCCGACAGACCCAAGACCTACTGGCCTTCAGAAGACTCCTCAAGACCTGGCTCTTCAATCAGTAGCAGCCCCACCCCCCGCTTCCCCCAGCGCCTTGAGACCCTCGCGGGTATGTAGTGCGCTTTATAAGTGACATGATTGATTGATTGATTGATTAGATGGAAAAATAAAGTTAGTCACAGCAGTTTAATTCAGATCCCAGCATAGAACTCCCAAATGCTGACTGTCTGTCCTGCTAAACAGGCCTTCTCGATGGACCACCTATATAGGTTTTCCGCCACGCTTTCGTTCTTTCTCTATTAAGATTTAAGAGTAAAAGATTATCGTATTAAAATATAAATGTCTATTGAAAAATAGCAGCGGCTTCTCCAGCGTCCGCGTCCTGTGCTCAATAAAAATATGTAAAAGCAGCGCTCCTCCTACCTAAGAGTAGGTCCTCTTATACCCTAATACTAGCTTACTAAACAGAAAAGTTACATTTTTGGGGGCGAGATTCACTCTAATTGGTCCATTTGGGGGGTGGCTTACATCTCATTATTTCTCTCCTTGTTCTAACCAGTTCTTAAGAATGTTCATAACTTTATCCTTTCTCACGGGTTCAGGACATTACCAATCCAATCGACGGTCTCTATTTGTATCTTCTTTCCGATACTTTATTTTGAACAGTTCATTGTCCATTCACAAATACACTGCGACTTCTCACGCTCTTTCGCTAAGTCCCCCCTTGGCACACGCTTGGGTGATAAGGTCATCACAGCCTTGATCCCGCTTCCATCCTAGGCTTTGGAAATAACCACGTGATGCTTTCGTTTACAGCTTTTTTCTTTCGCTTGGAAGCCATCTTGCGCACGCGCACTTTAGCTTTTTCGCCTCAGCAGCCATTTTTACAGCACGGCCTAGCAGGCCTAAGCGAACTATCATATAAATAAACAGAAAATAGTTAAGAATAAGGAAAATAAGCCTTTTCGTTTCCCTCCCGTCATTCTACGTACCCCAATTAGGTGTTACCTAGCAAAAGCAACATATAAAGCTATTCCTTACTTACCAATCGCTTTATTTTGCCACCATACAATTTACTACAAAGCACAAATCTTGCAATATTATTCTAATTAGTACGCAAATCATTATGTTAGCGTTATTCACATTAACAATTGTAAGTAGATTAGTTTGCACATGATGTGGCATGTTACCAAAATATTTATAAAGAAAACATACGTTGTTGGTTATTCACTGAAACGAACAATTTTATTAATTATTAATGTTAATATTAGGGGGTTCAAATTTTTCTCGTTTACCTTGCTCCATCAAAAACAGAGACATCTGATCTCCACCGCTCCCAGATCTTCCCAACCCAGCAGTGATGAATCTGTCACCTCTGGGATGGGTCCGCCACTGGTCCAATTGCAGTCAAGCAGCCACCACTGTAGGTCTTTTGCAGTCTCCACTGAATTCTGGATAGAATCTGACAGGTTCTCTTGGTGCTGAGCCCACTAATTCTTCAGATCCCACTGCAGAGCATGCATAAGCCATATGGCAAAGTTGACAAGCAGGATGCAGGAAGCCAAGGAGTCGCAGAGCCACTCTTACTCATATTCTGGACTCGCTGAACTGAAAGGAAGGCTTACAACTGCACCATATTCAGGATGGCTCTAATAAAGGGAACTTCTGCATAGGACTCAGGTGTGACTTTAGCATGTTTATCGAGACCACCAAAAATGGGATTTTTCAAATGGGCATCCTGCAGGTCTAGCACTACCATCCAAGTCTTCTGGATCCAAGGCAGAAATAACTTTGTGAGCATCTAGAATTTCTCCTATTTCAGGAATAACATGAAAGGGCAAATATCTAAAATAAGACAAAGGCCTCAGCCCTTCAGCACCAAAATACCATAATGGAGTAACATCCAGTCCCTATTCACGATGCCAGGACTCACTCTATGGCTCCTTTGTCCAAAAGAGCCTGGCTTTCATGCTGTAAAATGGAAAAATGACCCTCCAAAAGCTGCGCAGATGCAGGTTCAACATGTGGCAGTTTGGATAGGAAGGGAAGAGCATATCCTTGCTAGATTATTAGAAGCACGCATTTTTCTGATATGATGCTCTGTCACCCATGTAGGTAATACCTTATCCTGTCTCCAACGGGATGGCCTTGTGCCACAGTGGGAAAGCTAAAGCTGGTGGTGGTGGCAGGGGGGTTGGAGAATGAGCAGTGCACCGCCCCAGAGGATCTGGATGTTGACGCCTGGATCCCTGAACCAGACCTTCGAAAGGCCTGGCTGGTAGGGTTGCTCTAGATGTGGGACTTGGCATTGTATTTGGGCCAAGCCCAATCTGAAGACTCAAAAAGGGGAAATGTTTGGGGGATGCGGTCTCACAAGTGCAGAAAGGCCGAGGGAGCACACTGGCCCTGCTTTTCTTGAAGCGCTCCAGCCAAGAGTCTCACTTATCTCCGAAGAGACGTATGAATATCACCCAAGAAACCAGTATCATTTTGCTGCTATGTTTCCGTTTCTTTTGTTGCTTTTTGTTCCACCATTTAGGTTTCTACATCTTGTTCCCAGTTTCTCTAGAACATTTAGGTTATATTTATCTTTGGATCTTTTTTCAGTGCGATTATACCTTGTGCACTTTCTCTAGTTGTCAATCTAAATTCATCCATTCATAAATTCATGCAGCCGCTAGAGCGGTTCTTATGCTTAAGCATATGTCCCTGCACCTCAGGGCATTACACTGGCTACCAGTAAAAAAGAGGATTAGGTTTAAAGTTCTGGTGCTATTTTTCAAGGCCCTACGTGGGAGTGGAGCAGGGTATCTCAGAAGGAGAGTAACCCATTATTTGTCACCAAGAACCTTGAGGTCATCCACTTTGGGCCTGGCTTCCGTTCCCAGAATACGCCACGCCCGGTCGGGTGGCTGTTCCTTTAGGTTCCAGGAAGCCCAAGCCTGGATCCTTCTTCCGATGACTCTCAGAACTGTGACCGACCTTGCCGTTTTGAAGAAACTGCTTAAAACCTGGTTATTCCACAACTGACCTAGCCATCTTTCTTCAAGAAGCAGCTTAAAACCTGGTTTCCCGCATACAGGGGCGTCAGCAGGGTAGAGAGAGTCTATTTTAGCGCCAGGACGCTCTTGTTGAGTAGCTGTGCGCTCTATAAATGCATTCATTCATCATTGTGATTACAAGTTCTGCTTAGCATCAGTTAATAATGAACCAAGATGATACCTTCACCCGACCTCGTTATTTCAAGTAAATTCCTCCTACATTACACCCACGAGATATTTTTAGGAAGGTCCTACTGTGCAAAAGAAGCTCCTGGAGGTCTTGCCACAGAGTGAAGAAGGAGTAATCTAGTGATGGAGTACAGGTGTGAGTAAATTACTACTGCTACATTGCCCCAGACAGCAGGAATGACATCATAATATGGGACTTCAAAACTTCCACTGTTAAGTGGCATCGCTGTAGTTGTCTCCTATTCACCTTCTTCAGTACAGTGAACCCACCCCACCATTCGAAGGCCCTTGGACTTTTTTAGAAAACAGTGCAACTGTGCTTAAGAGACCCAAATGCTTATGCAAAAAGAATATCAGATTTCAGAATGTACTAATGAAAATGTAATTCGCCTCTCTATCATTTCATACCTACCTGGCAGCACTAAAAAGCATACATTAATGAGGCAGAAAATCTCATTATTTTGATTATAAAAAAACAGTGTGAAGAAATGTGAATAAAGTGGAAAATATTCAGCTGAACCAGAAAATGAGGTAATTGTAATTGTATTGTAATTGTAAAGGTTATTTATAAAGCGCACTGTGACCAAAAATGATATCCTGGCGCTATAACCCCTATGTAAGAAAACAGCTGATGAAGAAACTGAAGAGCGGGTCGCTAGTGAGGGAATAGCCAGGTTTTCAGTGATTTCCTGAATTTTAGTAGGTCAGAATGAGATCATAGGGGAGCTGGTAATTTATTCCATATCCGAGCTGCATTGACGGTAAAGGTACGTCCTCCTTGTCTGACTTTTTGAAATCTGAGTTCTTGGACATAGTTGCCTGTAGTTGATCGGAGGTTTCTGCCAGGAGTATATTTTTTTAATTTGTTTTGTAGGGGTTTTGGTCCTTCATTGTGTAGTGCCTTACGGACAATACAGAGAGATTTAAAGATAATTCTCTGCTTGATAGGCAGCCAGTGGAGCTCCTTCAAGGCCTCTGTGGCAGATGAATATCGAGGTCTGTTCAGTGTCAACTTAGCTGTGATTATCTGGATGCGCTCTAGCTTTTTTAACAAGTAGCTAGGGGCTCCTAGCAACAGGGCATTGCAATGGTCCAGCCTACTTAGTATTACACCTCTGGAAATCAGTGATATAGCTGGTAGGTCAAGCAGAGGATATAGCTTCCTAAGGGCCCGGATCAGTGAAAAACAGGTCCTGGTAAGTCAGTTCACTTGATTTTCCATAGACAGACCTTGGTCAATGATCACACCTAAATTTCGCACTGCCGATGGGTTGCCCAGTGGCATTTCCGTGGGTAACGGCCAGAAGTTAGGCGATAGAGATACCGGAATTTTATTGGAAGAGCAACAGAGGAGTTCAGTTTTGTTTCCATTCATCTTGAGTGAATTTGCATTCATCCAGTCAAAGATGTCTAGAATGCATGTTTGGAAGTTACCTATGGTATCCTCCTGGTTATTGTTCAGCAACAGAATTACCTGAGTGTCGTCTGCATAGTTAATTAACTTAATATTGTGGGTTTTTATAATTGAGATGAGAGGTTTGATATGAATATTGAATAAAATAGGGCTGAGGGAAGAGCCCTGGGGGACCCCATTTGTTGTCTTTCTGAATTTGGACAGAAAAGGGGGGAGAGATACGGCCTGACAGCGACCAGACAGATAGGATTTTAGCCAGTTTAACATCGGGCCCCCCACACCCACTGCCATAAGTCTGGACAGAAGAGTGTGGTGGTCCACCGTGTCAAACGCAGCCGATAAATCTAGGAGGACAAGTACAACAGATTGTCCATTGTCAGTAGTCCTCCGCATTTCATCGGCAGCGCAAATAAGGGCGGTCTCAGTTCCATGGCCAGGGCGGAATCCAAATTGCTCTTCCTCAAGCCATGCATAGTCCTCTAGATAGTGCGACAGTAACAAACTTATGTGGCGCTCTAAAATTTTTATTGGAAAAGGGAGGAGGGAAATAGGTCTAAAATTGGCTAGATCGGCGGGGTCAGACAGAGCTTTTTTTAGCAATGGCTTAACTATAGATTTTTTCCAGCAGTCAGGCACCTTCTCGGTTTCAAGAGAATGGTTGCAGAGTTGTAGGAGAAGGCCCGCAAGCTCTTCTTCCCTTATTAGCCATTGCTTTGCTGGTATAGGGTCCAACGGCGACCCTGATTTCATGGCCCTGTACAAGGTTTTAGAAACCTCGCCAGAGATAGGATCCAACCTAGTCAGTGTCACAGGGGAAAAGTCTGAAGGGGAGAGGTCTGAAGGGGGAGGCAGTCCAGATTAAGCGGGGCTATGAGAATGTGCGATAGTATGTTTAACTGCGATAGATTTGTCAATCCCGTCCAAAATTGTTTTAATCTTACTGTCAAAATATTCCGACAGATTGTCACATAATATCTGTGATGGTATAATCTCTTGCTTAAAGCGAGAGTGATTGGTAAATTCTCTAAGAATGTCAAATGTTTTTCTTACTTTGTTAGGGGCTTCAGTGATTAGCTCGTAATAGTAGTTGGCTCTCACTTTCCTTAACTTATTTTTGTATTCACTTAACGCATTTTTTTAAATTAAACTTATCTACCTCAAGATAATGGCGCCTCCATTTCCTCTCCAGTTGCCTACATTTTAGTTTGGCATTTTTCAACGTAAGGTCGTACCAAGGGGCTGACACCTTTTTTCGATTTTTTAATATAGTCAGGGGTATAGTTTCATCTAAGGTTTTTAAAATTTCCCTTTCAAATCTATAATCATTCACTTCAGCAGAATCAGCTGGAGAGAAAAGGTATTATTGATGAAAGGTTTGGATTTGACTTTAGGGAGCTTATGCCATGCTCTGCCTTCTACTGAATGTACTGCTGACTTTTCAAGGGAACAGCTCTTATCCACCTGCAGGTAAAAGGTAATCAATGAGTGATCAGTCCAGCAGAGAGGGGTAATTTCCCCTACCGAGGTAAGGTTATCTGGGGAGAAAATGAGGTCCAAGGTGTGGCCCGCTATATGTGTGGGGCCATGGACCTGCTGCTTAAGGCCGATTGTTTATCAGGTGCTGAGCAGCTCCTTATACGCTGCCGATGGGCCTCCTTCTGCCCAGAAATTAAAATCTCCCAACAGAAAAAAATTGTTGTGCGTGATCCACAGGTTGGAGATATTATCTAAGAGAGAGGGTAGAGAAGAACTTACAGTAGTGGGTGGCCTATAACAGAGAATCCCTGTGGCCATATTTTCCTTTTGAGCCTTCAACTGAAATCTTAACATTTCTATCCCCTCTACTTCATCTATGGTAAAAATAGTGAAGTCCCAGCTGTCTCTATGGAGAATGCCTAAGCCCCCCCCTTTTTTTACCAACACGGGGCTTCTAGAACCCTTTGAAACCAACCGGACATGCCTTATCGAGGTCAGAGACAGAGTCCCCTGTAGTCCAAGTTTCTGTAATGAACAATACATCAAACTCCCCAGTATCAGCAATAAGTTAATTTCTTCAGCATGTTTAGGGAGAGATCTGGCATTCAGCAGACCACAGGTTAGTCTATCCTTTGGAGATATCTTAACATTACAGCTCTCAATATACATTTTACAAAATGCAATTAGGTTTTTTAATAGAGTACAATGGCAGTGGGGTAATCATTAGCAATATATAATAGATAAAGTACCCTCTGCCGTACATTATAAGGGTATTGTGCAAGTCACTGAGGAGTTGCATAACCATATAGAGAAACAAGGCCAAAGGCGGAGTTCTTTGATAAGGTTATGGAACTCCGAGGTGACTTGCAAAATCCTTATCATGTACTCCAAGGGGTACTTTATCCCACATAATACATTGTCACACCATCACCTTTCCCATAAGCCACTTAAAACCTCGGTGCATAGTTCTTTCATATGAAAGAGCGAGCATGTTTACAAACGTGAAGAATAAAACTAAAACTTCTAGTGCAAAATTAAATACATCAAAAACTTGTTAGATATTTGTTGTAGATATTAGAAACCATTCAATAAAAGTCTGTTTTTTAAAAGATAAATAAAAGCTTCAGAAGCTCGGAATGTGTAGAAAGATTCTAGCTTTTCCTTATCTATCTAAGAAGTGCAAAAAATAAACATGTTCTCTCCGCTTGTCATTGTAAGCTAGAAAAATAGAGCAGAAGAAAGGAAAGCAATGTTCCATTTTCCTTGCTTTAAACAGCTGCTTCAGTTATGCACCGTGATGGGTCCTGCCTTTCACCTCGGCTGCTGGCTCTGGCAGCAGGCACTGTGACAACAGAACTCAACTGTAATAACTTATAATAGTCGGGTTTTGATGTCTTTTCTTTATAATCGGCAACTGGGTGCATCAAAAGTCGCCGAATATACAGAAGTTAGACACTGCCGTTTATACAGGGATTACGGAATCCCATGTATTATATTGAAGTTAATACAGCAATCTGATGATTGTCTTCTCATCGCACTTTAGTGCCATCGACTGAAAATATAAGTAAAGAAATAATATTTATGAAGTCATTATCACACAAACTCAACGAAGTACAATCAAAAACATTGAAAACGTGGAGATTTATGAAAAGTTACTGCAAACTAACGGCTGATGCTGTTGATGCAGGACTATTAGCCCATAGCCAATTACAACTTCTGACTATCCAGATAAGTGAGAAATCCAAGGAATCATGTATAAAAATCCAATGCCACAGAAAGCAATATTGAAGTGGATTGACAACATGAACTACGTGTGTGGGCCAAAATACTAATGCCCCCACAACCACTTCCTACAACATACATACTGTTAGTATCTCCATTTTGTGCACTGGTTCAGGCCCTCTTGTGCGAGTAAACTCTGGTAAAAGAAGCAAATACTAAGCCTGCAGTCTTGGTATCACCACGAGTTTTCCATTGGAAGACTGTTGCATGCTATCATCAAATCTTGCATTTATGCTAACAGCAATGCCACACCGTTCACAATGACGGGTCTGGGCTGCCCTTTCAAAATATGTACAAAATGAGAACTTTTCTTTTGTTTAGTCAGTCCGGAGTTGTACAGCTGACTATGCATGATCCAGAGCTGAAGGGATTACAAGCCTTGGTGGTTGTGGAGATCATGTCCTTCCTGAGCTAAGAGTTGAAGTGGATCTGCAAACAGAAGCTCCGATAGGCTAAGAGATGAAAGTGATCACCCACAATGTCTTTGCTGAGGAAATTATGTGTGGGTAGGGGAAAACAATTTCACTCCCCACCCCCAACTACACCTAAAGTTTAGCTCACTCACTGTACTGGTCAATGATTCAGTGCTCAACATTATGACTAATCTACTTAGGCTCCGAATGTTGGTGTTACTCGGATACCTATGCCATCTCAGGGTTAACTTCCTTTACTTTAATTTCTGGGGACATTCATCAAACTTTGGACCAGTTTTAGGGTGACACTTGATACCAACCACAATACACTACTATAAAAAGAAAGGATGGCAAGAGCCTAAACTGAATGGGTACCTGTGGTTTCCAAGAACAGATCTCATACTTTTTCATCCATCTTGTACCTTTTGTCTCCCAGGGCTCCTGCAACATAATATAACTTCCCACAGGGTTTAGCAGGACTACTGCTTATGTCTACAACTTTTTTGGCCAGTTTTCAGCTTTTGTAGCAGGTCTACAACTTTTGCTTTAGCTTTTCTGGTAGGAGTGAGAAGCACCTTTATGGAGGATCTGCTCATACCACCAACTAGCTAAATAATCTTCCTGTAGTAACTCTGCCAATGATCTTTCCAGGATTTGTGTGTCTCCTCCAGATGCACCTGGGATGTCTCCACACCTGAACCTCAAATCAATCTTCCCACTGGTCTGTGTATTCAGGGGCGAGTATCATTAATGAACTGAATGTGTATAGATTTTTCTCTCGATTACCTGCTCACTAGGCTCTTTTCTCAACATATGTAGTTTGCTCAGAGGATAGTGACTGGGTGTCAGGATTTCTTGATACACCTGCACACCAAATTTCAGTTACTCACTCAAGTCTTGCATACTGGAATCATTTATCCACTCTTCTTGATGGAAAAGGCTTTTATATTCCAACCTACATGACCTTATCAGGGCCACTGATCGAGATGTAGCCCCCCATAAATCAATAATGACAAATCTGCTATGGAGAAGAACTCCAATTGGGTATACAATCGGCTGTTTGACAGTAAAGCGAGCAGGCATAATAGTCCAATGAAAATATAGAAGTGACACACAGAGTACAGGGCTTGGCAGGCAGGGAGAATTTCAGTAGATTGCTGTGGTAGGATTTTTTCTATCCGGGCTAAAACAAGTGTTGCATAAACTAAGACTCTGGCTAAGCTTTAAAAGGTTTGCTTTTACACCCACGGGTGTCACGAGTGAACTTAGTTTAATGCACCAGCGATTGAACGTGAAAAAACAGGTTTTTGTAGCCCGACACAAACCCTCTCAATACACAGTTAAAGCGATGTCCGTGTTTTTAGGTTACTAACAGTCCTTAAACAGGGATCCAAGGATACAGTGGTAATTTAGAAGCCCAAATTCGTTCTTTACAGTATCACGCAAAAGAACTGCACTAAGAAAAGACACTTTAAATAAAAAGTGTTCATTTCAACAGTCTCGTCCTGTTGCTTAGCACATCTAAAATAACCACATAAGTTATTATCAAAACTGCACGAATGCATGTTGTGAACGATGAGAATAAAATGAACATTTCTACCATAGTTAAAATGTCATTCAGCAACCTAACATTCTAAAACCTACTTCTATATGGGATACTAGGAGGGTATGAAGTAGTGTAACTTACTTTTTTTTTTAAAAGAATCAATACACTACATACCTGTTTACAGCAAAACTCTGTAGTTATCAGCAGTCAGGAGCAAGTGTTCCCTCAAGGGGAAAACACACATCAGCAGTAGCTTCTCTCCTCTTGGACTTGGCTCGATATCAGATTTAAGTGCAAAACGCGATGCAGCACGAGCATCATGGCTGGCTGAAGATCTTCTGGTAGAATCTTGCACAATAATCTGAGGGGAAGACCTCTCGTGACACGTGGTTGATTGGCAGGCCTTTTATACTATATCTGATCTGAGATTAGAATTTCTGAAATAACAATAGGAATGCCTGGCATAACCTATGTGCGCATTCTTACACACAAATAAGGTAAAAACGACGTAAATTCAGACTACATTGTTTAGGTTATTATTATCATCTGACCTTGAGATAGAGATAACAAGACACTTGTTACAGACTAATGTCGCAACAGGTGTCTTATCGAGGTCATTGCCTACGCATCAGGTGTTAATCGATGTCATTATCTGACTGACTTGACACTTTCACAGATTCTTGAAACGATATGGACAGATGACATCTGCATCAAAGGCAGACAGGTCGATGATTCTGCAAAAATAGAGATAATGGAGACTCGGCCTTCACAAGATCGAGTCTGGCCTTAGGGACTTTAAGTCACAAGAAAAAGGTCAGAGTATAAAGGAAGCGGACGCCTTCGCTTTTTTTCCTAGGAAGCAAAGAGGGGCACAGTTGGCCTGAACTCACCAAAAGGTGGTAGCACACTTTGAAGCTAACTAAAACACCATCATATGAGTGAATAACTGGTTCCCATAATTGAAAAAGCAGATGGAGCCCTATCTAGCCTCTTTACAAAGGCATCATAAAGTATGCTTGTCCAGTATTGGAATTTGTGAGATGTGCATTTATTTGTGTGACAAAGTTTAAAGTCAGATGCAGCGTCCTCTTTTCAGTACTGGATACCAGATCCAAACTAGGAGGATAGGTCAAATGCTCAAGGGGTAGTACAAAAAGCTGAAAACATATTTGTAAGATTGTTGACATCCTGACAAGAAGCAGACCTTTTTGGATTAAAGGGCGAGTATACAGTCAGTCATGTGAGCACCAGCCTCATGTTCATAAAGTAGTCGCTCAATGTAGAGAAGCAAGAGTCTGTGAAAGCAGAACATAGGCCTCTTGTCACTTGGGCCATTCTGTGCAGTTACACCTCACATGCTGGGGTATTAGGATTTGTTAGCATCAATACTTTGTGTCTAAACTAAGAGCCGTCACTTCACATTCCCCAGCTGACTGAAGATGGCACATATGAGGACAAAGTTGAGTGAATTTCAAGACATCACTGCAAGACCACCACGCAATTTTAGTGTGTTAACTTTCCAGATTCCTCTTGGTAATTGATCATTGAAGTTGGTTTGAATGAAATCTAGACACTTAGGGGCATATTTACAAGAAATGACGCATTGCTGCGTTGCGTCTGCGTTGCGTCAAAACAATTGTGCTTTGGTACGACAGAATCCTACGCCATGGATGAGTCGTATATACAACGCAGCGCACCATGGCATAAGGATCTGTCTGCATAAAAAAAATTACGTATCCGTGTGCGTCATGTCGTAAGGAAATCTGGTGCTTCTGCTGGAAAAGTGACGCAGGGCTGACTTACTGGTCACAATGTGACGCAAATCGGCCCTATGTCACTTTTGAGTGCGGATTGTATCAAAAAAGTACAAAAACTGACACATCTGGGGGAAAACAATGGCACACTTTGCAGAAGGCAGCTATGGAGCAGAGAGCAGGCAGCAGAAGCAAGGACTTCACAACAGGGAGCTATAGAGGGAAAAGTTTTTAGCCAGATCACCCTCCACCCATCAACTATTCAAACAGAAAAAATCTGGCTAGACCGGGCAACATCCATTTATTTTAAGTAGGACTGGTGTAGGGGGGTATCTACCTCAACCCAACCACTGTTTCATCAATTATACAGTGTAATCCAGTCCCCTTGACCCACTATTCTGATTATTTTATTTAAAAAAAAGGAAAGAATGTAAGTCAGATCACTCGCAAAAAACATACCCTCCACAAATAGGTGTATGTGTACCACAAAGAAAATGTGTGTGGAAATGAGAAAGTACCTCACGTGTGCACCACCAGAGGAGCTACTGGCCGGTTCTCACCAGCTTGCCCACGCTTTTATCATCATCAGTAACTTTCTCATATAGAATAGAAATAAGTGTCCAGTAAAGAAAGTGTAAAGAGGTGTAAATGGTGATAAATATATCACTGAAAAGAGAAAGTAAAGACCCCGTGAAAAACAAGAGACAGAATGTCTCAAAAGACAGTAAAATTGAGCTAAGACTCACATATATATTTGACCCTTTTTAATCCGAAACGTGAGCTTGCTCAATATTAAAAACACAGCATGTTGTAAACCGATTCAAAGTGGCCAACATGTTTCATTGCCTGTATGTCTTTGCGGCAAATTCGTCAGGGCTTCCAGGTCAGCAATCACCTCACTGGACATCTGACATTGAATATAGAGTGACTAACAAACAAACAAATAAACATAAATTGTTTTGATTAAAACACGTTTCGGATTAAAAAGGGTCAAACCATATATGTGAGTCTTAGCTCAATTTTACTGTCTTTTGAGACATTCTGTCTCTTGTTTTTCACGGGGTCTTTACTTTCTCTTTTCAGTGATATATTTATCACCATTTACACCTCTTTACACTTTCTTTACTGGACACTCATTTCTATTCTATATGAGAAAGTTACCGATGATGATAAAAGCGTGGGCAAGCTGGTGAGAACCTGCCAGTAGCTCCTCTGGTGGTGCACACGTGAGGTACTTTCTCATTTGCACTCACATTTTCTTTGTGGTACACATACACCTATTTGTGGAGGGTATGTTTTTGCGAGTGATCTGACTTACATTCTTTCCTTTTTTATAAAATAATCAGACTAGTGGGTATAGGGGACTGGATTAGACTGTATAATTGATGAAACAGTGGTTGGGTTGAGGTGGATACCCCCTACACCAGTCCTACTTAAAATAAATGGATGTTGCCCGGTCTAGCCAGATTTTTTATGTTTGAAGAGGAAGAGAAATACAGCTTTAGTGAGGAGGAGAATGACATCTTGATCACGGAGGTGACACAGCACCAACATCAGCTGTTTGTCCCCTCCAAATTGCCACTAGGGAGAAAAGAGGCCATTTGGCAGTCCTTCGTGGAGAAGCTCAACAGTGTGGGGCAAGCTAAGAGAACTGTCCCTGACTGCAAGAAGCACTGGCATGATTATAAGCACTGGACGAAGGAGAAACTGGCCAATAACCTGAAGGCAGCAAGGCAAACCAGAAGAGGGAGCCCAGCGCCCCAGGAGGAGCTGGATTCCATGGAGGAGCGGGTGGCAGCTGTCATCCCAGATGAGTTGGTGGTTGGAGTCCCAGGATACGACATGCAGCATGCGATGAAACAACCACAGCGACAGGGTAAATATTAACAATGGGGCAATGTGGGCAAAAAGGTCATGTTGTGCAGTGCACCCAGCTATGTCCCAGTGCTCCACTGTGCTGTACTGCAGTGCAAAAGGCGGGAAGCTGGATCATGTCCTGTTAAAAAGCTCAGAAATGTCACTCACACTGCCCAGTTATATGTTGCACAGCTCTGTCCAGCTCCGTCAAGTTTCTCCATGTGTGAAGTGCACCACTAGTCCCGGTCCACACCTTTGTATAGTGGCACTTCTAATTTATTGCACAAATGAGTGGCTCACAAACTACAATTTGACGCAGGGCAGCGCTGCACGTCAATTTGCTGTGCTGCCATATATCAAAAGAAAAAGGCAGGAATGCACTGTATCTATGAGATTCTGTCCTCTTACACCGTGCTGGAGCACAAATGGCTGCCTGGCGCACAAATGGCTGCCTAGCGCCAACGCAGACACTAAGGGTGCCTGTGTGGAAATCAGGTTGTATTTGTGCATGAAGGGGTGCACCCTCTGTCACAAAAACAACCGTTACCCCACCCCTGGGGAGGCGTAGGTTTTTGACGCATTTTCAGGTGTACATATCTTTGTAAATCTGGAACTGCATCAAAACCCATGGGTGTTTCATGGGAAAACCAACTGCAACGCCCACAGTATGCCCCCCTGACACAGAGTAGGGCAATGCAGTGACTCGTGCTGCCTTGCCTTTCTCCATATCTACGAGGCAAAGTGGCTTTGCGTGGCATCGTAGATATTGGTCTGCAATTTGCCCCGCCGGTGCGTCACAAAAAGTAATGCACCTGCCACGCAATGTGCTTGTAATCAAGCCCCTTAAACCATACACAACCTGATGGGGACAATGCAGGCCACCTTGTCTTGTACCATGAGGCCACTGTGTGTTACTTGAGCCCATGCTCACAAATCTGCACTGTAAAGCAAACAAATGGCATGGGTTTGTCAGAGAAGAAGATGCTCACCTGAGAGGGGGGTCAGGTGTAGGGTATGTGAAGTATTAACACATAGGAACATGCCAAGAGCCACGTGTACATTATCTGGCATGATAATACAGAGTACAAAGCTGTCCTGACATGCGGGGTGAGACCACAAGGTGTCCGTTGCCAAGGTAGGGGCCACCAGAACTCACGCCATGTACTAAATCTGACTGGATCAGGGTTAATGCAACTGATGCACACCAGAAGACCCTGTGTGTTGAAACCAAAGATGATGTGTGGCCCTGGTGAAGCCCTGGTTGTTCAGTGCATTGTAAGTGCTGGCTGAATAGTTTGAACTGCCACTGTGTCTGAATGGGGATAGATTGCATAGCAAGGAGGTCAGAATGGATATCCGTTTGGCAAAGTAGCCTAACTAATACACATGCACTGCTGAGTCTGACAGTGTCACACTTATATTGCAGCTGGGAAGGGATGACATAGAAGAGCCCATTGGGATCCAACATTCTACATATGATGTGGTCCTGGCTGAAGATGTAGCATGTGCCAGGGGGATTCTGAATGGAAATTGTCCCACCATGCCACATATGTCTCAGTAGGAGGATGTGAAATAGAGATCTGTCGATGGATATGAAAAACTAGTCTGCCACCCCAAAGGGCAGTAGTCAGCGATGTTTGGAGTCTGGGGTGGATGTGCCCAGTTATGTTGCAAACCTGGGTAGATACATGCCACCAATTCGAGCACTACTACAATGTGGGGTACAGCTTGACCCATATACCTCAATAAAGCCAGCCATGTCAGTCCATTGGATATGGTCATACATATTGATAGTGTTGTAGGCACATGAGAGTCAATGTATGATCTGGGTTACATCACTGTGTGGCATTATGTTTAATCACTGGCACAAAATGAGGATTACCAGGGGAGGCATGTACATGTACAAGTGAGGGGGCCTGAGTCAAAGGATGTGTTATACTATGAAGATACCCACCTCTGACAATTATTAACTGTGGTTAGTGTCAGTGCTAGCAACCTACCTAGTGCGACAGGACCTCCCTCCTCAGATTTGGTACACAGAGCACTGTCCACAAAGATGACGCCAAATGTGTATCCAATCAAAGCAAATGAGTAGCCACAAATAAGAAGTACAAGCCCTCACACATTCCTGCAATGTAGAAAGGTTGGCCAGTGTGTTAAGTTGTGCAGGATCTGCATTACAAAATCAACAGTTGGCCACATGAATGTACAATGCGCATGCACAACAGCACAAAAAGGCACAGTCCCATAGTGTGCAGTTTGAAAGCCAGATGGCAGGATCATAACTAATTCAAGACCAGGCCAACATCACCTGCAGAGGACCAGTGGATTGAATACTGGCCACAGGGAATGCAGGCACTCTGGGGATTAGGTGGAATGTGATCAGTAGTGGTGTCAATATGGCGAAACACAATCAGCATAGGTATCATGAAAAAGACTGCAAATCACCTTGGCGGACGTGGACCTGACCTCTTCCTTTATGTCCAGGAATGGTAGGCCCAGTGACTGTAACTGTGTTGCAATGTGTCATGAGACCAAAGGTCAGCCTTGTCACACAGTGGTTGTATGAAGTATGCAGAGATAGTGCCACCTGAAAGGCAACTTGGACTGTATACCTCCTAACAGAAATCCTATGCATCAATGTTGTGCAGAAAGTCAAATATTATCAAGTCAGATTGTCATTCAGATCACTCATGTAAACATCCAATATACAACACCATTAATATTTCTCTATCTCATTGCAGAGGATGTACCTACACCTCATGCCCAGCTGCCTGTCCGGGATGACGATCTGGATGAGGATGACAGCCTGCCAAACCTTGACCAAGAGACCTTCCAGCAAATCCTGAACTCCTTTGGAACACCACCTCCAGTTGCGGGAATGGCCAACAGTGTTGCAGGGTCTCCAGAGATTCCACCCATCAGCCAACAAACCCCAACTGCCAGCCCACCCTCATGCCTGGACTCCGAGGACCCCCAAGTTGAATTCCAACGTTGTGCGGTAGGAATCCAGCGGGTGATGATAGATGTGGTACGTGTTGGGATGGAGACCATGGCAGGCACCCTAGAGGCAGTCTGTAGGTGTCTCAGTCCCAATAAGGACAACTCAGCTGCTATAAGAGGCACCTACCCTCTGCTCTGGGGACTAAACCATTCCCTGACTGACATAGCTGGTGCCATGAGGCAGAGGCATAAACCACTGACCTGCCAAAGAGGCACCAGCGAGGTTGGCAACCAGCTGGGGGCCATCTGCAACATCCTTGTGTCCATGGAGCAGAAGCAGTACACAACATCGCTACTATGGTTGCCTATCACCGCAACATTACTGCTGTGCTGGCAAACCAGCAGGCCCTTTTCAGTGCATTGCTGCCTCACTTGTTGGCACAGAGAAATGCTACCATGGACAGGGCCTCCACATCTTCAGCCCCTGATGTTTGTGTGCCTCTGTTGTCTCTGGCACCTACAACACCACCCCTCACGGGAAGCACAACACACAAAGGAGGAAGATGCAGACTTCAGCTCTTTCCAATGCAAATCTGCCCAGTAGCATTTCTCGGTGACAAATTGCCAGTTTCTCCTTTGCCCAGTGCTGATGACCATGTCAGTGTACTTCCCAACTGGTATTGTCCTCATTTTGCTGACAGGATTGACAGTCCACAAATGTGTGAGATCAACACATTTGTAGACTGTCAATGTGGGCTATCTTCCCTATTGGCAATTTGTTCATCCTCTTCCTCACTGAAACACTCCTCTTCTCAGCATATCCCATGCAGTGTAACCCCCATGGACTCTGTCTGGATATCCAATGGCTCAAAAAACCTTTGGGGGTTGTTGCTGTCGGAACTGTGCCTGTGATCCTACTAATTTTTGCACATGTAAATAAATGCACTTAGTTCAACCTGTGTGTTGTATGTCTGTTGGAGTCTGGACTAAGTAGAACATGGTGGAGTTTGTGAGCCAAAGACACCAATTACTCCCCAAAGGGACATGTGTGCAATGGAGCCATGGTCAAAGCTACACAGTCTGAGGAAACTATATTTAGTGAATCCTATGTGTATGTAGTCTAGAAAGTAGTTACTCAAAGTCACAAACATGAAGTGCAACAAATATCATGCAGTCAATGTAAAGGGTGAATGAAGTCTCAGCACTGGTGTGTACTCTATTCATGGATACTAGCCAGCAAACACTGCTGTGACAAACAAATGATGCAAGGGTGAGTGTGTAAGGGGATGGCATCAGTGTGTGAGCCTGAATCTCCTTGATTAGTGACAATTTTTTACATCACCATACATCCAATGCAAGTTGCATGACTTATACACACACAGCAACAGTATGTGAATACCTGTTTCAGCCTGTCTATCCATTCACATCAAGATTGCCACTTACAGTGCACAACTATGTTTGTAGATCTCCTATGTGATTCCATGGCCAACCTGACAGATTCATCTCCAAAGGTCTTTCACCTAGTCACACGTCTACAAACACTGCTAGCAAAGCCAACTGCATGTACTTAACATAACCTAAACAGATATGCCAACTCCTCTACAGTAAATCATGTGGTAGAATTGTATGTAGAAAACAATGATATTTAATGTAATGATAAAACTTAATCTACCTAAAATGACCTAAACTACACTAACTTACTTATCTAACCTAAACTAAACTATGCTACCTAAACTACACTACCTTATCCTAAAAAATATTGAAAAACTAGCTTCTTACCTTACCTAATCTTACTCTGCACATATAACATGACATGTTAAACATCAACCCCCTTAATACACATCTTTATACAAAAACACCAAAAACTACACCTATACACAAACTACCTAAACATATAAATCTGAACAAAGATATATATATTTTCCTACATATATGTTTTTTTTTCTTTTTTATTAAAACACATATCCTGATCACCCCCCACTAATATACCTACACACCCTTATACACCTTCCCACCCAAAATAAGAAAGAAAATGATCCCTTATCTAAAAAAATGCCTACACTAACTATGCCTAAACTACGCTATAAAAACAGTAGAATACAAATAAGACATAAAACATGGTGAAGGGCAGAAAGTGTCCCTGTGGCCTAAATTTGTGCCCAAATGCAGTCCATACTTCTCCATATCAACAGTCAGGCAAAGGCATGGCATTGTGACCATGAAACATATGTGACCCTCAGAGTCAGTGAATAAAAAACAGATATTAGCAAAGTAGGCTCCGCTATTAAATAGCAAAATATGTGCACTTACCAACAGTTCCCCCCCACTTTGATTCCAAGATAATCAAGGAGGTCAACCTCCTGACTGACCACATCTGCCCAGCAATGCTTTAGTTGATGCATTGTATGCTCCACCTCGAAGATTCTCCTCATTTGCTGCCGCACCTTCTCCCACCACGTCTTCCGGTCCTGCGTTTGGTAGCCCAGGATTATACGACCACCATTGGCAATCATGTTGAGGAGGTGGTGGGTTATCAGCCACAGGATCCCCCAAACTCCTGCTCTGACATGTTGCAGGTTCTGCCCCTCCCAGGCACATCACTCCAAAAACAAAAAATATTTTCCCTAGGAACAAAAATCTACCCAACACCCCCAGCTACTCCTAACAATACAAAACCCTAAAAAGACATCCAACAATACACTGGACTACACAATACAATTAAAATACACAAAACAGACTTTCGGGACACAACAGGGACAGCACAGACACCAACAAGACCAATAACCAGCTCAACACTCTCCAGCAACCACAAGGCCCAACCTCCAGCAAGCACAGACAAAAAGAGTGTAAGTGAAAGGAACTTAACACTTCCTGGTTTGCAGCATGGCAGACCCAGTGCATCATTTTCTGGCCAGATGCGTCATGTTTTCACCAAATGCAGCAATTTGTTTTGGCACATCCATAGAAATATGGGCAATGTGTGCTTTTCACCCAACGTATGGCAATGCACAAAGCTGTTTATTTGATGCATCGGCTAGGAAGCGTGATATTCGACTGACATGACGGAGGTAATGTGTGTTACGTATTATGCTAATGCGTCATTTTAAAATGATGCAATGGGCTAATCGTGTGTTTTTCAGTATAGTGTATTGTGCAACGTATGTAAAACATTCCAGGGATCAGTGTATTGCCAGTGAATATTAGTGCAGATATGCTTGAAGGGGAGAGGTGTGGCGCCAGGGCGACTGACGCTGGACGCTGGGGATCACGGTTCGATCCCTGGCTCCGGCGGCAGGGGTCTGCCCAGCACCATGCGACTCTGGGCAATAGCTCGCTTAATCTTCCCAACGGCCCCCAGCGCCGAGATACCCCTTCGGGGGTGATTCGTGCGCTATACAAGTACTGGATTTAAGTCTCTGAATGTGTTGCATGTGTATGTTGAAAGTGCACATATGTGTGACTTCTTGCAGTACTAGGGCCCTACTACACGTAGTGTGCACTTTCTCTGGTCTGGCCACGGCAGACCTTACAATAGGTGAACTGTGCACAAACTGAGAAAGTGCAGCCTATTACATTGAAGGGGCTTCCCCCAGGGCTGCCGCAAACTTGAGCAGCCATGAATGCAGAGCCATCAAGTATCAAACTGACTGGCTTTTGTACAGCCATTCCATCTTACACTGTTTATGCGGCAAACTGTCTGCACTTTTATGTGGGATTGCAGATCCACTTGCAGCCGGGTGCAGGGAGTGACTGCACCCAGCTACAAGGGTGTGGGGGGTGGCGACATAGGACTGGCATCAGGGGGTCACTGACAGTGTGCAACCTATGTCCCTGCGCCCTGTCAGTGCGCCTCCTGACATCATCTTTGTCTCTGCAGTTGCGTCTATGATACCACACAAAGGGAAAGGTATTACCTCATTTGCATGTTGCCACGCCCCCCAGAGGGAATGACCTCTGGTGATAGCGCTGGTGCTATCAGTATCCCAGCACAATTGGCATTACATACGGGTCTGCACAAGCACATGCAGCCCCTTCTGCGATTCAAAGTGCCCCAGGGGTGCACAAAGCGTGTGCAATCACCATTTGTGCACCTGTGTAAGTTCTATAATACAACCCCTGAATTTAATATAGTGGCATGTAAAGTCACAAACTTGAGTTGGCTGGTATATTACGGGCTTATTACCAAATGTTTGATGCAACAAAGGGCAGAAAGCCAAGTTGATGCACTGTGTTGCGTTCAAGGGAGAGCTCAGAAGTGTACCATTATTATGGATATATGTTGCATTTCTGCTCTCTCCTTGGGCTAATGCGCTTCAGACAGCCTAACGCCAACACATGCACACTTGTACCATGGTGCCAGGGTGGCAACATTGCAAGGATCGATGTTTTTGTGCAGGAAGGGATAGCTTCCTGCACAATAGCAACCTCTCTGAATCATTTTCTGCACTCTGTGCGTCCAGCAAGCTGCAGCACATGAAACTAGTGGAAATAACAGAGGTCCCAACGATATTTCTCTCCTCGGTATGCCATCCTCCGTGAGGCGTGGAAAAATCATGCGATCCCAGGTGTCCAAAGGCTTGCAAATTTAGGATAGCATGGAATACATGGGTGGATGCATGTGAATGCCCATGTCCACCCCCCCCCCCCCGGAACGCCTTCCAGAATCAATCAATCAATCAATCAGGTGTTTGTTAAGCGCGACTACTCACCCGTAGGGGTCTCAAGGTGCCGGGGTGGGGGGGTTCGCAGGTTCCAGTCCATCAAGGAGGGGGTCTGTCGAAGAGCCAGGTTTTGAGGTTTCTTGCGAAGATGGGGAGCGATGTTGTCTGTCTGAGGTGGAGCGGAAGGTCGTTCCAGGCTCTGGCCGCGAGGAAGGAGAAGGAGCGGCCTCCCGATCTGGTCTTTCTGGTGCGGGGAACCACGGTGTAGGAGAGCTGGGCTGATCTGTGTTCGAGGGGGATCCATTTGAAGGTCTTACGTAGGAGGCGGAGGGTGTGGAAGCAGGAGGACGAGACGGAGTTGATCTGGCGGTCCATTTTGAGCTCTGAGTCCAGGATGATTCCCAGGTTGCGTGCATGGTCTGTGGGGGTGGGCGGGCTTCCGAGGGCGGGGGGCCACCAGGTGTCATTCTAGGCGTCGGGGTTTGGGCCCATGATGAGTACTTCCGTTTTGTTGGTGTTTAGTTGTAGGCAGCTGTTTTTCATCCATTTGGCGACGGCTTCCATGCCTTCTCGAAAGTTGTGTCTGGCGGTGTTGGGTTCGTTGGAAGGGAGAGGATGAGTTGGGTGTCGTCTGCGTATGAGACAATGTTGAGTCCGTAGGTTCTCACGATGGGGGTGAGCGGAGCCATGTAGACGTTGAAGAGCGTAGGGCTGAGGGAGGACCCCTGGGGGACTCCGCAGGTGGTTGGTGTAGGGTCCGAGAGGAAAGGGGGGAGTCTGACCCGCTGCGTTCTGCCGGAGAGGAAGGAGCGGATCCAGTCGAGGGCCTTGTCTTGGATCCCTGTGTCATGGAGTCTGCGTATTAGGGTGCAGTGAGAGACTGTGTCGAACGCCGCTGAGAGGTCGAGGAGGATGAGGGCTGCTGTTTCTCCTTTGTCCAGTAGGGTGCGGATGTCGTCTGTTGCAGCGAGGAGGGCGGTTTCCGTACTGTGGTTTTTTCTGAAGCCGGATTGGGAGGAGTCGAGGATGTTGTGCTCTTCGATGAATGTGGCGAGTTGGCTGTTGATGGCTTTCTCGATGACTTTCGCTGGGAACGGGAGCAGGGAGATGGGTCTGTAGTTTTTGAGGTCGGTGGGGTCTGCCGAGGGTTTCTTCAGGAGGGGGTTGATCTCGGCATGTTTCCAGTCATCAGGGAATGAGGCGGTTGCCAGGGAGCGGTTGATGGTGTGGCAGAGCACGGGTGCGATGGTGTCGGCGGCTATGTTGAAAATGTGGTGGGGGCAGGGGTCCGTGGGGGCCCCGGAGTGGATTGACTTCATCGTCTTCAGTGTGTCTTCGGTGGTGAGGGCTGTCCAGTTGTCGATCGCTGGCTTCAGGGTGTCGTGGGTCATTGGTGATGGTTCAGTGTGTTGGTTGTCTTCGTTGAAGTTGTCGTAGATGCTCTTGATTTTGTGGTGGAAAAAGGTGCTGAGTTTGTCGCAGAGGTCTGGTGAGGGAGGGATGTCGGTGGACTCGCTGGTGGGTTGGGCGAACTCCTTGATGATGTTGAAGAGTTCTTTGCTGTTGTGTGCATGAGTGGAGATTCTGTCTTCAATCGCTTTTTCCCTCGTTTTTCTGATGAGTTGGTGGTGGGCGTTGGTGGCGGCTCTGAAGTTGTTGTGGGCTTCTGTGGATTTGGTGTTCCTCCAGGCTTTTTTGAGGCGGCGGCAAGTGCGTCTGGACTCTCGAAGTTCAGTGGTAAACCATCTAGCTTTCTTGGCGTGGGTGTTGTTGTTTTTCTTGAGGGGGGCTATGGTGTTGGCGCTGTCGGAGATCCATCTGTGCAGGGTTCGGGCTGCGGTGTTGGGGTCGTTGTTTTCCCCGATGGTTGGGGTGGAGTTGCTGAGTGATGAGGTTAGCTGGTCATCGGTGATTCTGGTCCAGTTTCTTCGTGGGAGCAGGTGCTGGTGTCTGTGGATGGTGGGTGTTCTGAAGGTGAAGTGGACGCATCGATGGTCAGTCCATGGGAATTCGATGGTGTGGCTGGAGGCTGAAGGTGATGGTGTTTCCTGTTGTGAAGAGGGGGTCGAGGGTGTGTCCTGCTGAGTGTGTGGGTTCGGTCACGATCTGGCAGAGTCCAATGTTGTGGAGGTTGTCCAGGAGGGATGTGGTGCTGGGGTCCAGTTGGTTGTCGAGGTGGAAGTTGAGGTCTCCCAGTAGGGTGTAGTTGGTGGACCCGATGGCATGCGGGGAGATGATGTCCGTGATGGAGTTGGCGAAAAGTCCGCGGGGTCCAGGGGGTCGGTAGATGAGGGTTCCTCGGAGGGTGGTGGTAGGGCTGGCCAGTATCTTGAAGTGAAGGTGTTCCATCAGGTCTGTGGGCTCGTCGGGAGTGTGCTCAGGCGGAGGGTGGATTTGTGGACGATGGCGATTCCTCCTCCCGGGCGGGTGGGGCGGTCCTTCCTGGAGATCTTGTATCCTTGGGGAATGGCGATGGCGATGTCCGGTCCCGAGGTGGTGTTGGTCCATGTTTCGGTGAAGAACGCTATGTCCTGGGTGGTGCTGTCGAGGAGGTCCCAGATTTCGGTGGCGTGTTTGTGGAGGGATCGGACGTTGAGGAGGATGCAATGAAATGAAATGTTATGCAATGCAGCACATGTCAATTACTTACATCACAATATTTTTCTAGCCCACACAAGGATGTTGCAAAGTGGGCTTGGTTTTTACATTCTCTACTAGCATTTTTGGTCATGGATGTGCAACAACAGTTGTGCACCCATGAGACAAAATGTTTTTACATATAGCCATGTGTGATCTGGAGGACTTTACATTCGGGAGATCATATACAAGGGGCCTGCCCAGCAGGCAAGTCACTTTTTACAAAGGTTGGGGGGGCACAGGACTCTCACCCATACTAATGGTGCAATGCAAAGCCACCATACATGGCTTGGCATGACTTTGTTTTTATTGAGTAGAGCAAGGCAGTGTAAGGTATCAAGGAGGTGTTGCATGGGCCTTGCAGTGGGTGTTCACATGCTACACCCATGCATTTTGATAACGACCAAGCTCATCAGACTCGGGTTCACCCGTAGCAGCATAAAAAAAACTTCCAAATCCCCTAGGGAGGCGTAAGAAGGAACAAATTGTACCGTCTCCTTTGGTTTGCTGTTTACATGTGTGCTGTATTCAGCAGCACTGATAGAAGAAGCAAACACACTCCATGGATTGTCTATGTGCAGGAAGGTGCATGGAGAACTATGATACAACTTGACATCAGATTGGGGGAGGCATAAGCTTTTTCCACAGCACCATACATCCATAAGTTTAGATTATTCATCCTGAATATCCATGGGTGTTGCCTTGAAAACCCCCCGCAGGACCCCCCCATGGCACAAAGTCACCCAAGGCTGCCTAGTGAGTTGCCTTGATTTGCTCCATAACTATGAGGCCAGGATGAGCCACACGGTAACTTAGAGTGGCCTCATTTATATAATTGAGAGGCTTGTGTCAGCTGAAGTCCAAAAGTTGTGAGACACCAGCAGCACCAGCCTGTGGTACATAGCCCCATATCTGTCTACATTGCTATTCTAAGACATCATGTAGATGCATTACCCACTCAGGGAGTTACATACACTGGCTGTCTACAGTGCATGTGGCATCCAGGGCACAGATTGACTGTCTTTATGTGTAAAGCATGTGGCTGGGCATATATGACACATGTTTATATGTGCATACCAACAGTTACCATAGAGTGATAACCAACTACCATCATATCATGTTGTTGTACACAAACATCTGCTGTATGGGCTTGGCTTTGGAAGGATATGTGTGACACATGCACCGTGCCAATGCACATTAGTGTTTGCCTAGATTATTTGCCGATATATATTGGTGATCAAGAGGCCAGCTTGGTTGACCAAAACAAGTCTGAGTGATACCAAGGAGGTATATGTTTGTAATTGGCATGCATCACCTTATGTTGCTACATTGAGGGGTTACTTAGAGTTAGGATGTGTGTATGCATTCACATAAGATGATCACCTGGCCATTTCTTGCCACAGTCTGCCACTATGACCGGGAATGCATCAGTGCATGGTACCTTGGCTGGATGTACCTTGCAATTTCTCATTACTAATGTCAAATGTTCAACATACTGACTCTTTGTGCTGTGTTCTTACAATCATTCATAAATGTAGCTGTTGGGGTAAGCCCATTGTTTGTATCTGAATGCCACACACCAACTTGTTATGATCCATCCATGCTTGGTCCATTTGCATCTTGGGCTAGTGTGGAAGCATTGGTACTAGATATCCAATCTTGCACTGGCACATTTGAGTATTCTGCATTTATATATGTGTGATGTGACAATGGATTTGATATGTGCCTGCAGACATTGCAGTCACATATATAGTCCCATAATTTGTAGATTGTCCACTGAACGTACAGGACCCACAAATTATATACCAACCCAGCGACATATTATTTGTAACCAGTAACTTTAAATTATTCATATTGGGATGATATGAGATGTGCTTCATCGTTAAGGAACGTAGTCCGCATTGTGTTTTTTCCCCCTTTTTTATGTGGTTTGTATTTTTAACATGTCATTTTTTTGGTCTGTACTGTGGCTTACGAGTATTAATGTATGACTATTGGTCAACTTGTCTGTACTATTACGGTTATAATACGTGTTTTTTAATGTATCATGAAACAAGCTTATTTATTTATTAAGGAGTTTTATATAGCGCTAGCCAGACCCGAAGGTATTGGAGCGCTTTACAACACTTTGTAAAGAGGAAAACACATATTATAGCAGTAGTGAACAGGAAGCCACAGGGTGCAGTAGAGGACTTTGCGCGTTGTATAACGATAGAGGGAAAGTTACATAGTCTCATAATAGTGAACACAGTATATTCAAGCCGCGTACCCTTCCGATCCAAGGGGATAGTGGGAAGGAGTCGGGCTAGGTATGAGGTAGAGGTCTTGGTTATAAGGTGTCATAGTGCAGTAATGTGCACGCTTGAGAGATTTGGTTTCAATCTATCCATTTGGGAAGGTACGATTGAGGTAGAGGTCTTTGAGCTGTGTTTTGAATTTTAGAAAGGAGGATATAGTCCTGATATGGACTGGGATGGCGTTCCATATTTTGGGCGCATTTCCAGAGAAGGATCGGGCTGCGGTTTTTTGTTTGCGGGTTTTCGGCGGGATGAGGAGTAGAGTATTGGAGCTCCTGAGGCTCCTTGTCTGACCGGCCTTCGTGTCATAATTAGGTGTTCTGTTGCTGTGTACTGAGCGCCAGACATCCTATCACAACAAAAAAGGTGTTCTAATGTTAATAGTGTGCAATGACTGCATGTGTGTGTTGTACAACTAGCCATTTGTACTGCCTCATATTTGTGGAGGATATTAAAGTTTAGTCATAGTTTGAAGATTGTCACCTAGGCTTGAATTTTCATATTAGGAAGTGTTCACAGACCGGGATAGGTGCAGCGAGCTGGTGTCCACTTCCTCTTTAGTGTTTTTGATATTGCAGTCAAATTTGTAGAATGTATGTTTTGGACTGTGTTCCCATGCACATACTATGTGCCTGGTTTGACAATCTTCAAACTATGACTAAATTTTAATATCCTCCACAAATATGAGGCAGTACAAATGGCTAGTTGTACAACACACACATGCAGTCATTGCACACTATTAACATTAGAACACCTTTTTTGTTGTGATAGGATGTCTGGCGCTCAGTACACAGCAACAGAACACCTAATTATGACTGGTCCAGACTATCCCAAATATCTATGTTTGTTTGGTGGCTGTCTTCCCAATGGACCTACTTTTGGCACAGGTTGTTGTCATACACACATTTTTGGATTTACAAGATGTTGTCCAGTGTTGTTTGTTACACATTGCTACATACATTTGTTGTGTGCAAATTTCTAGCATGAGGGATGTGAGTGTTTTGATGTTTACAGTGCCTATGAAGTAAAATTGCTTACACAATGGTAGTGCTCATATATTTATTTGCATGTTAGTTCACTCTTTTCATGTAGTCCATATTTTTGTGAAGCCTTGCTGTGGCTTATGCACTGGCACTATTTGGTCTCTCCGCCGTGTCCCTGCAATTGTTGCAACATTTTGGACTTGGTCCTCATCTTCCTAATCAGCCTCTCCCAGCCCTTCATGGTCCTCATTTTCCTCTTCCCATAGAACAATGGTCTGCACATATATGTTGTGCAAAATGAGGCACACAAGTATGATCTTACATACCATGGGGGGGGGGGGAGGATTAGAGCAATCTCCCGCAGACATGTTGAGACAGCGGCAGCGTGACTTAAGTACTCCAAAAGTCCGCTCAACTATGGACCGAGTTCTGCTAAGTGCCTGGTTGGAGCTACGCTGAGCATCCGTCTGGGGATGTGCATAAGGTGTCAATGCCTATGGCTACAGACCATATCCTTGGTCAGCTCAAAAGATAGGAGGGACACAATCAGTCAATGGTAATGATTGTTGCATTGACCACAATCATGTGCATTCTGTTATGTGTTATGATTGACTCATGCACTTTTCAACCAGTATAGGACGTGCACTAACTTTGTTTGGCATACACCAACTTGTTTTTTTGGTATAGGTGACACTGTACTTCAAATAAATGTATACTGGCCTGTGTGATACACCTATTATTTGTAATAGTTTGGATTGCCAATGCTATTGACGTGGTGATTCTTGACCAGTAAGGAGGGTCAATTAGCCATTGAGGAGACACTTCTCTCACACGCCTCCATTGTGTTTTTTTTGCTCCTACTATTTGCATTTCTGTACTAAAACATGTCTGTAGCTAGAAAATGTAGCCGGTGCAGATGATGTTGTCTCAATGATTCACACATATTTGGATGTGAAAGTAGTAGTCAGTGTTGTTCAGCAGCTTCTGCCATGGAGATTTTGGGTAGTGCTTGTCAATGTGGGACATGATAGTCTACACATGGCAGTGCACTGTGTCCACTATGTTGACAGTACATAAAGGGAGAGTTATGTGGGAGTCTTGCGCTGTACAGTGCAACTGGTAAACTATCAAAACTGCACTGCCTCACTGATTGACAGTGTGGAACATATCTTTTAAACATGATGCATTGCCCTACGCTTGCAGCCTGCACTGGTAGACAATGGGCAACATTGCACCTAGAGAGGCACATTAGGTATATGATGATTGCGTGGCTGTCTGTCCGTTGAGATGTACTTTGTGCAGGAGTGTCTATCTTGCTGCACAGTCTCAACTCTTGGAGGACTGATAGAGTATGTTAGTGTGGCACAAAATGGAGTGCACATTGGATGGCAGGTCTGTATATGAGGAGTTATGTCATTTTCCATGGCACACATGACTTGAGGAGGGCAAACATATTTGACACTTTCACACTTTAGCAGGTAAATGATACATGACATACCTCATGAGCATGGGAGTTCACTGTGGACAGACACACACACAACAGAAAGGGAGGCCCTTCCTTCAACACAGTGTTGTGACACATCATTTTACATTGTGTTGCATTAATGAGTTCATTTCAACTATTTCTAAACATACACATGGCCTCATTTATGAGTTGTTGACACAGGGCAGCAAAGGAAGTCACTTAGGTGCGCTGAGTCAAACGGAAAGCGCAGGAATGATCCATATTAATTAATTTGCCACATTTTGTGTTCATTCTGCCTGAACAAGATCACAGATTGTTGACTAGTGCCAACACGGGAACCCTTGCACCATGGTGCAGGTGTGTCTGCGTTGTGGACTCAATTGTTTTTATGCAGTAAGGGACACCTTCATGCACAGAAACCATCAATGGAGGCTTTATCCTCTTTCTATGTGTGCTACAGAATACAGCACACATAGAAAGAGAAATGACGAGGAGAAAAAGTTATTTCTCTTCATTACGCCTCTCCTGGGGAGGCACACAGTTACAACACATTTCCAGGTTTACAGATCCTTGTAAATCTGGGAAAGTGTCAAAACCCATTGGTGTTGCATGGGAAAACCCACCGTAATGCCCATGGAAGACATCCTTGACTTAAAGTAAGGCAATGCAGCACTTTACACTGCCTTGCCTTACTCCATATCTATGAGGTCATGCAAAGGCACGCAGGGTGACTTTGCATTGCCTCATAGATATGATTGAGAGACCTGCTCCACCACAGCATCATGGAAATTGATGCTCCAGCACCACAGGTCTCTTGTACATGTGGCCAACAGTATCTTAGCAGGTCTACACGTGTGACTTGGAGGGTTGTATTGCACATGTGTCATGTAGTATGGTGCAAATGTGAGGCCCACACCTGCTATGTATGCACTGTCTCATTCACCCAACACAAATATGGCTATTTTATCCAACATAATTTACTGTCATGAGGTCGGTCATGTGCTTCAGATGTACTTACCAACCACCAAGACATTCCCATATATCCCATTCTGGAAGCGCTCATTTATGATGGAATGTCTGAAGATGTATGCATCATGAGCACTCCCAGGATACTTTGCCAGTACATTGATGAACATCCTCATATGGTCCACTATTCCCTGCACATTGATTGAATATCTGAGCTTCCGATTGTGGTACAGGTGGGACGCAGCAGCAGGAGGCACCAGTTGCACATGCATGCAGTCCATTTCCCCAACACATGTGAAAATCCTTGTTTCTGCTTTGTGTTGGGGAACATGAGGTACTGGGGTGTGAGGCTTATGATGGCATCCAGGATGGATGGTAGGAATGCCGAAAAGGATGACTGGGATATTCCAGTCACTCTGGCTGTGGTGGGTTGGAATGAGCCAGAAGCCAGCATGTGGAGTACTGACAACTTGGCCTGGGGAGGGATGTTGGTGCACCTTTGGTATGTTGGCTGCAGCCCTGGTGCAATCTGGTGCAGGGGCTGGACAATGGACTCCCTCCTGAGCCTGTAATGGGTGATGACCTCCTCCTTCCTGAGGACAATGAGGGTAATCCTGTGCCAGTAAGTCTGCTCCCTTCCCCTGTGCTCCCTCCGTGTTGATGGTGGCAGTGGGCGGGTGAGGGGGTCGTCGACATCTTCTTCCTGCTCCGAGCTGCAGTATGAGAAGCTCCATGGCTCCAAGCTTGCCAAAGGGCTCTGGGTATGTTTTGCTTATGTTCCAATGCCGATGCGTAATTTTTACACCTGGTTTGCCGATGTACAGGGATTTCCATGCATTTTCGACTCAGTGCATCATTTGGTAATGAGGCGTCACTTTTCAAAAAAGTTGTAAATATGAATGTGTAGGTTCTGGATTGGATCTTACTGGGAAATGCCTACCTTGCATATGATTAACGTAACCTGACGCAGTCGGTTGTGGCGCAGGAAAAAAATGACGCAGGACAGAGAAAAGTGATATATTGTGCCTAATGTGTCACTTTGTAAATGTGGAGCTGGGAGAGCGCTGCCACTGCATCAAAATCAGTGACAAAGAGGCAGCGCAAACTCCTTGTAAATATGCTTCTTAGAGCCAGGTCTATGGAAAGGCAGGTGCTCTGAATTGATGCAAAAAAGTCTCACCTTGGATTTAGTTTTTCCCCTAGAGTTGCAGGTGGGAGGCATAAAAAGAACAGCCTATATGCAACTTGTGAGTGACAACAGTAATTCTGAATGTTTCAACAGCAAGCTTACGTCTCGGTAAACGCTGACCCTGTTCTATCTTCTCAAATGAGTCTACCAAGAGCCTGGTGGGTGACAGAGATCATGATGCAGCTGCAGTATTGACCCCCTTGAACCAATAGAGTAATGATGGACACTTTTGCCCTTTCTGTACAATCTCTTGAATCCCTGCAATGCTTTGTCCTAGATCACTTGCTAGCAAGTCATTTTTCCACTGACAATGCATGTTCTCATAAGCAGGCACTGCTTCAAGTGGTGCTTATGAAACAAGACAAGGTGGTCACTTCTCAAAGCCAGAGCTGGTGACCACTCATAGAAAGGCCTCCTTAGGAACAAGTCCACTATCAACTTTCATGGCAAGCCTGATAACAGAGGGGAAATGAGGGGAGGAAAAATGGTGTGAGTAGCTGTTAAGAGACTGCACATTCTAAGGTATTAATTTATTAGACATTGCACTTTTGGGAAAATTGGTCCATGCATGTATCTGGTACCTTTAAGTGGTAGGCGGTTCATTTCTAGCAAACTAAATAATCCTGATACCTTAAAACATTTCAAATGGAAACAATATAACAAAAACATTATATTTATTAGCATGTGTATTCATTTCAGTATTGAAACAGGATAATCTAAAACAGGCTAATGTATCATGGGTCCAACATGGCTGCAGAGTACTACTGAAAATAGTTAAGTCTCACCCTGTAAATGTTAGGCATATAATGCATTTGTTTCAATTGTTAGAATTTCACATTTATTTTCATTTTACCACCACCAGTAGGAGCATCTCTAGATTCCGACCTCCCCTAAATGTAAATACCTCTGTAACAAGTTTTGAAAATACACGAAAAATGTATTTTCAATACTATCGGCCAGAACCGATGTAAAGATGTAGTTTTAGTCATGGTCTTCATTGCAATTAGAAGGCCAATCACAATTTTTCTTACATAGAGTACTAAAGCAGCATGGCTTCTCCATTACGGTTAGATCTTTATTGCCTATTTCCCCAGTTCCAGATTCCAATTACCATCATGTTGGCTTTATTGTCGAATGCATTAGGTTGTATGTTAATAAAAAGCAGACTGGTGCAGATCGATTTTTTTATGTCCGCGACGGTAAAATGGTTTGCAATCAAAACATCTAAGCATATTAAATGAGCCATTCTGTATTAGCAACCGAATGATTTCGAACCAATGTTAAACCTACATTCACCAAATTCTGCACCATTTGGCCAAACAAGGCCCTTCTTGCGTGAACAGTACAATTTAGGTGCAATTAGCATACCCGATACAGAAAATGATAGCACAGATTTCAAAATTTATGAGGTGTTGTATTTTACCTTACAATCTAAGTGTATTTTGAAGTGTATGTATGCTGCTCTTTCCTCTTAGTTATTTATTGATTACTTAATCACGTATGAGAGTCTCATTTAGAAAAAATTTCAGTAAACCCCTTTCCCCTCATTGTGCACTCTATACGATTGCTGCTATTTGCTGGGAAATTAACTTAGGCCATTTTGACGCATTATTATTGTTGTTGCTTAAAACAATGTACCACGCTATGTATGATTTTATCCCACTTTTTATCATGATTGTTTTTATTTTTGCATGATTGTTACTGTGATTTTAATGGCTTCTCTTTTATGGCCATGATTGGCCGAATAAAGATTATTTGAATTGAAAAAAAAGAAAGGTGTGTAATTTGCGTACCATTCTGAGTTCTGCACCTTGGGATGGGGGTTAATGGTCAATAAATTGTTTAATTCATCACTCCAATGTGTGTAAACCATTATTGGTACTATTTACCTGCATGAATTCAGTAACATTTTACCTTGTAAAATTGTGTGGGCAAACACTTGTGAGGGCACAGTAAGTTAGAATCTAAGGTAAACATGAAGAAAATCTATCTTTCTGGGAATGCAAAGAAATAGAAAAAAGGAAAGAGAGCAGAAAAATGCTTGAAGGACATGAACAATGGTAACTACCAGAACGTTCAATCAAATATAGTTGACATTTTGGCAGCATATAGAGCTGCACAATAACATAACTTGTCCATTCGACATTGCAAAATGTAAAAGAAATCTAAATTAGTCAGAAACCTTCAATATAGACATATCAAAATTGACAAATAGAACCATAACAACCTCTGGATTGTTTACACAGAATAAGCATATATGCATAAAAGGTATATATCCAACTGTGGGAGCAGAAACAATGGGGTGGGGAATACATTTCACACCCGCCTTGCAATAAGCAAAAAAGGGAACAACCATTGTGTTGGAAATTAGCAGTTTCTGCAGGGTCACCCCAAATTATTTGCCTTTTGCTGAACCATATTTTTACTGGCCATAAGACTCTGTGCACTTTTACCCCAGCTAACCAGTGGTAAAGGGCTTGTGCTCTCCTTTTAAACATGATAACATTGGTATACTCCTGACTGGCTCATTTAACTTACAAGTCTCTAGTAAATGGTACCTAGTATAAGTCCCTAGTATATGGTACCAAGTGCACCCAGCGTCTGGAAGTTAAATGTGACTAGTGCGCTGCAGCACCCCTTTTGCCAATCACAAAAGTGACAAGTAAAGCAAGTCCCCAGGTCTACCACTTTAGCCTGGCTGTGTAGTTTTGAACTGCCAATTCAAGATGTCAAAATAAACACTTTTGATTGAAACAACCCTTTCTTTTAAATATTAATAAGTGACGCCCTGGGGTAGGGCCTGTCACCTATTGGGAAGGGTGCATGGAATTTAAAAGTAGGACATGTAGAAGTTTAATATTCCACATGTCCTTACAATGAAAAAGCACAGATGCTATTTTCACTGTATTAAGGCGGGCTGCTTCCATAGTGAAACACTGGATTACATTATAACACCTTATATTGCTAGTTTCAGATTGATATCAGCTAGAGTAATATTTCAAGGACTCTGCTTAATAGTGATACAAAATCTAGTTTAATGGTAAATTTGAATTTTGTCTATTACAGAAAAGGTGCCTTAGAAACGTTACCTTTTGCTAGCTGAAAGCCCCTGGAGCCTTTCTCCAAGTATTGAAATATCACCTGGCAACTTGATGGCTCCCCTGTCGAAAGGTGTAAACTGCTCCCAGTTGTGCACTTCAAAAGGGCCTTCCTTGTCACAGGCAGATGTACCTTACACCAGAGCCAGACTCCCCTTTTGTTCTTCTAGTCAGCCAAGTATCAATCCCAGTGGGAGGGAGAGCTGGCCCAGAACTGGTTTCGAGTGGCCACCGGGGTGGGGATGTGAGCATCCTCTTGACATTAGAGAGTCAAATCTTGCTTGAATGTTACATCCTGCTTTATAGATCTGCTAGGGTATTTCATATGACAATTGGGGCACACTTCAAAGGAGGGAAACAATGTGTGTGTAGCTACTGTCTGGTTGCTGAAAGCTCAGTTTGGTCATATCAGACTTCTGTCTCTGAGTTTGTTGGGGGTACAGGTACTGCCTTAAACTGGATTTTAATGTTAGTGTGGAGGACACTAGGACTACTATAGTACACTCCCCCCACACATATACACCCAGCCCTCAGAGCCAAGTTTAGTCTGGCTGAAGACTTTGACCATCTTGAAAATGCCCAAAATGGGTAGGGTTAGCCCATGGAACCTTAATCGCATTGGTTATGGTGTCCGCATGGGCCATTGCCACCCACTAGCTCGAGCCAGACATTATGGGGTTAAGGAACCTGCTGCAGAGATCTTTGTGTGCCAATTAAATCTCAGGGAATAATAATATTGGTAAAATAACTTTGGAGGTTAACGTATTAGCTGGAGAGATCTGTGTCTTGTCTAGTCCTAGGTTTGAATCAAAGTAGCATAGAGGTTTGATAAGACTCCTGCAAAGCACATCATAACACACAGATGAAATGTTTTTATTTTATGTAAATGGGTCAGTGTGTTACTGATTTTAACACACATATCATTTTGTTACTTGCAGTTCATAAATTGTAATCCTTTTGATATAGCACAGTGAGCAATGAAGGACATGTGACTCCTACACCTTGTAACCCTCACTGCCTTATGTAACACATTCTGTACATTGATTTACACACATATGATTTATTTTCAATGTATAATGTGTACGTATGATGTAAAGCGCTCTGCTACCCTGCAATGGGACGAGAAGCACTATAGTGCTATAAAAGAAATCAAAACAAATTAGTGGTATTTTAATTATTATTTGTGTAAATACTGGGACTGACCAACACATCTGACATTCTTACAGTGCTTGCATATCTCTTTTATACAAGGACTGAACAAAGTCAAAAGCATGCCTCTCTTAAGTACAAGCTGTGTGTGCCTATGTTTCCCCTCTATTGCATTTAGGCATGAGGCTCCCAATAGCTCCCATTCAGGCTACTCCAACAATAGGAGGCCTGATTACCCCTTAACTTAGGCCTTTGTTATGGACCCAGCTGGAATCTGATAAGCCCATTCCCACTTGCACATTGCTGCTGGGAAGCAAAGCAGACAACATGCAGGCGCCAGTGAATGTGTCCCGGTGCCTGACGGGACAAGTTTACCATAGTTCTTGGGGCCCAACCTTTGGCAAGATAGACGGAGTCCACCCTGTGAAAAGAGTGGGTAGGCGGAGTCTATCCACCTACACCCTCGACTTGTGCCCTGAATAAATGTATCATTAAAAATACTTAAAATTCTCGTGGAAAACATCCGATTTATATATCCAGGAATTTCCAGGGGTGACCAGGTTTATTTCAGAGCCAAATAATATATTTAAGGGACATTACTCTGAGAAACTTAGTCCATACAGTCTGCAGCTTGTTCTATGGCAGTATCCCACACACAGCACGTTTAGCATTTTAATGAAAAACATGCAGCTTGCTCATGGAAGCAGCCAATACAATCCAGGCCTGGAGGCATCTCATTACAGAAGACATACTGCTTTCCAGAGCTGTAGGTTGGCGGTCAAGACATAATGAAACGGAAGGCGGAATACGAAGATAATAATTGCAGTCAATCTGTAGCTTTCCAACTCTAAATATATACATTGTTGTCAGCGCGGGAAGTAAACATGGCCGCGAATTCCAATTAAGCCCCCGTACACCTGATCGAGGCAGCTGAGCAGTGGGATGCGTCCGAAGGCATCAGCGTTTGGCGGAAAAGCATTAAGTTGATTACTTTTCGCATTTTTAAATTACATAATGCGTCCATCCTATTCACAGTTGCGACAGGCTTTTATTAATGCATTACATTTTGCAATAAATACGGTTTTAATTCTCTGTAAAGTGCGCTTCATTAGGTTATAAATGTTAATTCGGAAAATTAAATTGTCCTGTTGCTAAAATGGTTGAACTCTGAAGGATGGCAGAGCTATTTGTGGATTAATCATTTAGAAAATAGTGCTCGGAGGATCTGCGTGGATTTTCTGCACAGAAATCATAAAAAGCATAAACACATCAGACTTGAGGCACTTGTCTGCTCTTCTATTATACTTTGGCCCTGTATCGTCATTGGGGTTCTGGTTTACTACCAATGTTATGTATGGTTTGCTGGCCACTAAAGGGTGTGTAGCAATTCTTTCCAAGTTTAGGATGGAAGAGAATATTGGAAAAAAATATGAATATTAATGAGTCCGACACAAGGTGAATTGGACCTTTGCTGCTGGCCCCAACTGCACCTCGCACTTTAGCCCTAGCCCCTGGAGGGGATTGAAATACCTCGCGCCGGTCCCGCAGTGCGGGAGACCGACACAAGGTGAATTGGACCTTTGCTGCTGGCCCCTGGCCCCAACTGCACCTCGCACTTTAGCCCTAGCCCCTGGAGGGGATTGAAATAGCTCGCGCCGGTCACGCAGCGCGGGACGCGCGCGGGGCGTGCCCGGGTTCGGCCCGGGCGAAGACCGGGCCAAGACGGGCCCGTCATAGACCGGTAGAGGCCGGGCAGGGCAACGCCTTTTGATTTTGCTCTGAAGGTACTGTGACTTTGACTTAGAATTTATTGACTGAGAAGGAGCACGTTAAAAGAACTAGAATTCTCGTATATGACTTTGCCATCTTATTAGTGGCTGCTACCATAATAATTTGTTTTAGTAACTTTGGAAATAACTCAGTTTCTCTTGTTGTTGCTTTTTTATTTTTTATTTTAAAGACGTTTGGGGCAGTCAGACTGTAGTCAGTTTGTAGCATTTTTGCTTAAAAAAGTTAATATGGGGAAAAGAAAAGCGACAAGCGCCCAAGTAAAAGGCACTGAAAAATCAGGGGCACGTTCACGTCAGTCCCTGCTTAGTTATTTAACGGGCGCTGTAGGCGTAATAGAGCAACAAATTATTACAGTGGAAGAGGCATTAAAACCTGGAACTACTGGTCTAGAGGGGGAATCGCAACAGGTTATATTTATACAAGAGGGGCATACTTCATATGAAGAAGTTGTTAGGCCCAAGTCATATATAAATGGCTGCGTTATGAACCCCACGGATAATATATCAGGAAGCGAGCTCGATTATGATACACAACCACCTACTAAACGTGCAAGAAATCCTGACATTGCTCCCACTAGAGTAGGAGAAATTGTTACAAAAATAAGAGGGCTCCCCCTTAACTAGCAAAAAGGTTAGTAAAAGGGGTAAATCTAAGGTGATACATAAATCAGACAAATCCATAGCTAGTATTAGTATTGATACCTGCATTCAGAATGAGTTGGAAAATTTAAAGAAGAGGGTGGAGGCGTTAGACACCTTCCTAAGGGATAGTTTAGATGGGCTATCGCGTAAAGTTACCACGATAGAGGAAGTGTTACTTAAATGTTTGGATAAAGTACAGTCCTCCGAACAGCCCCCCATGCATGAGCCACAAACTGCCTATGTGAGTAATCAGACTAACAAATTTAACTCTGTGAGGAGTCGTAACGATCATCATGCCCCAGTATCTAATGAGAGAACTCAGCAAGTACTATATGATTCAGCCAAAGATAGCCCTTTTGTTAATCGAGAGATTTACCCCCCTGATATCCCCCTGATTTCAAGTACGAATAAGTATCCCCCCTCTACAAGTGGACAAAATAATACTTCTAGGTCCCAGAATGGAAATGTAACAGAGAGACCTATAATTAGTCTGGATTTACCACCAGCGGCTACACCGTACGTAGTGGTATTAGCGAATGTCCCAAAAATACAAGAAGGGACGGTTGAAACTTGGGAGATTTTAAGGAATAAGACAATACACTGGCTCGGTTTAAGGACAGGCCTAACAGAGAGGCTATTTGAAGAATTTAAGATGATTAGGAGAGTAAGTTGGGTAGGTAGAGGAAGGAAGAATATGCTGGGAGATTGTGTGGTGCTGACCCTTAGAACTCCCCAGTTAGTCCAATTGAGTTTGAGTAGAGCCGGAAATCATTCCATTTTAGGGCAGGGCGTTAATTTAGTCCCATTAGGCTTTTTTTATCAGCCCATATATAATCCGGACCAGTCTAAAAGAGCTGAACTAAATCCGAGCAACAGACATCTACTTAATCTCCCAATATATAATCGTTTCAACCCACTTGCGAATCTTGAATCAGTGGATTGACTACAAACTCCGGCTTCTACCCAGCCAGTTGTTTTAAGTGGAGCGGGGGTCTCTAATATTGAGAGATCGATGAATTTACAACAAAGTAACAAAAAAAATCTTGTATACTCGGAGGCCACGATAGATGTTGTTGGGTCTACGAGTAAAATAGTCCTAGATAACACCGAGACAGTTACTGTACAGCCCATCTTACATGTTAACCACATACTAGGGAAGCCGAATGGAGTACAATGGGACTGCAGTGGTAGAGGAAGTAGAAAACATAGGTGTATGATCTTATCCTGGAATGTGGCGGGTTTAAAAAGTAAGGTGGCTAACGAAGTGTGGACCGATTTTGTGGGCAAATTTGAGATCCTTGTTTTGCAGGAAACCTGGGTGATAGATCCCATTCATATTAGTGGATATAAAACTTTTCATTCCCCTGCAGTGGCATCCTCATATGGCAGAGCGAAAGGGGGTCTCTGTATATATATTTCAAATTATCTGAATATAGAGAAAATTGAACTAAGGGTTATAGACCAATATTATCAGATTGTTAGTTTGCATATAGACCATGTATCATGTGTAACTTTGTTGAACTTTTATAATAATGCACCCCCAGAGATGCTTGAAGATATACTGAAACGCCTTGATAGTGATTTGCATAATCTACAGACCCGCACAACCAAAGATGTTTTTGTTATATGGGGAGGGGATTTTAATTCCCCGCTATGCCAACATATGGATAAAGGGGTCTGTGGTATTCAGTATGAGAAAGGTTGTGGTTTTGCCCACTTCCCACATACACTATATGGGGATTGTTTAAATGAAATATTGTTTACACATGACCTAGGCTTTGCAAACACCCTATGTTCGCCTATGGTTCCTTTTTGTCCCACTTTTAACGGCCGAGGCATTTTTTCTATTATAGATTTCATTATAATATCGAACAGATACGCCTCCCGCATTGGGGACTATATAATACATGATATTGCCCTAAGCGATCATTTCCCTATTAGTATTGACGTGTTGGTGCATAGTCAGGGCATCAACACGAGAGATGTTTCATCTCATTTTTTGGATAACATAACCTTGAACAGACAGAACGGCTATGCGCTTAGATGGGCGAAGTTGGATCCTGAAGCATTTACCAGTACAGTTCTGTCAAAATGTAAAGATAAATTCATATCATGTTTGGATGAGAGGGCATCACCTCAGGAAATCCTGGACAGCTTCTCTGTTATTTCTAGCCACATTAAAGAAACATTGTTTATAAAAACCAATAAAAAAGAGAAGAAAAAAAAAGGATGGTTTGACACCAATTGTACTAAGGCCTATTCAAGGCTTAAACACTCCCTACATGTGGTAGAAAAAAACCAGGAAGATATCGGAAAGGCCAGAAGAGTCTATAAGAGGGCACTAAAAGAAAGAAGGCTGGCATTGAAAGAGGAAGCATGGCACACTTTACGTGAGGCCTCAGAGAACCACAATTCTTCTGCCTTTTGGAAGGCGGTTAACGCGCCCTTCCTGGGGGACCATGATAAAGTATTTTTAGAGATAGCAATTGCTGAATCAGAGTGGTTAGAACACTTTTCCAAACTGTATACTAATACCACAACGAATGAGTTTGATTCTAGGATAAAGGTGGGTGAACCTGAGTTTATCTCCTCCCTTAGATCTGCCTTTGCAATTCACTTTAAGTGAGGTTAATTAGGCAATAAATTTAAGTCTGGGGGGAAAGGACCCTGGGTTAGACGGAATCCCGGTGGACCTTTTTAAATCGAACTTAGCACTTTGGGGTCCAGTTTTAACACAGGTTTTTAATGCATGTGGCTCACAGGGCTTCATATCTACATGGTATGACTCAATAATGGTCCCTATTTTTAAAAAAGGGGATAGGGCCAACCCAGCCTGTTACCGTCCAATTTTGTTGTTGGACTCCACAGTTAAGATTGTGGGACGAATTATGCTGGATAGGCTGCAGGTCTGGGCGGAAGAGCGTGCATTAATAAGTGATCTACAATACGGCTTCCGCAAAGGCCTCGGAACAATTGAACAGGGTCTTAATTTACATATTGTTTTAGACAAATACACTAAAGCAAAAAGGGAAAAGTTATTTTTAACCTTTGTTGATTTGACCGCGGCTTTTGACTGTGTCATTCATGATAAGCTGTGGAAAATTTTAGAGGGGTTAGGGATGGATGTTTTAATAGTTTCTTTTTTAAAACAGCTTTATTCAAAGGCACAGGCAAGGGTACGTTACGGGGTGGGTGGAAAATGCACCAAGCACTTTAGAGTGATGAAAGGTGTAAGACAAGGCTGTATCCTTGCCCCTTTCCTTTCCTTTTCACACTTTATATAAATGGTCTAGAAACAAAATTGATCCAGGAGTGCAAGGATTTGCCAACAGTAGCGAATCGTCCCGTTCCCGAATTGTTGTACGCGGACGACGCGGTTTTAATGGCCCGTACGCCGCTAGGTCTTCAAAGGGTGGTTAACTCGTTTGCTAATTTTATGTCAAATTTGGGCCTCACTATAAATTGTTCAAAAACATTTAGTATGAACTGTGGGGCTGGAAGAAACAAGAAAATTAACACCCTTTTTATACAATCGAAGGCAATTGAGCATACAAAAACTTTTTCCTATTTAGGAATTTTATTTGATCACACGGGAACATGGGTTCAGGCGGTGAAAGCAAGAAAGCTTCTTTTTATTAAATCTTTGATGGCATTATCTAATTTTAGCAGGAAATTAGGAAGACGTCCTCCTGTCGAATTGCTTCAGATCTATAGAGCAAAGTGTGTTGCTATTGCCACATATGGTGCGGGAATATGGGGGTATGCCAATGTAGGCTCATTACAAGTGGTAGAAAATACGTTTTTTAGGTTTCTCCTGGTAGTACCAGACAGCACCTCAACAAATGTTTGTCACTTGGAATTGGGCATGCCCTATTTAGAGGATATTATTAAGATCCAGCCAATTTTGTTGTGGCATAGAGTGTGGACTACAGATGAGACCGACTTTAATCGCCACATCCTGAAGGACGCCCTGGGGATTGATGGGGTTAGGAATATAAGATGGTTAGGGTATATTAAAATGTTTCTTGGTAAAATGGGACATGCAGAATATTTTAATGATCCAGACTCTATGCGTGAAGTCCCCAGGAAAGAACTTAAAGCTAGTTGTTTGCGTTTTTGGGCGAATGCAGAACCACCTTAGAAATGAGTAAATCAACGGTTCAAACCCATTATATCATTTTGGCAACTCCGACTATACAACCATATGTTTTGTTAGTTACTGGAGACTATGATAGATTCCTGCTATCACGTTTTAGATTGAATATTTTATTTAGATCTTTAAGCTTTCCCGAACAGAATGACTGGTCGAAAATGTTATGTAATTGCCCCTGTGATGATATCTCTGTACAGTTGACCATACATATAATGTTTTTCTGTAAATTTTATACCAGGCAGAGAAGGAAATGGATTATCCCCGTATTGAGAAAATTTGGCTTGAGACAATGCCGACCAGCTTTTTGGCACTACAAACCTTAGACGATGAATTTATGATTGCCTCTGTGACAGCTTTTAAAAAATATTTTTAAATATCGTAAAACTATTATGATGTGAATCAGAGATAATTGTATTTTTATATTATTTTAAGATATTGTGATTGCTGGATTGTGTAATGTACTTTTATGGTCAACATCTATGTTTTCCGAATAAAGATTTTTGAATTGAATTGAGTCGTTCAAACACAATTTGGTAAAAGGTTGAGTAGGCCAACTATATCTTTATTTATGGGAGAATGGAGGTGAGGTAGGAGGGGCATGGGGTGGTGAGGTAGGAGGGGCATGGGGTGGTGAGGTAGGAGGGGCATGGTGTGGTGAGGTAGGAGGGGCATGGGGTGGTGAGGTAGGAGAGACATGGGGTGGTGAGGTAGGAGAGACATGGGGTGGTGAGGTAGGAGAGGCATGGGGTGGTGAGGTAGGAGAGGCATGGGGTGGTGAGGTAGGAGGGGCATGGGGTGGTGAGGTAGGAGGGGCATGGGGTGGTGAGGTAGGAGGGGCATGGGGGGTGAGTTAGGAGGGGCATGGGGGTGAGGTAGAAGGGGCATGGGGGGTGAGGTAGGAGGGGCATGGGGTGGTGAGGTAGGAGGGGCATGGGGTGGTGAGGTGTTAGAGGCATGGGTTGGTGAGGTAGAAGGGGCATGGGGTGCTGAGGTAGGAGAGGCATGGGGTGGTGAGGTAGGAGGGGCATGGGGTGGCATGATAGGGGCACTTGTAGAGGAGGATCATCCAACCCAAAGGATGGGTTAGGAATTATTCTGGAGTAAACTGGGACCTGCCAGGTCAAGGAGGGTCCATGGCCTGGCAGGGGTTTCCACAGTATATTGTGACATAGCCAATATTCCTAGCCTGTTGGTGGGTCGGACTTCAGGTGGTCTGGTTTTTTGAGAGCTTTCATTGGACTGGTCATGATGCTGCACCATGCTTATTTTCTTACTTCTTTGCCCTCTGGTGGCCAAGAAGCGGTGAGGTGACCACTGAGCTGCAGGGTATATGATAGGATTAATAAATTGTAGGCCATATTAATCACTGGAGCATCATCCAGGTATCTTGGATGGGGACTTGACGCTGATGGGAGCACTAAAGGTTTATGGATTTGCAGGACTTCGGAGCTAAAAGCTTTGAAAAGCTTTGAAAATGTGCTCACATTCTTCCACTGGCAAATACTAAATCTAACAGTCTGCTAGTTTGATAACTTTCCCAACCAAAGCTGCTGTTCACTAGAAGGAACAGTGACCCTTTGAACGTCCGGAAATTCTGCAGGACGCGAGCATTTGAGAGCCAGATGCCAGTGTTCAGGTCTGAGCTCTGTTTTTCGTTTTGGTTTTTGCATGCGGATAGGGAAATCAACCATTTCATGGTAGAAGGAGCCTGGAAATTCAATATTCGAAGTTGTAATTTCTGTATAATTTTAGTAACTCATGCCTTTACTTAGACAAACACTCGTCTGATTTGAGTTGGTGACAATATAATTTGAATTTGTTACACACTGGACTTCTCTTCCAAACCTGCCTTTAAAAGGTTGGTAGAGTGGCTAGGTGGCCCGGGTGGCAAGATTGATGCCTGTAGGAAAGCTAGTTTTTTCAACCAACCACATTTCACCCGATGAAACTTTGGAGCCACACCTAAAATGGAAAAAGCAAAAGGACATGTCCTAGATGACAGTACGGTTGATTACAAAGCCCACACTGGTTAAAGGTGTCACACAAGTTGTGAGCAGCCCAGCAGTCACATGTCAGTACCGTATCTAAAAGGGGGGCGGACTGGCAGCAGAATCAATAATATGGTCAGCTGGATAGAGGAATAGCAGGCCTAATGCCAGGATTAAATTTAAAAATAGAACAGAGGAAGGTTCACTCATGACGGGTTTGCCTCTGAAAGGCTGATAGAGTTCATTTCACATTCAGTCACATGTCAGAGAAGAGACTCTGAAAGAACAATATTGTTGGGCTTGGGCAATAGTAAAAAAAAAAAAAATCCCCTCTGAAATTCCAGCTGGCCAGTAGCAGTCAGTCATGTCATTCTTCTATCTGAAAGGGTGGAATAATTTGTCCAGAAGGAGTCATATCCTGAGCACCTTAATTTGGAAAGAATGTTATAGGGACAGGACTTGGTGGATAATAAAGGCTAAAGCATTTTCAGACATTCCAAAAATGAATAAAAGTCATGATTAGTCATATTCAAGCATTATCTTTTGTTTATGAAGTTCTGCTAATTTATAATTGTCTCCTGTATCCCAAATGTAGCATCACAGCAAAGATGGTCAATGCTTATGATGTAAACAACACTGCGCTCAACAACTCGAAATTATTTGTTTGAGAACGAAACTTTTAAGAGTCTTCTAACAAAAACCATGATTTGAAAGCCATATAAAATAGATATTTGGGGGATTTACAATTCTTGGAACAAGTAATAAAAGAGTGTGTTTTAGGAAATCAAGGCGCCATGAGCCTAATACAGCCTTCTGAGTGAATTGTATGTTTTGCTTTTGAAATTGACAGATTTACCACAGCATAAAATCTCCCAGAAGAATCACTGAAGAAGATCCTTAACTTGCTTCTTGACAACTCAAATAAAGTTTGCCATGCCTTAGGGTTAACCGTAAAGCGATTTTAGCATTATCCTGCTGATCACAGTCATTACTAACCTGCAAAAAATGCAAAATTATACGGTAGTGAGCATTAAAGTGCTCACAGACCACCAATATCAGACACATTCATAGTTTACAGTTAGTTCATAAATATTGGAAAATCTCAGCTCAATACACATCAGTGAGTGAGTGGCGTATTCCCAATTGTTAAATCTTGTCTTCATTGCATAGAAGATCACTCAAATATTAATACAGGCAGCCTACAGTCAATGATGGTGAATAGAATGAATTATTGTTGGGAGGTCGTATGACAAAGACATAAGCGTGTACATCAGTAGTGGCGGGATGCACACCTTGTGTTCCATATTTTACTGTGCTCCAAATTCACTCTATTAAATCCTTTCGAACCTTTATTGGCGTGCTCGCTTGCTCCGCGCTCTGCCCAATTGCGCTGAAATGTAGAACGAACATGAAGGGAACCGCATCTGGTCCCCATCAAGCTGCACAGCCATAACTGCCAAAAATGAATCCAATGAATCGAATTTCTATTTGACTCTTCTTTTATATTCACAATTTCTCCGTAACATTTCTCTTTTCACTTTTTCTATGTTCATCAATTCATTTTACTCATTCTTATGATTATTCATTAAAAACACAGGAGAATTAGATGTTTCCAAATGTCACGTTTTTATTAAAATCTCCCAATGCATTTCGGGATAAACCCTTCCTCAGGGGTATCTAAAATACAAACAAATTCATAAACAACCATCAGCTCGGTTCTACTGCTTCAGTAACAATGATTAAACTTGAAACATCTTTTAACCACTCAATTGCTAGGATCGAGAAACATTACAAAATTTCAACAGTTATTCAAAAACTATCGTTCAAATAAACCATAACCCGTTTTAAACGCCCCTACCCTCCAAGTCATGCTATATTTCAAAATCCAACAAGCTCAACACCCTGAAGTACTCGTCACCCCATGTTCATCCATAAAACCATTATTCCATCTCTCACACAGCGATCATGTCAGCGCACTTACCGTGACATATGTTCATATGTTTTTAAGTGAAAGGGCATCACTCAATTCCAACTGATTTTTACCGCACTTTTCCACATCTCTCAAATTTCCCGTAGTGTGCCCCCGCACCTCTAATCTTCGCAATTATAGCTATCTTGACAGTTTCAAACCTTCACTAGCTTATATCACCCGTTCCTCCCCCCAAATAAAAATTCGATTCATTGGATTAATTTTTGGCAGTTATGGCTGTGCAGCTTGATGGGGACCAGATGCGGTTCCCTTCGTGTTCGTTCTACATTGCAGCGCAATTGGGCGGAGCAAGCGAGCACACCAATAAAGGTTCGAAAGGATTTAATAGAGTGAATTTGGAGCACAGTAAAATATGGAACACAAGGTGTGCATCCCGCCACTACTGATGTACATTAATGAGTTTTCCGTCCAAAACTGGCGAGATTGCACCCAGGATCAAAGTGGAATGGTGAATAATGATATATATTGGGACAAAATTTGATGAAGAAAATGGAGAACACAGGAGTCATGTTTCCTCAAACACGCATGACCATCATCAGCATTAAATACTACTCACAATAGAATTGTGTATTTTCATGTCAATATGATCAGGTTACAGAAGCATTACAGACAGATTTAATTTTCTTCATTTGATTCATCTAAAATGTCGTATGTTTATATTTTTTAACATCAGTAAAGTGTAGCCTTGTTATTAAAGTGGAAGATTTAGTAATATCATCCATAATGCATTCTGGGAAATGCAGTGCTCGCAACCAAAATAGCGGGATTAATAGCCAGTGTGTAATTCCTAAAGTCCGTTGCTGAGTTTAGTTTGCGCATTAGAAACATGTGACAGATCACCTGGGGGGAGGAACGGGTGATATAAGCTAGTGAAGGTTTGAAACTGTCAAGATAGCTATTATTGCGAAGATTAGAGGTGCGGGGGCACACTACGGGACATTTGAGAGATGTGGAAAAGTGCGGTAAAAATCAGTTGAAATTGAGTGATGCCCTTTCATTTAAAAACAGATGAACATATCTCACGGTAAGTGAGCTGACATGATCGCTGTGTGAGAGATGGAATAATGGTTTTATGGATGAACATGGGGTGACGAGTACTTCAGGGTGATGAGCTTGTTGGATTTTGAAATATAGCATGGCTTGGAGGGTAGGGGCGTTTAAAACGGGTTATGGGTTATTTGAACAATAGTTTTTGAATAACTGTTGAAATTTTGTAATGTTTCTCGATCCTAGCAATTGAGTGGTTAAAAGATGTTTCAAGTTTAATCATTGTTACTGAAGTAGTAGAACCGAGCTGATCGTTGTTTATGAATTTGTTTGTATTTTAGATACCCCCGAGGAAGGGTTTATCCCAAAATGTATTGGGAGATTTTAATAAAAACGTGACATTTGGAAACATCTAATTCTCCTGGGTTTTTGTTGAATAATCATAAGAATGAGTAAAATGAATTGATGAACATAGAATAAGTGAAAAGAGAAATGTTACGGAGAAATTGTGAATATAAAAGAAGAGTCAAATAGAAATTCGATTAATTGGATTCATTTTTGGCAGTTATGGCTGTGCAGCTTGATGGGGACCAGATGCGGTTCCCTTCGTGTTCGTAAAGACATAAGCGGGGCCATGTTTTCATATGCTGAAATTTAAAACAACATTGCCTTTTTTGCAAAAGTTGCAGATCTCATCAAAATGTAGCTGCTTTTAAGGGTGGGTTTTGACATAGCAGTTGCGAAACAGACTTATTGGTTCAATTATACATAGAGCGGCCTTTGGGTCCACCCCTTTCAACCATTGCCTTTCTTTGATCAGCCACTTTAAGCCACTGGCTTAAGATACTGCCGATCACTTCTTGGCTCAGCCCAGTGAAGTATACATCTCTCACGTAATGCTATTGGCTGTTTGGATGTATCCTTCCAGCTCAATTCCAGTACTTACTATCAACTGCATGGGGGATTACTTTACACCTATATCCCTCTCTGATCCTGCTGGCTTCCTGCCATGTGCTTTGCTCTAGTGTACTAAAACCGCAGGGCTCCATGAGTTAGGACATTAAACCCAGACTTATTAGTTTTGCCAATGCTTGGTAAAGTAGAAAGGCTCTGTGAGATTTGCTGACAGTTCTTTCAGTAGTATTTTCTTTGGTGAACTTTGAGTCCAATTCAAAGTTTTCTGGAAATATACAGGTCTTCTAGATGTTGCTTCAGAGTAAAACTCGATTTGCTGTTCAGGATGCTGCCTTATCAGAAGAAGCATAGGCAAAGCAAAAAGTGTTGCCTTTGCGCCCTTTTGGATTTGCCAATGGTTTTAGAAATATGTTATTGTATATACATTGCATATTTTACATATGTTAAGACTTTGAATTTGTTAATATTTGTAATCTCTTTGCTTTAGTGCAATTTTGTATTGGAATTGGAATTGACATTTACTAAGTATTGGCAAAGCCAAGTGGTCTTGACTCAAAAAGGCTGAGCTATTCGATTTTCCAATGCATGTATGGTAAGTGGAGTCCCTGTAAGGTGTCCTGGAGAGTTCTGGTTGTTAGAGTGTCTTCATAATGGGGCACGACAGAGCTTTGGGGTGGGGGCTGAAGGCAATGGGCCGTACAGATCACATGCTCAACCAATCATTGGCTCTCTCCAGTGTGCACATAGTAATGGACACATGCACTTGCATTTGTAATTACCAATTCTAATTATTTACAACAAAATCATTATTGTTACTCATTTATATAAAACTGCTAACAAGCACTTACAAAGCCAATAGGACATGCTTGTTTTAGGCATATGTTTGTTGTTATGCAATATGTCTGGATGCAGTAGCAGAAAACTCACAAAGGAGCACCTAAATGTTGGTCAGGCAGCACGGTGTGTAAGGTACAGGATTACAGTTCACATTGCTAGCCACACCAGTAGTTATTTATGCCACTCTTCTTTTGGCGCCCCCTGCCAACCTTTTCTATCCCACTTAAAGCACTGTGGTCCACAACATTATTTTGCCTACACACAGCTAAAAGCAATCTTGCAGGCGAGAACGAAAAATGTTGATGAGCATTTGGAGTCAAATCTAAAACTTGTGGAGCAGAAAGAAGGAATGACCTCTTTGCTCCTCTGTGGCATCACTCTGTAGAGTATCTGGGAGGGCAGGAGCACAGCTGGTGTTGTGTGTCAGAGGAAGGGGGGGGCATGCACTTCAGAGAAAGAAAGCAGAGAGCCTGACCTCCTCTACTTTGACACCCCTGGCAGTAATTGCAGGTTCTGGGCTCTTCATGCCACCGTGCCCCTTTAGAGGTGGAGCTGCAGTTTTGTTCCTGGAGAAGTTGATCCACAAGTCACACAGGTTATTTACTTCCTGGTAAAGCATATACAAATATCCTCAGCTTCTCTGAGAGGTCAGCACAAAGGAAGAGACACAGGTGAGAGAGAAAGCCATGTACAACGGGGGTGGGAGAAATATTGAGGGAGGGCTGATTCACCGACGATGGGGCAGGGTGAAGCAACGGGAGGACAGGGGAGAAGTAACACAGAGAACGGGGTGGAAGCAACACGGGAGCATGGGTGGTGGAAACATGGAGGGCGAGGGAGGAAAGCAAACCAATGGGGAGCGAGAGCAACCTATTTTGAGGGCCACTGTTCCTAACAACTTTGAATTTATGATACATTTTCGGCTTATTCACATCCATTGATTTATACCTTTCAGAAGTGGTAAAGGAAAGAATACAAATGACAGGAAATTACTCGCCATAACCTTTAACATCCCTGTTACAAAGAAGACATGGCACTAGATCATCTAACTCATGCCTTTATTATACGTCTCCTCTCTCCACCAACACTCCACTCTCTCGCCTGCTTGACAGAGTAGAAAACTCACGATTCTTAACATTCTAAGGCAGGCTTCATTAACCAACTGTAGGAATACACCAACAGGTGATAAAGGGAAGTGGAAACTATAAGAGTGGGAACATTCCATTATGCCAACACTAATAAAATACAGTTTATAAATATTTGACATTATAATAGTCCCTCCTTTTCTCAATATGCCCTTGGACTGCCTTGATGCACACACAGAACTCTGGCATGGAAGTGGACCACGGGGCAGCCCACTATGATGATAAGGTATACTTGACAACATTCTATGACCACAAAGAGATAGGAGTTTTCAGGTATCAAACATGCTAATTTGCATAATGATGATATCATAGGTTATGACATCACATGACCTTTGACCTGACCATACAACACATGGCTTGAAAGATACCGCAGGAAAATACTATGCGGCCTTAGATTCTGAGGATATCACTAAGGGGTAGTAGGGATAGGTTAAACTCTGAGATATTTTATTGTGCTCCATTGAAAACACTGTAGCAGGTGAGGACTGCAATCCAACCCCCTCTAGAAATTTGCTACCCATTGTTTATTTACCAACCATGCTGGGCCTCCAGAATATGCCTTAGGGCATTTAGTGAACCTTTCCAAGTCTGTTCATTACTCACAAATACATGGTCTCCAGCTTCAACCTTCCTCTTAGAAGTACAGTAGCTCTACTGTCATTTTCCTGTACTTTGAGAGTAAAGGGGAGAAAGAGAAAAAAGGAAACTGAAAAAAAAGATTGGGATAGCAAGGAGAAGGGAGTGAAAGAGAAGATAGGATGAGATAATGCATATAGAGCCGAGGAGAAGAGAGGAAAGACAAGAGAAGGGATGGAAGCACAACAAAGGTGTGAAAGAAAGATGAGCAAAGATAGGGGAAAGAGAGAAGGGAAAATGCTGAGAGGGTTTAAACATGGTAGGAAATGATGAGAATGTAGAAAGGAAAGGGGGGCATGCAGAGAGAGACAAGAAAGGAGATAAGACAACAAGTAAGATATGCCTGGACTAAAAGGAAGTAAGAGGTAAAGAGACACAGGAGATGCAAGGAATTGAAGAGGAATGAGGTGGGAATTTACATGCACCAAGTTAGCACAAGTTTATGCAAGTGCATATTTTATCCCAATGTAAGCTACCTGTTCCCACTTCATTAGGGCACAGATTCACATAACAAGTTTCTTTACAAATGTTCAAGGTACGTCTGCCTTTAGTTTAAGTCACCAAGAATATTGCAACTTTATATCCCCTTATTAAAGTAACTAAACATGTATGATGTACTAAAGTTGATGACAAAAACAATCTCATTTTTTTACTCCAACTGTACTAAATAAAACTTGGTTAAGAGGGGGTTGAAAACCATAATGTGACTGGTATACTGGATGTCCTTTTGCCCCTTCTGGTAGTTTAGAACAGTGGTACATCATTAAAGAGTTACCAAACATGCTAAGTGCAGAATGTTTCGTGGCTGGAAAGGGTACTCTCCTGCTTTTGGAAGCCAGCCATTGTCCCCATAGCATGATCAGCATGATTTCTCGTTCCTGCTCTCCCTAGGTCACCAGGATGTCTTTGAAGAGAGGCAAGGTCAGTGTACAGCGCTGGCTTTTCTACAGTGCTCCTGAAATAACCCCAGCAACTCTCGCTTAGCAAGAGTTTTAAAGGCTGGTTGAGCTCCAACCACCCGGGCGCGCCTGGTCTCCTTGTAGACTTTTTCTCTGCTGCAGAGAGAATAGGAGTGGAGCAGTGACACCTGTTTACCTGCAGCTGACAGTGCTTTAAACGGGCAGGCACTGAGGAACTACACTTCCAGAATTTGAAATGGAGAGTACCAATATTTTTCAGAAGAAATTCAATACTTTTAGCATAGTGAGTACCTGCACCTTTATACTTCCATTTCAAGCAGTGGCTGCTGAGGTGGCCATGTCTAATCTCACCCATTCTCTCAGCCCTGCACTGCAGTGCACAGATTGATGTGTAGATTTCTTTAGACCAGATAAGCTCTGGCATGGAAACCTTGAGTGCCCAAGGAGAGTTCGTAGAAAGCAATGCAAATGTGAAAACAATAATCACCTCTAAAGACTTTAAGCATGGACAGATCAGGTCAAGGAGAGGTGTTTAACAGCCATTAAAAAAGGATGCAGTGTGCATTGTCATATTCAATCTAACTTGTGGGACTGGGGGCATTCCTGTGGACTTGACTGACCAGACCTTAGCCCCACCCTACAGCAACCCACAACCACTGTGCAGCACAACTACAGCAAGTAGCCATAGGTGACACACCAATATTCCTACATAAAGTATGCTTAGGCTTTCCTGTTTTCAGTTTCTATATTTGGTTAATTCTGGTGAGGTTTTTTCAGTGTTTCCCAGTGATCTCAATACCTTAAAAAACAGTGGTTACACATTTTCACACCATTAAAAACAACCGAAACAGTGTTTTTCCAGTGTTTTTGGAAAGTTTGCTTTAATTATGGCTTGCTTTCTGCACGGATAGTGCATGGTGTATATATATACACACATATACACACACATATATATATATATATATATATATATATATATATATATATATATATATATATATATCGCGCTCAATTTCCGTCTTCCTTCCTTCACTCACAGCCGGGTGCTTTGTAACGTGGTGACGGACACCACGCAAATACTGTAGGCTCAGGGTAAATAAACACCAGCACTCACGGGAACGTAGTCTCCCAAATTTTATTGGGGCTCTTCAACACGACCAGACGCGTTTCGGCTGCCGCCTTTTTCAATAGTGGCCGGCGCCGACATAAAGCAGACTTTAAATAACAAAACTTGCTAAACATAAACAAAGGACACCGGTCTTACTTCAAACCAAGGTGTCAGCCATTTGTAAACGTGCAATCGATAAATGAAACATAAAAACACAGAAATTATACCACATCTATCTCGCCCTGAATGGGCACTTCTTGTGTTATAATACCTCTTGTTTCATATATGTATAGTTGTGTTATTCAGCCCTGAATGGGCTTTTTAACGATTCTCGTCATTTAACGATTCTCGTCATTTAACTCATCATCGACAACCAAACTAAAATACCAGTAGGTTTGAATAGCGGGGAAGAGATGGCTGTACACCTTTAGATGCTGGGATAGCAATAAGGATACATTATTTATGTGTGAATCGTATCTTATTTTACTGCTATACATTGTATGATGTGAACTTTGTTTATTGATCTTACTGACCTTGGTGTGTTTTGACAATGAGTTAAATGACGAGAATCGTTAAAAAGCCCATTCAGGGCTGAATAACACAACTATACATATATGAAACAAGAGGTATTATAACACAAGAAGTGCCCATTCAGGGCGAGATAGATGTGGTATAATTTCTGTGTTTTTATGTTTCATTTATCGATTGCACATTTACAAATGGCTGACACCTTGGTTTGAAGTAAGACCGGTGTCCTTTGTTTATGTTTAGCAAGTTTTGTTATTTAAAGTCTGCTTTATGTCGGCGCCGGCCACTATTGAAAAGGCGGCAGCCGAAACGCGTCTGGTCGTGTTGAAGAGCCCCAATAAAATTTGGGAGACTACGTTCCCGTGAGTGCTGGTGTTTATTTACCCTGAGCCTACAATATATATATATATATATATACACACACACACACACACACAGTGTACGTACAGTGTATGTGAGATCCAGATACATTGTTACAAATCAAACTTATTGTAGTACACCATACAATACTTCTTCAGTGAGTCTTCGGTCATGCACACTCGCTCTTTCCTTCCCATGTACACCTTTATCTGTGAAAAAGCCCTCTCAACATTGGCACTTGAGATGGGCAACGAGAATACAGCCAGTGCACAATATGCTAACTCTGGCCACTGACATAGCTTTCCATGCCAATACTGGTGCACCTGAAGATTGAGATTCTCTGGGACAGGTTCTGCAACATATGCGTTGTACTCGGCGCATATGCCCTCAGAGTTATTGAAGCGGTCGAAAATGAAGCAGTACTTGTCAAATTCTTTGGGAGTCGATCGATTTATAATCAGGTACAAGACAGCGGATTTCGTTTGATTTCCTCCCATAGAGCAGAAGGAGCCACCAGACCTTTTCTTTACAAATGTACCATGTTAGATCGACTTCAGTAGCGTGTGTGCGTGCGCAAACATGTCAAAGGACAGACCTACGTTCCCGGAGGCACACACTGCTCTCCGAGAGAAAGAGGCCAGTAAAGTGTTTTCTAGGATTGCTAATAGATCTTGACGGTCAAAGATTGATGATTCCGAAAGAGTCGAGCACATAGTGCAATAGCACTCGTATAAACCTGCCAATGCACTCCAGATCAAAATATAAAGAGAGATTGATTTTGCAAGCTCAATGAAATTAAGGGCTTGGATTTTGCAAGAAAAGCATTTGGGGATGAGGATGAAATACCATCTGAAATCCTATATCCGAAATCCTATTACTCTTACTGGATAAACAAAAGCAGATTTTGTCTCGTTGTCATTCTGCGACTGTTTATTGCCTAACAGGCAAGTTACCAAAAAAACAACAGATTGATACATAATACATAAATAATATTGATAAATAATAAAAACCTGGCTCAAAGGCTACACTTTAGCAGGGAGGTTGTTAGGAAAGTGGTGGATTCAACTGCGCAATGCTGGAACGTTTGACAAATGAAATGTAATATTATTGCACAAATGAACTGTCCAACATACTATAATGACATGGCTTGATTCTGAACAAAAACAGAAATAGAGAAACAGAAGTCCCTCTTAAAAAGATATGAAATATTACGTGTCCAAAGCAAATACATGAATTAAAAAGTATCACATTGAAGAAAAAAAAATCATAACCCATTTGTATTGTTCTAAAATATTCTGCCCAAGGACTATTTGGCTACTGGAATAATTTGCTGGTAGTCAACATTCACATGTCGTTCACAAATGAGGGCCAGGTAACAAAAGTAAAAGCAATCCTTGTAGTAGAAAACATTTTATCCTCACACCCATTTTTGCAAGACAAGTCACAAAACCACCTAATACTGTCTGGAATAGAAGCACTTGTGAAGAAAACTTGCTGCCCACCAAGCAAAGAGGAACACTGGATGCTGAGTCCATCAAATGCTTGTTTTCTCAGAGTGTAAGTCAGTGTCGGACTACTGCAACAAACTGAGCAGAGACAAAGAAGGTACCTGCAGGACACCTAGCATAGTTTGGATCATGAGCAGTGTCTATAGATAACAGGGCAGAGGGAAATGGTCCTACAATGCTTTTTAGACGGGGGTCGGGACAGACTGGAAGGTAGACATAAGCACTTCTTGACTTCCAGTTGGAGGAGGGTTAACACAGCATGTCAAACTAAATTCCATCTTCTTAGAATTTTAAATGTTACGATCTGGCAGAAGCAGCAAATAGTTCTTTAAGATAAAGGATGCCTTGAAGGACAGCCATGGTAGATCCACCATGGTTAAAGAGAAATGGCCATAGTTCTTCACAAATGTTATGAGGTTTTCCATGGCATGGATGAAATTTGAGTCGATTCGTGATTTAAGGATGGTATTGGCAACAAGCGAAAATGTTGATCCTACATAGGAGTGATATTTAGTTCCATGCAATTTTGCTCTTCTTGATGATGTGAATTCTTAAGAAGAGACTGAAATCGGTCATGAATCAGAGTGACTTTTCCATTATGGCATACTTTGATGTAAAAATGTACAGTTTTGTTTTGGACGGCATGTTGTAGATCAATGCTTACTTGGTACTGTTAGCAATTTGCAAGCATTCATTGTTGTTTAGGTACAGCTAGAGATACACACTAGAAATTCATGCTCCGGTGATGGAGGGGCAATTTTAACTCAAGAAATGTTCTTGATGCCTCAGAATTTCAAGTAAGTTTGGGTGTTATCTGCATATTGGCGATTGTTGATTTTATGTGTGTCAAAAACGGCTTGGAGCAATTTCAGGCTAGAGGTTGGAACTATTTGATCCTCTGCAATGTCACTACCATCTAGGGCTAGTGTGCTCATTTGAGCAACATTGTATCAGAGAGGGTGAGAAGCTGTGTAGTGCGATTAATCCCATGCATGCTAATAAGATTTTGACTATGGCCAATGAGACGGAGGATGGTAATTGCCCTGGTATGATAAGCTCTTTCAAGCTGGATTGATTGTCATTAGAAAGTGGCTTTTATTAAATTGTTTTTATAGTTGGATTTCCTGATCTTTCCTATGAACAATAGGTGTGTGATGGGTCAGTAGATGACTAGGTTCCAGGTGTCTAGGTTGGTTTTCTAAACAAGAGACCATCTGTCCTTTTTGTCATCATAGGGTTTGGGAAGATGCCTTGAAAAGTGATGGGAGTTATTCTCCGGTGAGGGATATCAGACTGGTTGAGGGGAGTATGTTATCTTTATAGGTGTCCTCCTTTAGAACTCAGATAATGTTTAAGGTATGGCATTGAGAGTCTCGCAAGTGAACAATTTGAGTTCTGCTGAGTGTGGGACTGGAGGGGTGGTTGAGGCCTGGTCTTGTTAATATGTTCAATCAAGAATATGTTGCATGCAAAGGGCTAGTCTAGTGAGGGGAGTATGCACGGGTCTGACATGGGCTTGACAAACCTTTGATGGTCTTGAAAAGGGCTCTATTTATTAAGGACTCTTCAGTTACAGCAAATTTGCAGAAAATAATGTGGACTACAGTGAAAGGGTATGCATGTAGAGTGGAAATGTTTCAGTTCCATCAATACTGCACAGCATTTCATACTAATTTGCTTCTTCTTTGCAGTTAGAGAGTTTCTGAATTTTAGGTTTGTTGGGGGCTCTGATATTGATTTTGCCTTTGATCAAGGTGTTTCATGCTATAGCCTGTGGGACTGAGGGTATCAGAATATTATATATTTATATGATGCATATGTGACATGATGATGTCTGTTATATCACCTCTGTGGCAGACTGTGAAGTGAGCACCAATGATAATGGGGTCATTTTCCCCCAGGCTGGTAGATTGAGTGTTGTAATGACTGCGAGTAGTATAAGTGTTGCATCCGTACTAGGAAGGGATTATGAGGATTGTGTGTGGTGGTGTCTTATGCAGTGTGCAAAAGGCAAGGTTCTGGTCCTTGACCCCAACATAGTCAAATTGTAGCTTCACATGCAAAGGAGACAAATCATTGTCGAGAATAAACAAGCATTTGCAATGCAATTGGTCTTGCATTTACGAGACTTTGAGCTATTGGCACTGTAAATATCAATAGCTTAAATTCTCGCAAATGCGAGACCTATTGATTTGCAAATATTGTTTGTTACCAAGCACCCCATGCTGCACTTGCACTTAATAGAGGCCACGCCCCTTTCTTTAGACGAGCTCAAACTCTCCTATATGTGAGACCTATGGCATTGCAAAGAAGCGGCCGCCATTGTCCCGGCTGCTTGGAAAGTGAAAGCGTGCATGGCGCGCTGAATATAAGGAAAGCACATCGTGCCTGCAGTAGGGCAAAACCCATTAAAGAAAAAGTCTGTGTTATTTTTAGAGTAAATAACACAGACGGGGTAACAATCGAAGTAAAAGGGCCAGTCCTGATGGAAGGTTACAAATGAAGACAAGGCGGTACTAAGGAGGGACTAACAAGCCGATTATCAAATCAGAAGCCAGCATTTAGAAAGGACAAAGACACAAGCCAATGAAAAATATGGACAGAGAGTGGGCGGAGCTTCAAGTGCATACTCTAATACAGCATGCATCGCAGGACAGCGCATGCGCTGCCCAGGCTCGACCTAAAAATGAAGGTGACCCGGGCAACAAAACCAACATCAAACCAAATAGTTTTGCCATTCATGCAGCATGCAATTGGTCTTTGTCTAATTGCAAAGACAAGCATCTAAAAATAGATGCAATAGAAACAAGCATTGGCAAAGCCAACAGATCTCGCATATGACAGGTATTGGCTTTGTCAATGTTTTGAGACTGCTATGCAGCATGGCTAAAACTATTTTTTTTTTAAATGCTGCGACGTGGTCAGCTACAATGTTTTATTTTAAATAAGTGCATCAGCGTTGACTGTGTCATAGCTCTTTTGTTTTAGTTTTAGCTGTGTGCTCTCAGGCAAAACTGGGGAAGACAGAAGGACACGGTTGGGGGAGAGGACAGGTGAGAGGGGATATAGGAGCAGGCAGATAATGGAGAGTAGGCAGGAGTAACTTAGTCAAGCACATGGACAGTGGAGTGTGGGTGGGAGGGGCTAGAGGAAGCACACAAACAACTGAGGGTTGTGGGGCTGAGTCAAGCACATGGACCACAGAGGGGTAATGGGAGGATGGGAGTAGGGGGAGAAGTAAATAAGGGAGGCAGATGAAAGACACAGGCACTATTGTAGAGTGCTCAATAAAAAATAAAAAATGAGTGCCTGTAAAAGCGAGCAGTGGAAAGACACAGAATGCATCCATTGTCCAGCGGAAAGACAAATGGGAGAAGAGAAAGGACGCCTGCAGAGCTGATGAATAAGAAGCAGGCAAAAGAGAGACGATAAAGCCAACCAATGATAAGCAACAGGTAGCCTCTAGGTCTGCTGTAAGGTAACAAAGGGTCTCGCAAGAGATAGTACATGCACTGTCTTAGGCAATACCCAAAAAGGGTTGCATTTTTCTTTTTTGTAGAATCCTTTTTCATGTGCTTTTTTCACTGATGGCTCCCCAATGCTTTAATTTTGTGCACTTCGAAGGAGATGGATGGACCCACCTAAAAAGCCAACAGAAAGACAGGGACACCAAAACACTTCTGTGTACCGACTATCAATCTAAGCCAATGCCTGAAAGTTCCAAGGCAAAAAAAGTCATGAATGAAAAAAGCAAACATGACCTGAGAAAAAAAATTGTGACCGGAGAAAAAAGCAAAGTTAACAAGGGGAAAAAAAGCTACGTTGACTGATGGGAAAAAGGTAAAGGTGACCAGGGGAAAAAAGTAAAGGTTGTAGAGAACAAAGTAAAAGAAGCAGAAAAGGAGAGCCTCTGATTAACCTGGCAGCATGGAGTGGGTAGACATGTCATGCAACCTTGCATTACTGGTGTGGCGTTATAATATAGATATTAATTGAAAGGTTACCAGAGGTAACCAAAATAGCTTCTTATTAAACTCCTATTTATGTCACTGCAAATTTTATGTTCCTGAGTTACTGCTAACCAGAGGTATGGTATCTTAAATAGGATTTGTGAATGGTCTGTTGTATATGGAGGGGGCTCAGAACCAAGGGCCTTATTTAGAATTTGAAAAACATATAACAAGTGAAGAACTACAGGAAGGGCTGAGGGTGGCTATTACTACCCTCAGCTCCTACCTAGCCAAGCCCACCAGCACAAGACAATTTTTATCTCTTGGTGGGATGAAAGATGGGAGGTGGGAGAGAGCAGCCTGGCTCCCCCCACCCTCTCTCCCACTACTTTTACCACCCACCAACAGAAGAAATGAACTGGGAGGAGAGTAGTGGAAGGAGAGGAACTAGGATCCCTCCTCTTCTAATACCTGCCTATTTATTGAGTTTAAGACGGCTTTCTATGTTCAGGAGAAGCTTTGGCAGAGGAAGAGGCTGTGTGTCTGTGGTCCAACAAGGAGCCAGGAGCCATTTTACTTTTCTTTAGCCTAAGAAAGAGTCCAAACAATGATTGGATCCTTTCTGGGGCACAGAAACACAGGTTTGCAAGTACAAGTAGAATGATGGCATTCTTTCTTATCTTAAAAAATCCAAATAGTACCTAGATCCTTGCTGAGGCATAGTCATACACCTCTGCACCCCAAAGAGGAACACACACACACTTTGAATTGTTTTCTTGGCAACCCCAACAGTGTCTGGCTTTCTCGCTGGGTCACAAAAACATACATCTGGGCCTGGGGTCATCCAGCACTTTGTGAAGCTGCCCAACCCAGATCTTTCTGAGCACTAGACACCTGGAGAAGTTGTCGGTGGTGTGCCTTGTGAGGATACCACCATTTTAAGTGCAAATCTGTTTATTTGTTTCAAAAGGAATACACTTACACCCATCTAGAACCGCAGGCTAATGGGGAAAGGAAACTAGTGGGTAAGAGGACCCCCATCTGGGGGAGTGGGGCAACTGGGAGGGGGGGGAATAGTGGGAGGGGGGAGGAATCCAAACTCAGGAAGTAGGTGTCCGATTCAGATGTCTCTGGTTCGCAGCGAAGGTCAGTGTCCTCTCCCCAGAGGTGCAGACACTGCTCCACATTCAGGTGGGGATCAGTCAGGGTACCCTGGGGCCACTGAGGGGCAGTGAGTCTGAGCACTCGTAAGAATGCTGGGCAAGTTAGCTCCTTGAACTCCTGTGAGAGAAAGGCTATGCATGTTGAGTGTGTTCCACTGCCACAGTCATCTTTTCAGCAAATCCCACAACCTGTAAAGCCAGTCCAAATGCTCTGGTGCTTTATCCGTGCCCCATCATGCTTTTATAGCTTGTTTGCCGCGCACAGTGCAAATATGATTGCCCTACTTCTGTGTGACCTCAGGGGATACACCAGTTTGTTGGCGAGGCTGAGTAAAATGTAGGCTGGAAATCGTGGTAGGGCGCTGTTGAATATTTCATCGATGTCCTGCAGCCCTGAGTACCAATATCGTTTAAGCTTCTGGCATCATCATAAGAGATGTGTCAATGTACTGGGATCACCATCCACCAGCACAGGCCAGATGCTGAAGTCTGCCATTGTGCTAAATGCGCAAAGGTACGGGACCAAAACTGGGCTAGTTGAAGCAGCGTTTCCTTGCCTGCTGTGCTGAATGCCGAGGTCCTAGCCCTTTAATATATGTCTGACCACTCCTCATCTGGGAGAGTAAGTTCTAGCTCTGCTTCCCACCTGTACTGGGCAGGTGATTTAACCGGCCGTTGAGGTCAGTTTAGATACCGGTAAATAGCTGCAAGTAGGCCTTTGTCATCGTTCTTGAGAAAGAGCCATTTCTCGAAGGGTTTGAGAGGTCTGCCGGCTGAAGTCCATAAGGTCGGCTGGGAGACCCAGTGGCAGATGTGCAGGTACCACCACTGCTCGGACTGGGTAGGAGGAAATTTTGTTGGAGTTGTTTTAATTCTATAAGGCCCTGGTGATTGTAGAGGTCTCCGATCTGCTTGTAGTTAGCTTTTTGCCAGGCAAGGCAGTCATTAGCCTTTAGGGGGGTGGGAGGGGGAGGAGTCTGGCTTACCAATAATGGGGTAAGTGGGGAGGGGTAGGTTGATGAGCCTTCAGGATTAGCTGTCCTCTTCCACGCATACAGCATGGGCCTGGTGACTGGGAAGGAGTACATTCCCCAAGGCCGATGGTGTTTAGCTGGCCAGGGAACCTTCCAGATTTGTATGCCAGCTACTATCTGGTCCATGAAGCTACAGTGTTTCTCTGATGCCGGCCTGTTCCATTCCACCATGTATTGCAGTTGGGCTGCCAAATAGTAGTTAGGTAAATTGGGAAAGTCATGCCTCCATCTGCGATTGAAAGATATGCTTGAGCCTGTATCATAAGTAGCCTCTCCCCCCCACACAAAGGACTATCTGCTGTTGCAGTTTAATGAGAAGGTACGGTGGAGGTTGCAAAGGAAGGGTCTGCATGACAAAGGATCCTCAGGAAGAGGGTCATTTTAAGGGCCTCAATCCGGCCCCCCAAGACAGGCCACCCATTTGCCAGCTGTGAAGGTCCCTCCGCGCTGCCTCGATTAGGACCTTATAGTTGTGCCCTACCGTGTGTTCTGGGGACTAACAGATCTTAAGGGCCAGGTTGTGTATCCAGCAGGGGGCCCACATCAGAGGGTAGTGGGCATCTAATGCTGCTTTGTCCACCACCGGGATTGTGAGGTTCAGGATACGAGATTTTTGCAGGTTAATCTTAAAACGTCCATCTCGGTCAACAGGGCCCATAGGGACCAGTGTGGATGTGAGAGGGTCAACAGTACATCTTCAGCATAGAGCGCAATCTTGTGCTCTTGGGTACCTAAAGTGATGCTCGATATCTCCCCGCTCAGCCTAACATACTCTGCTAGTGGCTCCATATATAATTCGAATAGGAGCTGGGACAAGGGACTGCTCTGTCTGGTGCCCCTGGTGATGTTAAAAGGGCAGGAAAGTACGCCATTCACGTGGTCCCTGCCGGATGGGCGGGCGTAGCCACTGTTGATTTACCACTGCAGACCGGGGCCAAAGCCCATCCTTGCCAGGACTGCCTGTACGAACCTCAGTAGAATTGATTAAAGGCCTTCTCTGCATCAACAGAGAGGACAAGAGCTGGGTTGTGAGCATATGAGATGGAGTATCCGCTTCTTGTTGTCATTAAAGCCCTTTTCGGGGATAAACCCGGTCTGATAGGGGTCCACCAGCCACTGCATGCATCGTTTAAGGTGACTGGCTAGTATGCTGGTAAAAATGTTTACATCTATGTTTAGGAGGGAGATGAGGCGCCTGAGGTAGGGTCTTTGCCCTGTTAAGGGAGGACTGTTATGATTGCTTTGTACATGGTGGAAGTGAGGACATGCAAGTCGCTAAAGGAGTTGAAGAGACGCATCAGCAGGGGCGCCAGGATTGGCCAGAGGGTTTTAAAGAATGCAGGGGTGGCCTTCTGAATCGGTAAATTGGCTATAGCAGAAATTACCTCTTTGATCCAGATATCTGCCTTCAGGGCCTCCACCTCTCCCGATGAGAGAAGAACCAGTTCTGAGCCAGACACAATGCTCTAGCTTATCCGGGTCCATTAGTTAGCTATGTATAACCCAACATAGAATGCCGTAAAGGATTTATCTTTGTCCGTCAGGACCTCTGTCCCATCAGACGTGACACTCTGTTAGTTCCTGTTTAGCCTGCTGCTTACATGGCAGAGGGTGCCCAATTTTATTGCCACCCATGTAGTATTTTTTCGGGTGCAGAGTAGGACATACTCCGCCCCGTCATAGTCCAGCCCTTTTAATTGTTTCCGTACTAGTGTCAATTGTCGTCACACTTGGTGTACCCCTGAATGTTTGTGAGATCTTCCAATGCCTTTACGTGCTCCGCCAGCGCTAGGCATCTCTCTTTTTTGTGGTGAGCCGCTATAGCTTTTCAGGAGCCCCCAATCACCACCTCTTTCGAGGGAAGGAGTTTTGTTGAGTCTCCAGGTACTGCGACCACTCGGCTGGCAGGGGATTGCAAGGGTGACTTGCACCCGTGAGTGGTCCAACACTGCAGAGATCCCGATCTCCACCTGTGTCGTGGCCTGAAGGACACAGGGGGGATGCCAGGAAAAAGTCCAGCCATGCATAGGTCTATCTGGATGCTGAGAAGGAATAATGTCTAGACTGGGTGTGCATGTGCCTCTAAATGTCCGATAGCCCCAGTTCCGTCAATCACTTAGCTCCTGTAGGGGAAAGAGCACCTGATTGGTCTGTCCTCTGGACCAATCTGCTCATTTTGCCATCAAGTACTAAGTTAAAGTCCCCACCCAGAAGAAGGTCTCCACTATGAGAAGAAACCATTGTAGATATGGCTTAGCGAATGAATTGTTCCTGTGCCTCCTTGGTGGGCCATACAGTGTTGTCAGTGTGAAGGAGTAGGGGTCAATGGAGATCTGGAGAGTGAGAAGCCTGCCTGTAACCTCCATAGAAGACTGCTACATCTGCCCTTGAAATTTGCTGGCAACGAGAATGGCGAATCGAATCCTCCCTACTTGTTGTGGCATGAGGAGAATAATTGTAGAGGGAACCTCCTGGAACTCATTCGGCCTTAGTCCCGTTTCAGAAAATGCCCTGTAGGCAACAAATGTCACTGTTAAAGTCTGAGCAATTGCAAGACTGAAATAAGTTTGGCTGGCGCATTGAGGCCACTGACGTTCAAACTGGTGAATTTAATCATTGGGTGTTGATGGGCGGTTAGCTGCAGGGGAGGCCGCCCAACGGGGAGCTGCAGATTATCTTTGTGGCTGGGTCCGCACTGGGGGGCAGAGAGCAAAGCCTTGTATCGAACTTTGAGCAAAGGGGGTTGCAAACAGTGGAACTGGGGTTTCAAGAATACCACTCTCCCCATGACAGCAAATAAAATGAGTCCGAACTGAGGGCAGCGTCAAGCACTGTGCTGGGCCATCCATCATGGGTTGAGTTGTGTTAGTCCCATATCCCCAGAACTCACAAATGAGTAATTGCCCATGTCGGCCATCCCGTACCATCAACTGTTTGCGGGGGTTCAGTCAACTTCCGTCCTTGAGCCACTGTTGTGGAAAAAGTGTAATGTTTTACTTGGCATAAGCTGCAGCCATTTTGGCTGTGGTGTCCATTTAAGTTTCCTTTGTAATTCTTTCGTCTTTTCACTCTGCCTGTGCTATCTATTTTAGTTGACTTCCTGACTCAGCTAAAAGCAATGTACGTGCTGATTGTTTGTAGCTGCCAGAGCACCTGGTCTCAGATGTTAACTGTCAATCATTTACTGCTGCCATAAGCACTTCTGCTCCCCCTCCCACTTTGCTGATCAAGTGGTTATTCATCTGCCCTGGTTTGCTGAAAACTATTCCTAAAACTTGTTCTCCCTATTTCTGTTCACATGCTTACACTGCAGAAAACCTGTATAAAAGCCCTGTGTTCTGTGACTTCAGTGTACTACCTCCTGCAGCACTTGAGAGTGCTGTGTGGACGTGGTCCCACTCATGAGTGATTAAATAAACTTGTTATTTATTTCCAACTCCAGTGCTGATCTCTATTTTGTTGGTCTTTGAACCTGTGGACAAGAGGGTGACCCTCCACCAGTGTACCCCTAAAAAGGTACATTTCCACAGTTGGCGCCCGACACGAGGGGCCCCATTGGAGACGCGGCCGTCCAAAGGAGTGGTCTTGATGGAGGATTGAAATCTTACTGAGGAAGTGCACTGCACGAGGAGACCTTTGTCTTTGTAGGCCGACGTGAATTTTCCGGTTTTCCTGATTTGACCCTCCAGGTGGTGGCCGGTCTCAACTGGGGTTTTCTTTGGCGCAATTTTGTAGTGACCATTAGGTCGACCAGGGATCAGCAGGTGGGAGTTGGAGACTTCTGTCTGGTAAGGTCGCTAAAGCGGCACTCTTGATTTGTTAAGCCTTGGCTTTTTGTTTGAATTTGTGATTCACTTTTTGCAAAAATTGAAGGCAGGTAATGTGGAGATTTTTCTCCTTTTGAAGTATTTGAAGTGATAATATTTTACACATTTTTGATGAAACATGCTTGTTCTCAGCACACTCCATAGGTGGTGTTGCTGCTCTGGTGGTACCTTTGAAAAAAAGTCAGTCGGCTCCCCTAGAGGGGACACTTAATAGAGACATGTATGTCAAATATGGTATTTCTTCCATAATGTACGGTCCACTATGGAACAAATACACAAAGAAAGAATCCGATCTGCAATGGCCAGTGAATGGGTCATTTGATCTTAAAAAGGTTCAATATGTAGAGCAGTGTTTATTTAAAAGAAAAAAAGTAGATAGGATATGTTTGATTGTGTGCGTATGTGGGAGAAAGAAGTGTGAGAGAGAGCGAAGAGAGCAGAAGCTATAGCAGAAAAAGTACAACGTAAAATGATATATCAAAAAGCGCTAGAATTAAAAAAATAAAGAAAAGAAGGAAAAAATAGAAAAAAGAAGATAGGGAACGTCGATTAGAGGTAAATGGCCAGTACCCTATTAGGCGCCCTATTTATCCCATACTTAATAAACCTCAGGATGATTGCATCCTATTAGAACGCCCCCCACCCCCGTATAAATTTCCCACTCCAAGTGCCCCTGATGGGGTTTCTGATGACGAGCATTTGTCTTCAGACGACAAAGAACAAGATAAACAAGATGGGCGACAGACTCGCTCTACTTTGACTAGAGCAGAAAAAGATAAATTAAAAACCGCTGCTAGGGAGGAGGCTCGCCGGCCTCACGCTGCATCGCTCATTGTAACTATGGTTCAACAGTGGCAAAATATGGAGCAATTTTATTTTGTAGAAAAATTTCCTTGGGAGGTAATATTTGATTATAGACAAATTTCTCAGGAATTAGGGCCAAAGGATAAATACTGATTATAAACGATTAACAGAGAGGACTTTCCCTTTTTCGGCCTTATCTGATATAATTAGACGAGTGGTTAAAATACGAGACGCAGCATTGCGTTTATGAAAGGAGCAAGAATTAGCTAGAAAACAGAAAAGTGTAGAAACAGTTCAATCCCCAGCACATGTCCCCAGTAGATGCTCCGGTGGATGAGGTTGCACCTGTTAGTAGTACAGTTGCTATAAAACCTATGCGTGAAGCTGCACCCCTTTATGTTCCTCCTAAGGGTGCGGGAACAAATGATGATAAAACTTCGGATGATGCAAAGGGATATTTTATATATAATTGGGTTTACACTCCTTGGAGTAGAGTTGATGTGATGGCTCTTAAAGCTGCTTTGCCCGACCCCCGGAAAAATCCTGCCCGCTTCTATGAGGAGGTGGAAGGAGCCATTAGCTCCTGTACTATGACCTTGCCAGATATTGATATGTTCTTTGGGCTTATTTTGCCCCCTGATATGTGGAGGATGATACGTAAAATAGATGACAATGTAGCATATGGTGATATTTGGGAACATTTAGAACAAATAGATGCGGAAAGGGAGCCTGCGCAGAAACATCAGAAGGAGATATTAGATCTTCCTAACGCTATTGTGACTAAGTTAAAGACTCTCATACCCCCTAAGAAAATAGATTGGACTATGTTAGCATCCTGTAAACAGAAAAAGGATGAGTTGGTTTCTGATTTCTTTTCAAGATTTGAAGAGACATTCCATGATTTTAGTGGTCAGTCATTGGCCAATGATACGGGTAAGCATTTGTTTGTTGACAAATTTGTCGCTAATATGTTACAAGAAATAGCTAGTCGCTTAAAGGCCAGCGAGAGTTCTTGGACCACATCTTCCCCAGTTTCCCTTTTGACTATGGCCCAATATTATGAACGACAGGAACAGGAAGCGACAGGCAGGGAGGATAAGAAGGTTAAAGAATTAAAGACAAAAGTTATGTTGGCTCAAGTATATGGTCCACCATTTAGGGGAGGTGAAAGAGGTGGACGTGCAATGTATACACCTGGAGTGCCCCCTCTCCCTCGAGCAAATTTGTCCCCTGATCAGTGTGCTTATTGTAAAGAAACTGGGCATTGGCATTCTGAGTGCCCTCTTTTGCGAGGTCAGCAGTATCAGCGGGGAAGGGAAAGTATGAGAGGACGCCCAGGGAATTCAGGAAACAGGGGAGGTACAGGAGCTCGCCCCAGATTTAAAGCAGTTGAACAAGGATCAAATTACTCTAATACTTTTAATAGACGAAATCAATATCAAATGTCTGATTATTCTGCTGATGCCCTTGCGGATTCCAATAAGGAATAGGGATGTCTAGAATGGGGTAAGGAACCGGTTGAGGTGCCAGTAGATCAAAAGGGTCCTTATACTGACACAAACATCTTGGGATTTACTGATCGGTTTCTGGTTACACAGGGGCTACCCGTAGGGCTCTGTCTAAAAATTGGTTCCTAGGACTCCCCTGTCCGGCACAATGATAACATTGATAGGATTCGATGGGACACCTACACCTAGCCCACTTTCACAGCCACTTGAATTCAGACTTGATAAATTCACTGCAGCATGTCCATTTTTGCTTTCCCCTACCACACCTGACAATATTGTGGGTATCGATATGCTTAACTATTTTCGTGCTACAAAATGTTGTTCTCCGGAAGGTGTGCGTGTTATTTTAAATAACAATTATCCAATGGTTGAGAGATTCTGTCTTATCAATGAGGATGCCGCTCTGGCGTCCTTGCCTAGTGTGAAGAAGGAACACTGTTATTGTTATCATTTCTTGCCTCCCATCATCACAAAGTCTCGCGAAAGAAATTGCAATTTTGTAGATAGTAGGTTACCTATTTAGGTCACCTCCTGTCTAAGGAGGGACGTGCACTTACACCAGATCGCATTCAGATTATTTTAGATACTCCTGTACCCACACTCAGAAGGATGTTTGTGCAGTGATTGGCCTCACTTCTTTTTGTAGGCAGTTTTTTCGCACATTATTAAACCTTTGTTGGCCCTTTTGACTAAAGACACTCCGATGCCCCTCCCATGGACTGCTGAGTGCCAGAGCGCCTTCCAACAGTTACGCCAAGCCCTTTTGTTTTGCACCAGTATTAGGTACCCCAGACATGTTGATGAGTGACTATTTGTCCCAGTTAAATGACAGCTTGTCTTCTATTTATCAGCAGGTGCGGGAAGCTCTTCCTTCGTGAGCCCTGCTGTGCTGACAGGTCCTCGCGACATTTGGTCACCGAGAGAGGACGAGCTGCGTCACCTGAAAGACCTGAGGAAGTCTTCCCGGACCACACGATCCCTGGTACATCTAGATATCTGCTTCAATCCAGGAAGAAAGACATTTCATCGCAGAAAGAGACTGTTTGAGCCACTGTCCTAGGTGGTTAAAGACTGACTACAAAGGGGGGTAGCCTTTTAGTGACTACTCGTCTCAATGTTAGTGAAGAAACCAACGCCTGCCCAGGACCTTAGGGCATCATCTATTTTGTTGTTTGCCGATGAAAATGAGCTCGCCTAAGAAGAAGTAGATCGCTGCGACAACGTGCAACGGCTGTACAATCTGCATCCTTGGTCTGACTTTGACTGTTGCCATCATCGCTACTGTAATGTGGGTAGTGGAGGAAGTAATGCCTGGAGCCTCCTTACCTAACATTACTGTTACATCACTTGCTGCAAAAGAGCACCATCATTTTGATTTGCCGCAACATGAACAGGGATACAGGCAAAATCTGAGAAACAATTCATTTCTTCAAATGTTGCATCAGACACACCAGCTAAGCAATGCTACTAACTGTTGGGTTTGTGGCAAGATTCCTCCTCATTAGAACATAAAAGGAATCCCGTTGTCACCGCTGTCATTCTCTCACAATGGCTCATGCCCAGCTTGGTTCAAACTTCTACATGCCTCTAATGAACAAAGTCTGTTACCCCAACGAAGATGGGGACCCATAAGCAAAAGGGACTGCTTTAGAAATGGAAGAATATAGTAAAGGAAGTGCAGCAACAAACTATGTGTATCCAAATTCTAGGTCAGCTAAAAGAAATGGACCCCTTGTTATCTCTGTTGCCATGATCACTGGCCCCCTTTGTGTACAAAGTACAGGCGATGTGCCAGTGGGCCACAGTAACTGTACTACAGTGTTGCAGATGTCTACGAGAGGCCGAAGCAGCTTCCTTGCATCATGTCACACTTATTTTGTTTGTGGAACTAAGGCATACTACTTCCTACATGCAGGCTGGTCTGGTACCTGTTACATAGCCTTCCTTCTACCACCTGTGTTTTTAGCTCCCCCAACCTACCATCAAGATTTGCAATTGTTCGATCACCATGCTGGTAGTAGGGGAAAACGTGCAATCGATGTCTCTGTAGTCGACCAGACAGAGACCACATGGGAACAATATAGACTTTAACAGAGGATTCTTCTTCTTTGTTGGCCCAGTACAGAACAGTAAGCTGGTCCGTCGCCTCACCCGTACAATGAAAGCAGTGATCAATCAGACAACTGCTGCCTTGGGGAACTTGACAAAAGAACAAGCATCGATCCGCATGGTTGCTTTGCAGAATAGACTTGTTCCAGATGTTATTCTGGCTGATCGAGGTGGAGCATGCTGTATCATTGGATCCAGCTGTTGTGTCTTCACACCGGACAATTCACTTTCTATATATGTGGTCATCTCCAAACTACACAAAATAGTTACTGAGATGCATCAAGACTCAGGAACATGGACTTGGGCTGGATGGTTCTGGAACATATTTTCTGTATGGGGTTTAAAAATATTATCGGCCTTATTCAGAATTATTGCAGTTCTCTTTTCTTGTTGTTTATGTATCCAATGTGGGCCAATGCTTTGTTCCCTCTGTATTTCCACTTGTACTACTTGTCTACCATCTAAAACGAATGTCCAAAATGTAAATGCCCGTTTAGCAATAGACCGAGAAGTCAGCAATATAATGTTAATTGATATATATGATGTTTATCGTACCCCTTTTAATTCTAAGAAAATGTCTTAGCTTATGCCAAAAGGGCCGTCTGTGGAAAAAGTGTAATGTTTTACTTGGCATAAGCTGCAGCCATTTTGGCTGTGGTGTCCATTTAAGTTTCCTTCGTAATTCTTTCGTCTTTTCACTCTGCCTGTGCTATCTATTTTAGTTCACTTCCTGACTCAGCTAAAAGCAATGTACGTGCTGAGAGTTTGTAGCTGCCAGAGCACCTGGTCTCAGATGTTAACTGTCAATCATTTACTGCTGCCATAAGCACTCCTGCTCCCCCTCCCACTTTGCTGATCAAGTGGTTATTCATCTGCCCTTGTTTGCTGTAAACTATTCCTAAAACTTGTTCTCCCTAGTTCTGTTCACATGCTTACACTGCAGAAAACCTGTATAAAAGCCCTGTGTTCTGTGACTTCAGTGTACTACCTCCTGCAGCACTTGAGAGTGCTGTGTGGACGTGGTCCCACTCATGAGTGATTAAATAAACTTGTTATTTATTTCCAACTCCAGTGCTGATCTCTATTTTGTTGGTCTTTGAACCCGTGGACAAGAGGGTGACCCTGCACCAGTGTACCCCTAAAAAGGTACATTTCCACACTGTGAGGCCCAATTCTCATCTCTCGAATCGCCAGTAATATCAAGGCAGAGTCTTAGGTCTGTAGCTCTTGTAGCAGAGTCGTTCTGTCACATCGGCTGTTCTCCGATGTGGGTTAATGGGAGGACTTTTTGGAGGTGCTTTTGCTGCAGCGACCCTGGTGGCGACCTGTAGCCTCCCCCTCTTGCCAGGGGACGGTCCTCAGGTGTATGCTGTAGGCCGAGGAAGGCCTGGGCCCCCGACAAGGTTCACACAGAGTGTATTTCGTAATTCCACTGGAAAGTGAGCTGGAAGGAGTGCCTCCATTTCTACCGTATGCCTTTTTTGCAGAGGTAGGCAGAGACAGGGTGCAGCAAGCACTGTTTATACAGGGTAGCAGATGACAGTTCCTAGTACACCCAGATCTTTGCTCCTTCAAATGCAATTGGCCCTGCCTCCCCTGCTGCCCTCATTATTGCCTCTTTTTGTTGGAAATGGTCAATGCAGATTAGGATGCCTGAGGCAGGGCCCGCCTGGCCCGCCGACCTCCTGGCGCAATAGGTCCTGTCCAGTTGCAAGGCTACCGCCGCTAAGCTTGGGATGAGACATCGGAACAGTCGCACCATGTACCCCTCGAGGTCAGCTCTCTAGGTTCCCAGGGGCAACCCCCGGATGCAGATATTAGAGCGCTCTATTTTCCAGATCCTCCAGTTGTAGCTTCAGGTCCTCGATGTGCTCCCTAATGTCCACCAGTTTACAGCAGAGGTCATCCAGCTCCTCCTCTTTGGCATCTCCTGCATCCTCCAGTGTGGATACTCACTGGCCCAGCTCTGCCATATTGTGCTTAGGGTGTGATTTCACCTCCTGCTGCAGCGAGCCAAGGTCTTCTCTGATTTGTGTGAAGAGGCCTACCATGAATGCCCTAGTTAAGTGTGCTTCCAGATCCTCCAGAGGGTCACTGTCAAATGGATTACTCGCAGCTGCATCCTTGGCGGAATCAGTCTTTCTTTGGGAGGCCTTTGTCAACATATCATTGAGGGTCCCATTCGTTATAGACTTGTGGAATGCCATGGTCGCCCGCACTTGGAATGGTCCTCCCGTCACGTCCTGGCAGCTCCCCCTTGTCTCTGCTCCCCTGTGGCGCCAGGTTCCCCCATTGCCTGCCGTGGCTGGATCACAACTGCTCCGGGGGCCTAGAACATCACTGCCCCTGTGTGGATGGGGGTTGCCCATCGGGGTGGGAAGGAGGGGAGTCCTGTTTGCCTGCATGCAACAACGGTGTTGGGGCCAGTAGCTTCTGGGGGGTGGTGTTGTGCTGCTGACTGTGGCCAGTCCTGATTGGGGTGGGGGGGCACCTCTCCATTATCCAGTGTCTTCAGTGCTGGCACGCAGCCCCCCACTATCCTCACCTCCTGCTCCCTCACCAGGTGGGCGCCATCACAGCCTGCCTGGACCCTCCACCGCTTCCTTGCTCTTCGCAGCCTTAGAGGCACTCCTTCTCCATCCTCCACCTAGGGGTTGTAGTCACCTCATGTGGGCTGGCAGCGGGCTGACCGTGTGAGGCTGTGGACCGTCGGTCTCAGGCTCACTGCTCCTCTGTCTCTGTGATGCACCCGGCAGCAGGCATCCTGTGGGCTCTGTGCACGGAGCTGCTGCAGGAGTTTTCCCAGGGTTGTGGCTCACAGGTGGATGGGCTGGACCCCTGGTGTTTCATTTGTGCTCCCCTACCACCACTGCCACCTCCGCCCCTGGCTTTTTAAGGGGTCGGGACGGCATGCTGTGTTACGGGCGTGCGGAGCTTCTGAAGAACGCTCCTAGCCGTCTGACATCCTGGCGATGGCGCCTCCCCCACCCCAACCATTTTATTCTTATCTAAAATTCCCTGCACAGGTCAAACATTGGTTAAAAAAGAATTTCCTAATAATTCTGTGATTAAAAGTTCCAGGATTTGTTGGGAGCAGCTAAACTTCCACCATACAGGGTTACCACACCTCTACCAATAAAAACAGTACCTCACATGTGCGGGTGGATCTATAATAACTGACAGTAACAGTTCAAATATGCAACCTTGAGAAGTCATTTGTTCTTCATATGGCCATAATGTTTTGCCTCTTCCTGTCCCATGTAATAGCCCTGCACCCACATTGGATACCATTTTTAATCTGGGAACATTGGATAAAAGGACTTTTTCCATTAACCAGAAGTTCTGCAGTTTTCTGTTACATAAGATTGAAGAAAATGAATATTTATACCCTTACTTCAGCATTTGCAGGTGATTTGGGATAATAAAACTTGTTGGTATTCATGCAAACAACATCACTGAGGATTTCATTGTGCCTTTAGTTTTCAGGAATGTCTGCAGTTGGTAGGTTCCCAGAGAGGTCGGCAGCCTGGGCACCCAAATACTGGAAACATTCTTTAATTGAACCTCCCACGTCAAAACATATCCTGATGTATAGTGTGTGGATCCCTGCTCAAACCTAGGGAACACTCACAAAACGTCTGATAAATGCACACTCAGAAGTCCTATGGGGACACATGTGGGTTAAGCCCTGAGAAGGATATGTTCATACAGGAGGGACACTGAACGAAACTACCATGTTTTGGAGAAAACGTTTTGAAAATATGACAAATGTCTTCTTCAGAGCATTGTCCTGGGCAGTCAACCAGGCTGAGTGTTGTCCGACACCCAGTGATTGCAACCTTATTATGTATAGTTATGATGTGAGTTCTGGGGCTATGGGACTAACACAACTCAACCCATGATGGATAGCTCAGCACAGTGCTTGACGCTGCCCTCAGTTCGGACGCATTTCCCTGCCACAGCTTTCCAAATTTCCAAACTAAAATGCACCCAGTTTATTGCCTGTGTGGACCCTAAACAAAGGCATGTCTTGTAGCCCCATACTCAAGAGACCCAGAGTAACAAAACTGGGAGTCGAGTCTTATCAGGGATATATTGCTGCGTGATGGAAACTGGAGGGATATACCATGTTGTGCAAAACATAAATGCTGACAGTTTATCAGCAAAAGTAACATCTGCCTTGCACCAACAGGTTTCTTCCGTCACACACAATTTGAAAATCTATAGTTCTTATGCCTATTTTGTAGTCCCGACTTTGATATCTGTCATCAAATGAACAGTACGCATCCTACAATTTTGTAATCTGCGCCAATATTGCATAATTAATTGTGCAGACAATATTTCCTAGCAAAACCCACGCATATTTGGTATTGCTGGACTCCAGAAATTCAGTGCAAAATTTCCTATGTTAGTGTTCTGGAATTTATGTTTGTCCATTTGAGAAATGCAAGAAAATATTGAACACACTTGTTACACATTTGTTAAAAAAACGTAAAATATCTTAAACTTTTTCATTCTAACTTAAAGCTGCAATGAAATGTTGATGCAAGATTTTCACCAATCCATAGCCCTATCAGTACCCAAAAACAGTTTATATGGGTGCACAAAGAGACCAAATAGGTATAATGCTTAAACAATCTCACATCGATTTTTTTTAATAAAGTTCCAGCACAGACACATGCATAAGACTCTGGCCGTGAATAGGTTAAAGTAATCTCCAGCAACATGTAATTACAGGATATGGCCATACAGGTTCTAGAAAATATTTTTTTCTGTCCAAAATAAGCTACATCCTGGTTTAAGAGGAGCTGTGCTTGCAAAAGAAAATGTGGTAGCTGAGCCTCCTCTGAAGATTATATTGGTGGGAACTGGCTTCAGAAGAGTGATTGGAGCTGGGTTAAACAGGTAAATATCAAAGACACAAAAGGTGATGAGATGAATGCTTGTAAATAGTCTAAACCACTGCAATCTGGGTAGCAATCCAACCCGCCGTTTTCCACCCACAGAGCCACTCTAGACCTGCCTTATGCAAAACAGTAGTGACCATGCTCCTCATACAATACTCCATACCGAACTGTCAAGGGAGGCCATTTCCAGAAGGCAACACAAGCAACCCCAGAGCAATTTTGGACCAGATAGGCATTGTTAGCGAGTTGGAACATATAGAACAGCTAGTAAGGGATCCACGCCCAGGCAAACTTTTGGCCACTTAATGCGTTCTATCAAACACACAAAACATAACGGGAAGATTGCTTGCGGCTAAACTACTAGTAATAGCTTTGGGTTGCATTCCAACCCAGTGCCTTTCACCCACTGTGCCACCCCAGACATAGGCCCACCTTTTGCAAATCAGTATTAACCCTGTTCCTCATAGAACAGTCCATCCCAAAATGCCACATATTCATAAGGTGTTAACTTAGTAAATCAAAGTGAATCTATTTGGAATGCTCTAAGCGAACATCTGCATAGTACTGGTAATTAAGACAATAGTACAATTGAATTGTCCCTATTCTGGCCGGATGCCATGTTGGTCCAGCTGGGAAACAGTCCCAGACTTGCCTCCAAAACATGAATTCCATGGGAGGGCATGCTGTCGTGCTGTGGGGCTGTGCCAATATGTTTGCAGGAACTTATGAAGGCACCATTACAGGTCATCCCCCCCGTCCACCCCTATCCATAGTGTCTTGTTCAGTGTACGCATGCACCGCTCCACCTCCACATTTGCTTGTGGCGAATTCCTAGAGCCTTGAGGGATTCGGCGAACTCCACCCCTTTGAATGGTGGTTCATTGTCTGTTTTGAGTTCTGTTCGGAGGCCAAATGTTGCAAACACTTTCTCAAGGACAGGCTTGATCTTGGGAAAAGCTGTTGATGATGTCAGCTCGACTACCGGATACTTGCAATGGCTGTCCACGATCACCACCGTTGTCCAGCCATCTCGGAAACTCCTGAAATCCATGTTTAGCTTCATCTTTGGTTCAAGACAGAGGTCCTCCATGAGTACTGAGTTCCTTCCAGATCTCCCATATCTGTGACACTCTCTCACTCTGGCTTCATGGTTTGACACTCCAGGAATGTCTCTCATTGGTAGTGACATTGGGCTTCCGTGGTCTACTGCAGGCAAGAGACAGAGACACCAAGGGCGTGTGGTCCGTTATCACCCTGAATGCTTGTTCATACAGATGGAAGTGTTGGCATGCCCATGGTATCACTAGTGCTTCCCTCTCGATCTGGGCATGCCTCATTACTAGGTCAGATAGAGCTCTGCTTGTGTAAGGAAATCGGGACCTACCTTCCTTGGCTCTTCTCTTGTGTTAGCATGGCACCCAGCCCTGCTGGACTATCGTCCAGGATTAGCTCAGTCCTGCGCCGTGGGTTGAAGTAGGCCATGGTGGTGTCTTTTAGTAGTGCTGTCTTGATGTTCTAGAAGTCAGGTGGCTCGCTTTTCCCAGTCCCACACTGCGCGAGCGGTTGTGAGCACTCAGAGGGGTTCCAATAGAGTAGCGAGATCAGGTATGAACCTCCCACAGTATGTGGCCATACCCAAGAAGCTCCTTACCTCCAATGCTGGCTAGGGTGTCAAGGTCATCCAGACCGCCCTGTGTGGATCTACTCTCAGCCTGTATTTAGGAGAACTCGAATCCAAAGAAGTCTATGGACAATTGGAAGAATGAGCATTTTTACCTGTGCATAGTCAGCCCGTGGTTCGCTAATCTAGACTGTATGGCTTGAACATCATTAATGTTTGTGGCTCTGTCTAATCTAGACAGTTTCTCGAATCACGTTTTGAAATACTACAGCAGCATACAAAATGCCGAAGTTCAGGCACCAGTAGCATTGCAGCCCCAGGTGTGTGGAAAAAGTGGTTATGTATTGGCTGCCAGGGTCAAGTTCCAGTTGGTGGCTCCCCGTGTTTTGAGATCCAGTTATGAAAACCACTGGACCTCATTCAAGTCTGATTATATCGTCCATGGCTGCTGTCAGGTGTCGTTCCCTATTGATGGCCTTATTGGAGACCCTCATCTCCTTGCGGCTGTTGGGGGGGGATCTCCGCTGGGGTGCCCCTGCTGTGGGGAGCCCGTCGGGTGTTGCGCTGCCGGCTTGGCGGGGAGCGGCCCGGTGGTGGGGCGTGGCGCCCTGTTGGTTGTGTGAGGGCATTGTGGTCCAGTGGATGGATTCCCGGCTTTGGGCCGCTCTGGTCGGGTTGGCTTGTGCTCCCGTTGTTTGGCTCTCGTTTCGTGGGAGCAGCATAGCCTTTTTCTCTATAGCCCAGCTGTGGTCCCAGCAGAACCAACGCATCGCCTAACAAAAACTCCGCAGCAGAGCTAGTGCGTGATACAACTTAAATGCAGGTCTTCGCATCGCACTCCCCTCGTCAACGGCATCCTAAACGCCAGCGCAGGACTCTGCATTGCAAGCCCCGCAGTTCCTTCAGAACCAGTTGGTGCTCTGTGAATCCTCAACTCAGGCCTTCCCATCACAATCCCCTCATCAGCAGCATCCTAGATGCTGATGCAGGACCTTGCATTGCAGCTGCACAGCTCCTAGGAACCGCCGCTGCTCAACCCATCCTTGACGTGGGGCTCCGTAACCAAGATTCTTGTTTAGTGGGCCTAACTGGGTCCCTGTACCGGCCCGTGCTACATCACAGTCTGCATGAACTTGTGACTTTGTCCCGATCCGGCGCGACCAGATAACCACAGTTGCGCTTTGTGCTTTTTGGGACTATTTTCACTTAAATCTTTAAAATTGCATGTTTCTGGTTCTACGGATAGGATTTTTGTCCTTTTGGTCATAAATAATTTATTCATTTTACTGGTGTGGGATTTTTCTTGTGTTGTGTTTCACTTTATTACTGTTTGAAGTGCTGCATAAATACTTAACACATTGCCTCTAAGTAAAGCCTTACTGCTTTTGTGCCAGCTACCAGTGAGTTAAGCACAAATTAAATTGGGGTTTGATTGTGGCTTCACCCTGTTTGTGATTGCTGCTTTAGTAGGGTTTCACCCCCACCTTAACCAGGAACCCAGTTTCTTATGTTTTATTATTTGTTTTATGTCTGGCCCAGGAAGGACTTGCTTTGGGCACTGTTACAGGCTATTTGTTAACTCTTTCATAATTTTTGTTATTGTCAGATCAGCATTTTTTGTTTAAATCACCTGTTGTGATGAGATGTTTGAAGGGTTTACAGCATTTCTTACCACTAATCTCAGTTGTGATGCAACAGTGAGATTTAAATTTAGATCTCACCTTTTTAATGTGTATTCACTTTGAGCGGATGCACAGTTGTTCATTACGTCTCCTGATCTTCAAAGCGGTCTTCTTGATTGCCATAAGAGCTGCCAAATGCCTTATACAACATTCTTTCCACACAAGCTGGTGCAGAGGACCAGAACTTCACTTCTGCCGCAAGTGGTAATGGCTTTTCACATCAGACAGGCTGTCACCCTTCCAGCATTCTTTGCTACACCTCACCCATGAAAAGAGGACACGAGACCCCACCACTTGGACTCCAAGAGAGCAGTCAGCTTTTACATATATCACGCCAAAGAGCATCGGGTGAATGACAAGCTTTATCTGGGGTTCTCCAGGACAGAGAAGTGGAAGGCGGTGCACAAGCAGACTATCTCTCAATGGATTGTGCTTTGTCTCAAGATCTGCTAATCACTGGTCAAGGAGCAGCCTTCTTAACGTCAATGGGCTCATTCTACCAGAACCAAAGCTGCTACCATTGACATCAGTGGCTTTCTTAGGCTTATTTGCGACTCAGTCGCAGAGCCCTTGGACAAATTAGCATGACCAGTGTGCAGATCTATAGATGAGACCTTCTTAGATGGAAAAGAGTCCAGTTCACAGAGCGGGGAGGTTGGACGTTCCTTGAGGAATCTGCAGTTATATGGAGTAGTCTCCATAAAGATTGTTACCAAAGATAAGTAACTTGTTATTCTAATCCTGCCTTGTGAATAAATACCAAAGCAGGTAGTGGGTCTGTGAAGTGGCTCATATGAAAAAATAAAAGTAGGACTGAGCAGGCAAAATGCCCAGCTCGACAGATCGGACTGTTAAGGCAGTAGTACTTTGTAACGTGTGTACCAATGCCCATGCAGCTGCCTGACAAATATCCAAGACTGGCACTTTCTGCTTCACTTCTTTAGCTTGATTAGCCCTCATTATTCATTCACCCATTGTTATGCATTTTGTAAAACTGCATTCACACATCTGTACCTCTGTCCTCTTTCATTATGTTGTATTAGGACCTCAATGTGGTTCTAATGGGTTTTTTCAATATTTATTTATGACATTCAATTTCAAATGAAAATTAACATAACTGTGAGTTATTCTTGCCGTGAACATGAATGTCCACAGTTGATGGTTAATCTTGGGTATAATACACAGTATCATAACCAAACAATAGCTGTATCCCAGTGACACAGATGTAAACACTTGACCCCCATACCCATTAGTGGCAATGTACATTTCAGTTAATAATGGGCGCAATAAAATAAAAGGGAAATGGGTAAGTACAGGAGTGAAATTGAGAGGAACATGGAAAATAGGGACGAGGTGTGAGGGAAAAGGAGGATGGGGAGTAGAGAAATGATTCTCTTCCAGATTATGAAACCTATTATGAATAAGGTCCATAAAATCCTCAGTTTCAAATGGTGGTATCAATCATCTGAGAGCTTGAAAGGCAAGAAGAAGCAATCAAATGAGAAGACCGTGCTCAGAATGAATAAGGCTATCCATCAAATATACATTGAACACATATGTATACAGTCACTCCACATGGTAGCCATGCCCCAGTGCTATAAGCATTACCTATTCACCCAAAGTAATACCAAAGATAATGCTGACTAATTGAAACATCATTTAGTACAGTAAATAACTGTATAAGAAGGAAGCATACTCCACATAGTACTGAGCCAGCATACAACATGGGCAAGAATGTGGATATGAACATGGATGGGGACATGGATAAGAAGTAGTCTGTGATTCCAAATTTTCCATGACCCCTGGAAATCTCAGGTTATTCTTAAGGGCCTTCCTGATTCCTCGATGCAATGCCTTGGTCCCCATTATTCATTAAGATACCTAGGAAGTAGTAGGCAGGAAGGATATGTCAAATGTTCAGATATAGGGAATATATGTTTAAATATGAGTCTGAGTTGCTGCAGCATAGAATGGGAGTCCGTTAGTGACACTGTCCTCCACCATCTACATCTGCAGATATGAAATGACATAGACCAGAGTGTACTGCACCCCTACTCTTGAGCCTGTTGCTCATACTATTCATGTACCACCTCTACATCCAATAACGGACCGCTTTTAGAATGCAAAGAAAATGCTCCCAATTGCATCAAACATTTCCAGTCTATAATTCGGTATACATGTAATCCTCTTGCAGTGAGCAATTATATAAAGCTCAAGAAGCCATTCATCATATGTGGGAACGGTTACCTGTTTCCACTGTCTAAGTATGCATAGCTTTGCTGCTACTAAGATGGTTGCTAGTGATCTGTGAGTATGTACATTAAGTCCTGAAGTGTCTAAAACATCATGTAAGATGAGCAAATGTGGAGTTGGCTGCAAAGTTTTTTCCTTAGTGACTGCAACTTTGTGCAAATTAATATGGCTGCAAGGTCCGACTCTCCAGTAAGATATGACCGATGTTACAGTCATCTGCTGCACATCTCATCTCCTAGAGTGATTGAGTAGTCTGGCCCTGTTCAGTTTTTAGAGGTGTACAGAGGAGTTCTGAATGTGCAAGGAATATAAATTAGTAATAATAGCCTCTCGCAGACCAGAAACTACCCCCTGATATGAACCCCAGGTCCTCAAATATTGCACTATGGGTGATCAGATAGGACAGTTAGAGGTCCTCCTACTTTGCCCTTGAGCAGTACAATAACTGGTGATACTTCCAATAGGCCGTCCGTTTGAGGCCGTATTCTGTCTGCAATTCAGGTAATGTTTTAATGTGTCTGTCTAGATAAAGTTTTATCAATATGTTTTAGACCCCCTTCATACCAACAGGCCAAAAGATTTGTCTACCTCTCATGATTGCATAATTTATCCCATGTTTTTGTGTTTAAACTTGTGTTTTTTCCTGCCTGTGACTGCTTCCATTTAACCTGTTGAATTGTGGGATTTGCAGTCCAAACTCTGTAGTTTTTCCCTCTCATTCCCTGTGACTATCAGTTTTTTCCCCTGCAAATGTCTCCTTTGCTCTGTGCTAAGATCTGTATGTTAAGCAGTGCACCCCCAGCGACCATCTTGTGTTAACAAGTCAGTGAAACCAGCCCCACCTTCCCTCCTGAGACAGCAGTAATGTGCTGTAAGCTGTTTAAACTGTGTTTAATAGGGACTGTGCACTTCGTTTTTTGACCAGGAGAGGGAGTAAAGTTTTTATACAAATATTGTTGTTAGAGGACAAGTTTGTTGGGGCCTTACCTGCAGAAGTCCAAAGTGTGGATTGAGCCGGTCTGTCTCCTAAGAGATTTCTGAATAGAGAAGCAGCTTCCAACTCCCTGGCCAGCAAACCTTGTCTGAGGTAGCTGGGACCTTATATAGTCTGATATTGTTTGGTACATGTGAACACTGATTGGTGGTTGTATCTGATGTTTCTATTGGATTAGGGCTAGTGTCCTCATTGGTTGGGTATTTGAGGGTTCTGATTGGTTTCTGGGTCTGTGATTCAATCAATGTAGGGTTGGGACTAGGGCTAGGGTTAGTATTTCTATTGGAAGTAGGGACTAGGGCTTCCTGTGTTATTGGTTGTTGGGACTAGGGTGGGACTAGGACTAGGGTTAGGCCTTTAATTGGAAGTAGCGATTAGGGCTTCTGGTGTTATTGGTTGCTGGACTAGGTGTGGGACTAAGAGTAGGGTTAGGCTTTCTATTGGAAGTAGGGACGAGGGCTTCCTGTGCCATTGGTTGCTTGGACTAGGGTTGAGACTACTGGTAGGGCTAGGGCCTCTATTGGACGTAGAGATCAAGGGTTTTTGAAACTGATTGGGTGCTTGGACTAGGGCTAAGATTGGCTGTAAGGTCCTCGTCCCCTATTGGTTCTAGATTTTAGGGCTAGTGCTGTGATTGGATATTGTTAGGGCTAGGGTTCCCATTGGCTGAAGGGGTCACCTGACTACTAGGGCTATAAATGGCCAAGGCTTAGGGCGTCTCAGCCCGGGCGTCTCAGCCAAGGGTGGAGAGGACAAGGGTGGAGAGGACAAGGGTGAGTGCCTGTTTGAGCCTGTTTGAAACTGGTCGGGACCATGGCCAGAAATGCTGCCCATTTTCCCACTCATTAATACCCACCCTATGTATTTGTCCCTCTGTACATAAGCATTGATTTTCACTATAGATATGTGCCTATCTTCGTGTATTGCTTTGTATAAACATGTACAATAATTATGTTGTTATAAAAATAAAAAATAAAAATCTTCTTTGGTCTACATGTACTTGCTTCCATTGGGCATCTATGTACCTCCATGTACTTGGATCTGTGTGTCTGTTACTTTTCTCCTGAAAAAGCATATCCAATGCACTACCCTATTTCTCATCCGCTACCTCTATCAATATCTTTAATCTGCATATACTTACCTCCGTTATGCATCTATATACTTTCAATGTACTTATGGATCTATATATTTATCACTTTCTTCTAATTTAGCATTTCCAATGCACTACCCTATTTCTCAGCCTATACTTCCCTCAATATATCTTCTAGCCCAACTTTCTGACTCATCTCAAACTTCTTTCTACTACTCTTTCCAATTCACTACCCTATCTCACCCTATACATCTATCATTATATCCTCTACACCCACTCTCTCATTTATCCCAAACGCCATACCACTACTATGTTCCCCAAAATAACCCTTTCTTGACTCTCTCCTACTCTACCCCTTCTTGCATCTTCTGACACCTCCTTTACTGTACCGATCCCCCAAAACAAACCTTCCTAAACTCTTCCCTCTGACTCTTCCCCTCCAAAAACCCTTTTTACTCATCCAAAAGCCTCCTCCTACTGCTATGATCTAAAAAAGAAATCCTTCACTCTTCTATCCCTCCACTATCCTTTTCAATCAAAATAACAGACTAGCATGTTCACTTCTCTAATTCCATATTCCACTATACTAATTCACCACTAATCCTTTATGGGTTCCAGAGTAGCGTGCTACTCGCCAACAAAGCGTTTCAACACCTCATCAAGGTTACAAGCGCTATATAAATGCAAACCTTTTTTCCTTTTTTACCCCTCCCTAACCCTTCTCAATCCAAATAACTGACTAACATATCCACCACTCAAATTACTTCATATTTCACTATACTAATTTTCAACACTAATCCTTTATGGGTTCCGGAGTAGCCTGCTACTCGCCAGAAAAGCGCTTCAACACCCCATCAGGGGTAACAGGCGCTATATGAATGCAAACCTTTCTTTACCTTCTATCCCTCCGCTATCCTTCTCACTCCAAATAACTGACTAATATCCACCACTCAAATTACTTTCATATTTCACCATACTAATTCACCACTAATCCTTTATGGGTTTCCGGAGAAGCGTGCTACTCGCCAAAAAAAACAAGCGATTCCACACCCCATCATGGGTTAGAAGCGCTATATAAATACAAATCTTCTTTCCTCTTCTATCCTTCTGCTATCCTTACGAATCCAAATAACTGACTAACATATCCACCACTTAAAATTTACTTGCATGTTTCACTATACTAATTCAACACTAATCCTCTATGGGTCCCGGAGTAGCGTGCTACTCGCCGAAAAAGCGCTTCGACGCCTCGTCAGGGGTAGTAAGCGCTATACAAATGCAATTACAATACAATACAATAATGATGCTTCGGCTACTTAGGCTTCGGTGTGACAACCATGGGCGATACCAACAGCATCGTTCAAGACTTTTTTGATGACTCCTTGCTGCTCCAGTTTCTAGAGCTCTTCCTCGACTAGCGGCCGAAGGTGAAATGCCAGCCGCCAGTGTTGTAGCGCCATGGGACGCACAGTTGTGCCAATGTGCAGCTTGGCACAGTCTGGGGTTTCTCTGGCATCCTAGTCCCTCTGGGGAAACTCCTTCAACGGTTCATCAGATCGGGTACTTCTGAGGTGTTGCAACCAACGAGTGTGCCTGCGCCTTCCTTGGTGATGTGTAAATTTGCTTGTTTGCTTGTTGCACCGTTGGTGACCACCAGTTTGATTACTCCTGCCAGCAGCAGGGTATTGTTCTACCCACAGGCATAGGTCTTTGTGTGGGTCATGAGGAGGAGAGGTCAGGGCTTGACATTGACAGAGGCCCCTGGTTCAATGGCGACGTGGATCGCCTGGTCGGTGATGACCCTAATGGTACACATCAGTGGCGATCTTTATTCACCACCCCCTTTTAGAAAGGCAGGCACATTATGACCCACACTTTTGTGTTCCCTCTGTTTTAAAACATACCGACTAGAGGCCTGAATAAATAGTAATTTACCAACTAGGCAGGTATTTTTAATCTCACTTTACACACAAGACCCCCCACTCCTATCTGTTGTCATCATTTTACAGCATTCAATAAACAACTAAAAAGTGCTCCCATATATCAGGTAGGTCGCAGCATGCCCCGTTCCGCAGCAGAACGGGATGGACCAGATGACAAAGCATACCACCAAGGTGCAACCCTGGTGGGTGAGGGTTATATAAGAAAACACAGCGTTTACTCTTTCTCTTGTGGAGAGTTAGTCCATACAAACAGTAGGGCTCTCTTTTGTTCTGATACAATTGATAGGAGGACAAGACCCTCTGATCCGGTCTCCTCTTTCTCACCCTTTGTTTGATAATGATATCATGAATATGTCATCGTCCTCACTGTCCTCCATTCCGGCATCTCTCCATGGAGTTTACTGGTGTAACTCAAGTGCGTCGTCGTCCAGCATGAGCCATCTTAGTGATGGATTCCCTCAGGATTGGGCCATCAGTCTCTGACTCTGTTTACAGCTTTGCCAGCTGCAAGCAAAGTGGTTGGGTTTGTCCCAGTAGGAGCAGGACTTTCATGTGTTGGGCATGTCTCAGACGTGTGCAGGCCTCAATTCCAGTATTATCCTGGCTTGGCTTGTTGTCATGGCTCTAGCAGCTTGCTCTCTTGCACACCACGTCAATGACTCACCTCCTTTACCTCAGTGAGCTGCTCTAGTCTGGGAGGTGCCGACCCTTTCACCTGCGCCAAGTCCATCTCTTCTGCTCAGCTGTTGGATAGCTCATGAGTACATAGAAGTACTATAAGTGCTTAATTTGTAAATAAATAAGTGCCAAGGCCCTCGTCAGGAGGCCACTGCAGCTTGCACCACCCATTGCCCCTGCCTATAAATGTACCAACACAACTACAAACCATCACACCCCTACAATTGTGACAATTCAGACTATTTCAGGCCACCCAAAACTATAAGAATGGCATGGGTGGCTGGTATTAGTCATTTTTAATGTATACTGAATCATTAAAAACTGTTGCGCTCATCGCTGAATTAGACAAACAGCGTCATCATGTGGCAGATTGTCATAAGTGCTGGTGTTGACAATTAAGTACTGATGTGGAGCACCAGAAACTACCGGCTAAAATTAAGCACTGACTAGGATGTCCTTTAGCTTTCTTCCCAGCTGTCAGAGAATCAAGTGTCAGAGGGCCAATGAGCTGCAGCCTGGTATGAGTGGGGCCGCACCTCTTTGGGCTACTCATCGTCAACAGACATGCTTGGTAGAGCCATGAGCCCTTGAGTGAAATCCATTGAAGGTCTCATCATCTCATTGATAGGCTTGAAAGATCTTCAAAAGTTCAAAGTCGGAGTGGAGTTGTGGATCAAAATGGGGGTTCATAGGCACCACTGCAGCGTCATAGTCTCCAACAGAGCGATGTAGGTTAGTGAATAGCTTGTAAATCTACTCACCCCCATAGTGCAGCGGTAAGGATTGCTTAAAGGGGCCATCTCTCTCACCGGTGGAGAAAATGCAATTGTTCAGTTGTCTAACCCAGACCTTCCATCTCGGTATGGCAGTCACTGGGTCTACCAACTCACTGAATGCCGACCTCGCCTGGTAACTGCATGTTCTGTCCTCTTCATGTGCACCACTGTGGGCGGGGTGGGCACAGTCAAACTGGCCAAGAATTACTCCACTGTTTGTGGAGGAGGGCCTCTCCTTTCTGCCACATGCTGTAAGCTGCACATGGAGACTTTGGCAACAGCCAGTGACCAATAGCACTGGAACCAGGGGCAGATGCTCGCCACCTTCTTTGGTGGGCTCACAGTGCGGCTGGGGCTGGAAGTTCTGCTTATTGCTCCCCATCTGGGAGCTAACTATCAGCTGTCATTGGGCCTGACATAACGGCTGGTGCACGCAGATCAGCAATGCCTCCGGCATACGCTGTGCTTTCAGGAATCCCTCCCAGACGCGATTGTGCTCGCTTGGGGATTAGACCGGCTTCATCATCAGTGTGTAGTCAGCCAACTCAAGCAGAGTTGGACTGGGTTAGCGGGCAGTGCAGCACTGTAACCAGACTACGCGCTCAGGGTTCACCGGGATCCGGCAGTGGCCTGGAGTGGTCTACCTCCCTTTTATTTATACCCTCGGCCACGCTCGGGTTTGCATGCAGCAGCACGTCAGTGTCCGTAGTGGCCGGGTGGTCCACTTCATCCTACACCAATGCTTTTTAGCGCTTAAATATTGAATTGCTGGTACAGCCGAGTCTTCAGCCATTTCCTGAAGGTAGTTTTGTTGTGCATGCCTGGTAGTAGGTATTGAGTTCTGAAGAGTTTGTCCTTATATTCACAGGGACCTCCTCAGTGTTTCAGTTTTTTTTAACTCTAGTTGGCAGATGGTCTTTCCTCTGACGGAATCAAAGACCCTATGTGGAATAAAGGGTGTGGACCGCTCCAGCATGCATTGTGGGCCCTTGTTCCCGAATGCTTTGTGATTGTGCTCTGCACTTTAATACTGATCCTCGCTTCCACCCGTAGACAGTGGAGTTATTTTAAGGAGTGTTTGATAAGCACTCAGTTGATGGCCCGTGGTTCTGTGTGACTCTGCATGTCTAAGCAGTTTGAGCTCCACTCATGCACTTCTCAAAAGGCTGTGATGGGCATATGGTGCACTTATAAATGAAAACCAGTGAATTAATTGAAAATAGTTTTTGCTATACACAGTCATTTTTAATAGTAAAATATCCTATTGTCCCACGGCTAGCGATTGCTGCTTGCCAAGCCAGAAGCTGGCTGGCATGAAAATCTATGTAAACTGTCCTAGACAAAAGGACAAACAAGGTTTTCGGTCAATCCCCCAGTAACAGAAATCCAGGTGCAACACTCTCAGCTGGCAAAATATTCCATGAAAGAGAGAAAGCAAACAAATGACACCAGCCGACTCATCACACCCGCATGCACACAAAAGATATTAAAAAAACAAATTCATACGATCAGACACGAGTACAAAAGGCACTGAAACCTGCGAGTAGGAAAACAGCTGTAACAATACAGGACATAAGCAAGCACTTGGCAAATCATATTGGCTTGACTAAGGCTTTCTTTCCCCAGCACATTCCTGCATAGAGATAGTGCCAAGTGAACTATTGAAAACATTCGCAAAACAGGGCGCGTTTGGGGGCCCCACCTGCATATGAACCATATAAAATGGGCATATCTGGACTAGAAATTTGGGTGAGAAAACTAAAGTACTCACTCTGCCGTTCGTTTAGTATACAAGTGACATCAGATTAAGAAAATCTACCCACATGGACTTCTCCATGGCCATCTCTGACAGCTGATTGAGTCCTCTGAGCGCTAGATGATATGATGTCCAGTCTCATGAGCCAATAGAAGCAGCTGATGCACCTCTATGAGGACAACCGCCACAAGCCGCTTCGGGCAAGGCCAGCTGTAAGTGGTCGAACAACATCCCTTGTCAGATGTCAATCAAGGCACGAGGTCATCAGGGTGCAGGTGAGCTGGATACACCACCAGGACTCTGGGAGGTGGACTTTCAAGGACACAGAGACTGAACCGTGCTTTACAGCCAAGACCTTACCCCACTGTGACCTCACTCCATCCACCTTGATGCCAGCTGACTCCCATGATTGTCCGGTCTCTCGTGTGTGAAAGCCTTCAAAAGATTCAAGCATGAGGCAAAAATGACCCTTTAAGCGGTGGGTGGAGGTCCCTCTTTCCAGTGGCTGCTGTCACCACTGTTCGGCTAGGAGCATTCACTTTTCTCTTGCAAATTACAACTTACACTCTCCTTTTTATATTGCACATTCTCAGGCCTGTTTTAAAGAGTGCTGAGCTAACAGGAATTATTAAAACAAATAAGCAAACTACATTAGTGATGTGGATACCCGAAACTGTTCTCGAAACATTAATTTCGTCCCCAAAAAGAACAAAAATGTAATTTGCACAGCTGACTAAATGCAACTTTTCCATCTAGCAGGTAACAATGCACCCACTCCAAGCTGAGCGTTCTGGCATGGCTCTTCGGGAGTCCAAAGGCATGCAGCCAACACACATTTAAAGTGTGCAGTCATCCTCCATAATTGCTTTGCACATCTTGTGTTATTGTTTAATTAATGAATAGCTACTGATGAACGCAGTAAGCTCTTGCCTTCAGTGTCTGCGGTGAGCTTTTTAAACTAGGTGTATTGCACAAAAGAGACAGGTTTATGAAACGATTAACTGACTTGGAATATCTTCAGACACCACATGGTGCTGCCTTTCAGGTTTATTACAAGTGATCTAATACTTAATTATTGTCTGTTACTAATGCACAATGTGCTGGCATGTGAACCAATCAAATACATTACATGCAAGACAGAAACCAATGGCGCCCACGCCCACACAGGAAGAGCGGAGGTTTAGGTCTGTCAATAACCCTGCCGCATTGCAACACAATTAACCAGAAAATGGCTAACATGGTTTTTAAAATGCAGTGCTTTACTGATTGGATTAGGGTTCAGCTTCACATACTGTAATACTGAAGAAAATACACTGGTAAAGTTCAGAACCAGCTGACAATTTCAAATCGGCGCATGCACCAGCCTTTGAGGCATCTTGGTGTCCACAATATTCTTGGATGAAATGAATCATTGGGTAATGGTCAGCAATGCATCTAGCTCACTATGTATGCAGGAAGTCGCCTGGTCTTCATCAGCGGTGTACTTGGAACTAAAGCTACCCCAGAGGAGATTGTAACACCAGACACATGTTGCACCAAGTCCGACATCTCCAGGGTTGCTTGGAGGAACATCGTTGGACTAGCAAATTTTGAAACAATAGGCCTCATCCAGCTATTTTACATCAAAGTCACAAAGTGCCACAGTACTAAAGAGCATGTTCTTCTAAAGCAACACACTCTAACCAGAATGTGGATTCTTTGAATATACACCTGCTGAAGTCAAAATTTCCCACATTAACTTTGAGAGCATCAACCACACACAACGACACAAACCAACCACCACTTTCACAGTGCTCAGAGACTGATCAATTTATGTCCCTCAACTGCAGCGCTTATTCATGGTGCTACAACAGCCAAAGCATGGAAGGACAATGGCTTAGACAATAGAACTTGATTTGTCTTTTTTCACAACGGATCTATTACTGATCACACACACAAAAACCCACGCTTGATTACCCAGTGGAGTCACTTGGGTGTAACTTTTAGTGCTTTGTAATTTACATTCCTTCTGGGCTTATATAAGTCTCCTGTTATTTAATCATTTTAAATCCTCAAAATTTACTAGTAGGTGTCTTAGAGTCTTTATAGTCTCATGGGGCAATCTCAGAATGCAACAAAACCGTCCTCATCGTTCTAAATTAACCAAACCTTCTATTACCACACTATTCTCAGTATTAGCATAGTAAGGATTTGGTTGACTTATTAGAAACATGACTTTGTCCCATAAGCACCATATTTTCCATGCCCTGTTGCAACAACAAAATCTCTACTAACCACATTTATGCCGAGAGGTTTGAACATCAGCACTCCATTACACAATGCCCAGCTGTACCACACACCCTGATCGCATGGCTTAACACCTGACAGTTCCTAATGTAGTCTTGAGCACACGTCACTGGAACTTTAACATTTTTAACACCCTTACCTTGAGAGAGTACTTACATTGTCACCAAACATTGGTTCCATTAACGATTAACACCATCTAATCCAAGCTCTTTCTCCAGTCCCCGAGATTGTTTAAATTCTCAAGGCAATATCAGTATCCAAGAAATGTTCTTCCAGGACAAAATAGGTTTTTGCACTTTCAACTGTTTTATTAAATGATAACTTGACTCAGCACTCTAAGAGTAATTCAAGGGCCAGTAAAACTCTAATATGTAATATGTGTTATGTTATGTTAATAAAACGTGATAAGACGCAACAAATCATACCCAGAGGTATATCTCGAAGCTGAGCCAGCACAGACCAATGATCAGATAGTTTGCAACATATTTCTGAACTTTGCGAAATCAACAGAGGCAGTTTGTTCCAAGCAGTAGGGGCTGTAAATGAGAACGCTTTCCCCAATATCTCACTGTACAGTCATCAGAAGCTCCTTGTCACTAGATCATAAAGTGTGGGAAGGTCGATAACAATGTAATTTGCTCTTCAGATCAAGAGGGGCATTGCCCATCAAAGCCTTGTGGGTGAGACAGTATATCTTGAACAGGAAAATTGTCGGACAGGGAGCCACTGGAGGTTTCTCAGAATGTGAGCCGAGGGAGAGCCTAGAGGTAGATTACAGACCAGATGGGCAATCGTTTTTTGCCCCACCTGAAGATTAGATAGCAGGATGTCATTAACAGCTATAAACAGCGCATTACTACAGTCTAGGCGGCTTATGACCAAGACCTGGACCAGGGTTTTTCTGGCAGAAAATGGTAGCCAAGGAAAAACCTTCCTCAGCAGTCGCATCGTCACAAAGCAAGAGCCACAAGTCACGGCAATGTGTTCTTTCATAGAAAGATCCTGGTCAGTTTGACGCCAAGATTTTTTCCAGAGGGTCTGAGCTTTTCCAAACAATAGGATTTAAGTTTGTTCAATGTTCTACTGGAGACAGTTAGTGGTCATCCAGGCTGCAATTTTCCTTAAACAGTCTTGGAAACAATGTTTTGCGCTGTCAATGTCCTGCCCCAGAGAAATGATCAGCTGGATATCATCCGCATAAGAGATTACATCAAAGCCACATGATTCGATGATCTGGACCAGGGGGGCCACATAGATGTTAAACAAAGTGGGGCACAAACATGAACCCTAAGGCACCCCCTTGTTGATGTCAGAAGTGGTTCCTCCATGGGAGCTGAGGGGTGCTGCCCCACCCCACACTGCTGCGCAGAAAGCTGGAAAAATAAAATGGTAATAAAACAAATATTACCTTTTTTTCTGGCTTCTGCCGGGCGGAGGGGGCAGGGCGGGGCCAGTGTGTCATTGCTGCTGATTGGCAGCAATGACGAGTGGCCCTTTCAATGTGAATTGTGCATGTCGGTTTGGCTGGATACCTTGCTACAGCCAAACCGACATGCGCATTACATCCTCTCCAAGCACAGGCCTTCAGTGCTCTTTGGAGCACTGGCACAGTCTACTCCAGCCAATCCAGACACTTCTCTCATGCAGCATGGAAGCAGTGTCTGGATTGGATAAGGATCTTTGGAAGCTGTGGGAACTCGCGCTCATAGGGGTCTGGAGCCAGGGACTGGAGAACACAGAGGATGTGGAAATAGCGCGTGATTTGAAAGAGCCCAGCATGACTGTTTGTGTTCGATTTTCTAAAAAGTTTGTGAGCCGCAGAAGAGCCATATTCTCGACACCGATTGCCCTGCAGCCTGCTGATCATCACTGCATGGGCAATGGTGTGGAAGGCCAAGGACAGATCTAACAACACAATCATGGCAGGATGACCAACATCCACAGTGCAGTGTATGGAGTCCATAACTGCCACCAGCGTGGTCTCGGTGCTGTAGCCGGTTCTGAACGCAGATTGAGGGGGATCCAGGATTTTATGGTCCTTCAGGAATGCCATAAGCTGTTTATTAACAAAGCTTTACAACATTTTTGCCAACAAAGGTAAAAGAGAGATAGAGCCATGGTTGGTCAGAATCTTTGGATCAGCATTTGTTTTTTTCAATATAGGAGAGAGCAAAGCTGCTTTCCAGAATAGTGGAATTTTAGCTGATTCCAGCAAGAGATTAAAAAGTGAAAGAATGGAAGGGACAATAACTGTGACATGATTCGCAGAAACTCTCGGGGGCAAAGGTCCAAGGGAGAACCTGATTTGGCAGTCACCAATAAGTCCTGAATTTGAGCCAAGGTACAAGGTTGGAACCCGTCTAAAGTCTGAGTAACAGCCTTGGGAGCTGGGCTTAAGGGGATTAGTTTAATCTGGGAACCGCTAGAAAGAAATTTTGTATATATAGTCTTTTTTTTTTTTTTTTAAACAAACTTTATTGGCATTTTCAGTTATGACATAGTATACTCGGTTCCGAATAGTGGTCATAGCCCGTATCTTAACTCCTTGCCTTAGCGACGACCTCTATCTGTGGTCTCATTAGTCTGCGCTATTACCCTTATGGATTGGCTACCCAATTCCTACCAAGGCGTTCCGTTGAATGATGCCTCTATGCTCTCCCTTCCCCCTCCCCCCCCAAACTTCCCAACCTATCCCCCACCCACCCCGCGCTGCTGTCGACTAATTGCACCCCATCTATTGTGTGTAGATTGTCTGGGTCCCCCTCGCTACTAGCTAAGGGCAGTGGAGCAAAACCCATTCCCTCGGGCACCCAGAACTGTCTCAGTGCTCCCCTCCGTGCTCGCGCAGTTCTCTCTCGTGGTCCTGATTACCAGGGCTTGCGGGTCGAGAGAGGCTCCTCGGGGTGCCGGGTGCAGACTCCTGCCCTTCGTGTCGCAATTCGTCAACCATTACCCCCCAAGCCTGTGCCCGCTCCAGGCTGCCTATTCCCCGCTTGGCATTTCTGAGCAGTATTCTGTTTTCGCACCCTGCCCATTTTTCTAACTCACGTTTCCATTGTGTGACATTGGGGCCTGTAGGGGCCTTCCATTTGCTCGTTAGTTCCCGTTTTGCCAATATAAATGCCAAGTCCTGGAACCTCGCCGTCATTTTGGTCTTTGCCGAATGCGGGAACAGATTGAGGAGCACATGACTTGGTGTGCATGGGATGTCCCTTCCTGTAATTCGTGCTGTCTCCAGGGCCACCTCCCGCCAGTACATGCATAACTGTGGGCAACTCCACATCATGTGGAAATAACTGGCCCCCACCTCCCCGCATCTTGGGCATCCCGCGTCGTCTCTGAGGAAGAACCGGTTGATCCTATCCGGGGTAAGGTATGCCCGGTGTAATGTATAGAAACTAATTAACTGAAACCGCGCATTGCGAGACACCTTGATGGCCCTCTGGAGTGCATTGTCCCAATCCCTATCCTCTAGGGGATTTCCCAGGTCAGTTTCCCATTTGGCTCTCAACCCTTCCAATGGTTTTGTGTAGTCCCGTCTAACTGCCCTGTAGAGGCATGAGACCGCTTTAATGACCCCCCCTGACAGGCTTATGTACTCACTGGTTGCATGTGTGGGTGGTTCAGTTGTCCCTCGTCCCCAGTGTCTACGCATGGCCCCCGTGACAGCCCCATATAGCAAGAAGTGTCCCTGTGGTATGTCCCAAGCAGCGCGGAAGTCCTCAAATGGGAGCAGCTCTCCGTCCCTATACAAGTCTCCCAGTTTAGTTGCCCCGGCCTGCACCCATTCCTCCAACCCCCTCCAGTTTCCTCCATGTGGGAGTGCCTCGAGAAATGCTACTGACATCTCGGGTGAATAGGGGCGTCTGGTCTTTGTTTTTTGTAAGCATCTAGTCCAGCAGCGCCTCACCACTTTATGTTCAGAGGAACCTACCTCTGGCCTGATAGTGCCCATGAAGGTACCGAGCACGTCTGCTCTGTCCGGGGTGAAGGGAGGTCTCCTCCGGCCCGGATCTAGACTCCCAGCCACCCATTGCGTAAGTCTTTGGAGCTGTCCCGCGAGGTAGTAGCTCTCCATCTCCGGGACCGCCAGGCCCCCCCCAAGGGTCGCCCTTGACAGCGTGGTCAGGGCTACCCTCCTTCTGCCATTTCCCCATATAAAAGCAGTGATAAGGGAGTCGAGGGAGCGGAACCACGCACTTGGAATCCACACCGGTAGTGTGACGAAAAAGTACAGCAGTCGGGGCAGCGCTATCATTTTTAGGAGGGAGATCCGCCCCGCGACCGACAGTGGTAGGTTACTCCAGAAAGACATGCTGCCCTTCAACGCCCGCAGGGCCCCACCTACATTCCCATCCTGGACATCCGCGAGATCATGGTACACCTTCACGCCCAGATACCTGAAGCATCGGGATTCCCATTTCAGGCCCTCCAGACCCTCAGGGGTGGGGTGCCAACCCTCACCGGAAACAGCTGGGATTTTCGCCAATTGACGCACAGGCCCGAGAGAGTCCCAAAGGCCTCCATCATGTCCCTAGCGCCTCTCAGATCTGTACCTGTGTCATTTAAAAACAGCAACAGGTCATCAGCGTATAGCGCTATATGGTGCAACTGGTCAGCCAAGCGCAACCCCCTATAGGCCATCCCGGAGCGCGCCCTACACGCCAACGGTTCCATCGCCAGGGCGAATAAGAGGGGGGAGAGGGGACACCCCTGTCTCGTGCCCCTCTCCACCTTATACTGCGCCGAGATGGTGCGGCCCGTGCGAACTCTCGCCACCGGATCTTCGTAGAGTATCTTCACCCAGCGGACAAACTCCTGCCCCAGTCCCATATGCGCCATCACCTCGTACAGGTACCCCCATTCTAGGCTGTCAAATGCTTTCTCGATATCGATAGCAAAAATCGCTCCCCCCTGAACCTCTGCCCCCCCCCCCGCTCCAGGACGGCAAACAGTCGCCTAATGTTAAGTGTCGTATTCCTGCCGGGGATGAATCCCACCTGATCCTGGTGGACCAAAGAGGTCATATGCGGCAGCAATCTAGTAGCTAATATTTTGCTAAGGATTTTAAAATCGAAATTTAGCATTGATAAAGGCCGGTACGCCGTGCATTCCGTCGGGGGTTTATCGGGCTTGAGCAGGGGAATCACCACCGCCTCTCGGGCCGTGCGTGGCAGAATCCCTTCATCCCAGACCGCCGCATAGAGTTCTACTAGCCTGGGCGTCAGTTCGGCCACGTAGGCAGCATAAAATTCTTGGGGGAGCCCATCGGTACCCGGAGTCTTTCCCCGCGCCATGGCTTTAATGGCGGCTCCAATTTCGTGCCCCGTAATCGCGGCCCCCAACAGTTCCGCCTCATCTCCCCCCAAGGTATGTAAGGGAAGTGCTGACAGGTACTCAGTGATTCCCTCTGTCTCCCTAGGCCCCGAACTACTGTACAGGCCTGCATAATAGTCTCGGAAGCGAGTATTGATCCGGTCCTGCCTGTGCAAGGGGTTCCCGGCCTGATCCTGAATTTCCAGAATAATGTTACCCCGTCGGGTCGGATTAACAAGCCATGCTAACAGTCGCCCAGCCTTATCCCGCTCTGCATGAGTCCTGTCTGTATACGCCCGGTAGTCAAAGCAGCGCAACCGCTCCTCCTGCTCTGCCACTGCTTCCTTAGCCTCTAGCAACTCCTGTCGTAGCTCCGGATGTTCCGGTCGTCTACACTCAAGGTCCCTGAGCACCCTGTCTGCCCTGTCCACATCCACAGTAAGCGTCCGACGGACCCCTATAGATGTTGCCATGCACCGTCCCCTTATCACAGACTTGAATGCCTCCCACTCCGTACTTCTAGAATCCGTGGAGAAGGCATTGTCGGTGAAATACTGCTCAATATGGGCCCTGGTTTCTTGCAAAAAGGCTTCGTCCTCCAGTGCCTCTGGCTTGAGGCGCCAGGTGGGAATTGGTTGTGATTGCGCCCCCCCCTGCAGTTTAATCAGTAGTGGGTTGTGGTCTGATACCGTTCGTGTCAGATATTCTGCCCCCCAGAGCTGCGTATGCATATCAGGTGTGCACAAGAAAGTGTCCAGCCGGACATGGAGTTCGTGTACATGGGAGAGGTGCGAGTATTCCCTAGCGTCCGGATGTGTGCGCCGCCATGTGTCCACCAAACCCCACCGGGTTTGCCATTCCCCAAAGGATCTAGCCATGGTGTTCACTGGGGAGTCTCTAAGCGGTGGGTGTGACCTGTCCAAGTCAGGATCCGCAATACAATTAAAGTCTCCCCCCATTAAGACCGGGCCCGTCATGTACGGTGCCAGTACCCCGGATAACTGCTCAAGGAAGCGGGCCTGATCTGTATTGGGTCCGTATACATTTACCAGGGTAATGTCCTGGCCATCCAGTCGCCCGGATACAATTACATATCGTCCCTCCGGGTCCACTTTGTGCCCGGTAGATTGAAAGGGGATCCCCGCCCTTATCCAGATCAACACCCCCTGGCAAACGCTGAGTAGGATGTGTAAAAAGCTTGGCCCCTCCAGCGTCTGTGTAGTGCCGTGCCCTCCGCAGCCAGTGTATGAGTTTCTTGGAGCATGGCTATCTGCACCCCCCGCCGATTCAATTGGGAAAGTATTTTATACCTTTTATGCAGGGAGTGCATTCCCCGGACATTCCATGAGACTATGTTATAGCTATCCTTTGCCATTGGTAACGGTGAACCATTTCTCCCCCCGCCACCTCCGTGTGTCCCGAGCAGCATGGTAAACCCCAGGGGCACCCCATGTAATAACCCTTGATGTGTTTCCTTCCCCGGTCGACAGCAGCGCCCCTCCTGGTACAACTAAAACAGTGAAAACATCCCAACACCCCCTCCCCAGGACAAGAGAGAACGTCCCTCCCATCCAAACCTTGCACTTTTGTGCCATAACAGTCAATATCCGATAGTGGTGGTTAGGCCAATATCCGCCTAGAAGACAGCCGTCCTCTCCGCCCCCTGGATCCCCCCATCCAGAGTGACATCTCACATCTATACAATGGAGCCCCATACGGAGCCGTGTAGGGTAGCGGTAATCTAGCCCTCCATCCCGCCAAATAAGCTTCCCAGTTGTACTTGCGTGGCCTGTGTGGCTTATATTAAGTCATCCGCCAATCGAGGTGTAATGTCTGGGAGGATCTGACCAGCCTCTCCCAGCGTGCTCGAGCTGGTCTCAGAGTCCGAATCCCTCTGTTCCTCCCCAGATAGGGAAGGGTCCCCTTGTGAGCGGGCCGCGCCCAAAGAAGCCACCGCTGCCACTGCACTTTCTCTGCCCCGGAGAGTCTCTTCCATCGTCGGTTGGCTCTTGGATTTCCTTCCTCTGCTCGGGGAATGTGTGTGATCCTTCCCAGGCGCATCTGTGCCCCCTCTCTGCTGGTCTCTCTGGTCCTGCTCCTCTATCCAGCCCCAAACTTCCTGAGGGGTATTGAAAAAAACTGTCCCTCCTGCGCGTGCTATTCGGAGTCGGGCCGGGAACACCATAGAGTAAGACACCCCCATTTGGCGCAGCCTTCTTTTGGCCGAGACAAAAGACACTCTCTGTCTCTGCACTTCTTTGGAGAAATCTGGAAAGATCCGGATTACACTGTTGTCCATTTTGAGTAGCCCTTTAATGCGCGCTCTGCTCAATATATGGTCCCTGTCTTTGTAGAAGAGGAGGCGGGCCACCACCGGTCGTGGCGGTCCTCCCGGTGGCGGTGCTCGAGCCGGGATCCTGTGTGCCCGCTCCAACGCGAAGAAAGTCGAAAGGCCCTCCTCCGCCACCTCCGTCCTCAGCCAGTTCTCCAAGAATGCCACCATATCATTCCCTTCGACTTTTTCAGGCAGCCCCGTGACTCTGATGTTGTTCCGGCGCGCCCTATTTTCTGCATCTTCAGCGCGTTGTTCTAAAATCCGGACCCTTCTCTCAATGTCCGTGGCCTTGCTCGTGTTTGCAGCGACTTGAGGTTTCAGCTCCCCCACTTCTTCCTCTGCAGTGGTGACCCTATCCGCCAGTTTTCTGTGGTCCGCCCGCAAGAGGCCCAAATCTTCCCGGAGGGTGTCGATCTTGGCCTCCACCGCCGTTCACGATGTTTCTATCGCCTGCAGTATGTCATGGAGCGACAGTTCACCTGGAGGTGCAGCTCCTCCGCCGCGGGACTCCCCATTATCTTCACTCGCTGATTCCTGCTGCTCTGCTTCACGCCGCTTATTGACCCGCCCCATGGTGACTAAAGCGCCGGGGCTTCTCGCGCTTCGAGCGTGCAGCTGTGCCTCCGCGCTGCGACAAAGTTCTGTTACTCTGCGGTCACCCGCGTGTGGGGCCACGCGCTCCGCCAGCAGACTTGCAGGACTGGCAGCCTGGATGATCGTTCAAGTCCAACAGTCCGGGGCGTCCCTCTCTTAGACCCAGCTACCGGGGCATGGCTGCCATTTTCGAGATCTTCCCAGCCACGTGGACCAATATTCCGCCATGGGGTGCAACAGTCTCTCCCTGCCTGAGCCCCAGCTTGCCGCGCCGTGGTCTCCCCACTGTCCAGAGGGGCCGGCCACTCACGAGTCCCCGGCGCCCCCCAACCCTGCGATCGCAGGGCTGCAAGTCTGGCTTCAGCACTTCTGTGCCTCTATGTCCACTGCCGCTACGTGGCCCCCTCTCCAAGGCCTCCCACTCCTCCGGGGCAGCAGGGCCAGCTCAGCTCCCCTTCTACACCTCACGCAAGGTGCCCAGCATATACATCCAGCGCTCAGCCACTCTGCACCACTGGGCCCATGGTCCGCCACTCAAGTGCCCCAGTCCCGGTCTCAGTGGTCCGTCAAGGCCTCATCCCATTGGCAGTCCTCTACTGGGCCCATGCGTCCACCCCTGGGGTTTGCCTCAGTCACCCCTACGTGCGTGCGGCCTCCACTTGTATAGAAGTTTGCAGGTGCGCCGCCCAGGCCTATCTCCGGGCGCCTCCCTGCCGCCCTCCACGTGAGTCCATACAGCGCCAGCACCCCCGGGACACGAGCGCTGCTCGGGCCGGTGGCAACACCTGTGCAGCGATTCCTCCTGCACCCTGGTCCAGGCACCCTCAGAGTCCGCTCCGTGCCCTGCTCAGTCGTGAATCAGGGTCCCCCGTTTGCACGGCCCGGTACGTAGGCGCCCCCTGCTGCCGGCGATGCGCTCGGGCACTCGCACGCCGTGGTCCGGGATTCTGCCACTCTCTCGTGCCCCGCCACTCAGTCCTTCCCCGGGTCTAGCTCCTCACCGGCTATAGATGGCCCTCCGAGGGCAGTGCTATCCTTTCGCGGCCGCTGCCGCTGTGCGCACCGAGCGCCGCTTATTGTGCACATCCGCCATTTTGTGGAGCCTCGCGGCCCCTCCGCCCCAGACGAGTTCCAGGCTTTGCTTCGCGGCGATCGGCGGGTCCCCGCTCCGGTTCCCCAGCGGCTCCGACCCACAATGGACCGACTGTTGCGGCTGGGGCCCCCCTGTAGCGGGCAGGATGGCGCTGGACAGGGGATCACCGGCGGGAGCTCCGATTCAGGCTCCCGTCCGCATCGGCGTCAGGCCACGCCCCCCGTATATATAGTCTTTATCTTTTCCTCAAAAAATTAGCTAATTAGTCTGATAGTTGTTGAGAGGCGGATTGTCCAAGGTGCAAGCACGGGGCTTGGTAAACTCGTTGAGAACTTTATACCACTCTCTAGTAGAGTTGCCCGCCTTCTCAATTCAGCCTAAAATGCAGCTTCTCCTAGCATTCCTGATGTGGACATCATATTGAGATAGTGCTGTTCATAAGCATCCCTGTCCATGCAGGTTTTAGTTTGGCGCCAGTGTCTCTCCAGCTTCTTACATCCTGTTTTCGGATTAGCCAGTTCCATGGAAAACCATGGAGCAGGCAGCCTGGAAGAGGTATGCCTTGTTTGTTTCAGCAGAGAAAAATTATCAAAGATACATAAGAGCACTATGATAACTGGAAAGCGCTTCATTGATGTCTGAGTTTGGAGTGACTGTTCCAGGGCTGAATGCCCGAGAAAACCTATCTCGTGAAATAGCATTCCATGATCTGAAAGTCTTGGGCTTGATCTTGGCCCGTTGACACATGACATCCGCCCTGTTCATCTGAAACTTAATCAGATAGTGGTCAGTCCAGGTGAGGGGGGATGAGGTACTTCACTCTGAATAAGTGCAGATTTAGTAAAAATCTAATCTAATCAAAAATGTGTTGAATCATATATGTTGGTTAACTATTGGTGTTTTTCTAACATAATTGCACATTTTGTGAACTTTCCCATCTCATCCTTCTCACCCCATGTTTACATCACACGCACGTAAAAAAAAAAAAAAAAAAAAGACACCGGCTTGTCATGACTAAAGAATGGATTAGTAAAGCTTTTTATCCTTCAGTTCTCACCCAAACAAATACTGACAGCCAGGAGCTGTGGTTTCCACAACTTAAACTCCCCAAAATATTGTGAACAGAGAGCACAAGCTTTGCATTATAGAACAATAGTAACCACACAAACGAAATAAAGTGATAATTCCCAAAGAGGAGTAAACAGGAAGGCTGCTATGTAGTGATTTGGAAAACCAATGCAACGTGGCACAACCCATTGTCTCAGCAAAATTGGAGACGGTTACAATGTTAACAACAATGTTTCTGTCACTGTGACATAGTGTTGCCAAGCAATGTCATAAAGAATGCATTGCTCTTTAGCCATGGTGGATCTACCATGGCTGTCCTTAAAGGCATCCTTTATTTTTAAGACAGACCTATTTGCTGCTTCTGCCAGATCATAACAGTTAAAACTCTCAGGGGCTGGATGAGGGTTAACACATGTCAAACTAAATTCCAGCTGGTAGTCAAGAAGTGCTTATGTCTACCTTCCAGTCTGTTCAGACCCCCCCCCGTCTCAAAGGTGTTGTAGGACCACCATGAATAACTTTGCATCTGTTTGATGAATCTCTACGAAACTCTGCAGACCTATTCTTCCTTCTACACTGACTGATATTGCAAAGTTTCACGATGATTAGCCAAGGGGGTTTAAAGATAAAAAGGGGGTCCAAAAATACGTTTTGCCACCAATGCATTGTCCTATTGACTTTTATGTTGGACATAGTGCGAAAGCAGCTGAACTGATTTACATGAAATTTGGCAGGTTTACACATTATGGTGTGCAGATCATCCTTTTGTGTACTACAGACAGGTAAGGTAAGAATGTTTTAAGTTATAAGGTATTTTAACAGAATTTGTTGTTGAGGTATTTACGTGAAATTGCGCAGTATTTCGTGGACGTAGCGTGGTAACTAGCGATGACAAGTCATTAGGTGATTGACTAATGTCTGCCTTTACAAAAATTAAAGGCAGCCATGTTGTTTTAGGTACAGTTTGGCTTTGTTCTGCATTACATCTTCAGATCTAGGTAAGTATTAGGTTTGGCATTTTTTTCCTACCCATTACTACTTTAGTAAAGTGTACTAAAGTTTGTTTTCTATTTTTAACATGCTTAAATATGCACAAAAACCGCTATGGAGTTGTGCAGGAATAGACAAATTAGAGTGCTACTGTAACAACAAAAAAATCACAAACCTCCCTAGACTGCTATGAAGATATAGAGAAAATTATAAATACATTTCTCTACCCGTTACCAGTTTAAATAAGCGGTAATAGGTAGTGAACGACAATGAACCTAATACTGCCAAGACCCTAACTTAGAACGCAGCGAAACGCTGAACAAAGCAAAAATGTGATCACCACTACATTGCTGCATTTTACTTTTGGTAAACACAGCCATTAGCCAATCACATAATGACCTCTTATCCGAATGTGCTGCAGTATACCGGGAACTTACCGTGGCATACCATGGCACAATATATAGCTCAGTTTTTTACAACTTTAACACTACTTACACTATTCAAGCATGCTACCAAAAAAGACCATTTAAATCTCATAATGTTTAACATTATCCATTCACACACTTTCACGCTTCATCTGTTTCAATTAACACACTCCATTCTAAGCCAGTACTCTCTATGCCACTAGACTATGTTAATCCACTGTACAGCACTCCACCCTAATCCACTCTACACCACTCTACTCTACAATATTATACTCTACACCACTCCATTTTATGACACTCCAGTGTATGCCGATGGGTTGCTTCTTCAAACATCTAGCACCCAGACTTTGGAACTCCCTGCCACTCGAACTGAGTCCGTTGGATTCTGAACTTGTCTTCAGGAAAGCTCTTAAGACATGGCCATTTGTTTGTTTTCAAATTTTCCATTGCTCAGCTCCACTGTACCCCACCCGCATGTACCTCACTCTACACTACTTTGCTGTACGCTACTCCACTGCACTCTACCCAGTTCCACTCTATGCCACTCCAGTGTACACCATTCTTCTGTACTCCACTCCATTCTATGCCACTCCACTCTATTCCACTTTACGACAATACACTTTACCTCACTCCACACTACATCAGTATCACTCTACACCACTCCCCTATACCCGATAAAAAATTGCGGCTGGGCCCTGGGGATGGGGTCCCTGGGGCCAAAATCGGTTTGGGGAAGGGTGCCACTTGGTGGGGTGTTGCATTTACATATGGTAATTAAGCCTTAGTTTACATTTTTTTTAAACTAGAAATTCACTGAAAAACAAAAGGTTAAAGTAACATTATAGTTTGGTGTGATAAAAGGATTTTTTTTTTTTACTTAGAAATTCACTGAAAAAATCCAAAGTTTAAAATAACGTTATAGTAAGGTGAATTTCTAAGTAACAACATTAACGTTTTGAACTAAAAAAATGACAGAAATTCACTAGCTATAATTAGCAGTGCGATCTATATCTTATGATATACACTGCTTATGACCTCACATATGACATCACTCATGACATGTTCTATTACATAATTTATTACATCACTGATGATATCTCAAATTACATAATTGATGTAATCATTTAAGCTTTGTTTACCGCATATTGCTGTATAAATTACTGTGGCATTAGAGGTCTGACAGCAAGTACAAAATAACTCAGGAAAAGATCAGGCATCATTACTATCAACACATAAACAACTACTTTTGGTGTTGAAAACAAGCCTTATGTGCAACATAGACCCTACAGCATACACTTTAAAGGTAGTATAGTTCATATTAACAACCAACCTCAGGTATATGGGAAACCCTCATTGACTACAGTGTTCAATCTGTATACAACTGTTCAGAGAAAGCCAAAATAGTGAATGCCAATTCAAAAACAAATGGCCGGCTACAGACAGCTTTTATCTGTATCAAACCCCTGAAACACACCAAACCTACATTAAGAAATGAAGTTGATATCATTAGAGAACTGAGTCCTGTAAACAGCGTTTACTCTATGGAGAGAGTTCATTCTATACCACACTGTTTGCAAACAGTGAAACTCTCATGAGAAATACACCACGGAGTATTCAAAATTATCTACTAAGAAGAGTGTACATTCTATACAACAGTTGTCAAAAAGACCCCATTTCTAAAAATAATCAAGGTCCGAAGGTGCTAAAGATGATACTACCTGCACCGTTCATACTTTGGTGAAAACTTTACAGATAGCCCATCTTTTCAAGCAAAACAAGAACATATATATGTATGTACTTGGTGCACACAGTCTTCTAAGTTAAGTAGAAATTGTTATGCTAGCACGATTCTCTCTAATAACTCAAGGCTGCTTACAAAAGTTAGTATCTACTGTGTAGAATCTTTCTCCTGTTGAAAACATTTTCTAAAGAACTACAAACTACTTGCTTGGTTTATATCACTGTTACATAATCTTGTATAATCTTGTATACAATGTATTTTTTACACATCCCACTTTTCGATGGCTACCAAAACAATTACTTGCAGTGTGAGAAACTTCTTCATTATAGTTTTCCAATTGTTTTGGTGCAGCGCCTTTTACTTGTAGTTTAGGTCATCTGTAGGGCCGGGTAAAGAGCGGATGGTTGGCAGCACTACATTTTTATCAAATTTAATTAGCTCCCATGTTACTTTGAGTTTATTGAAATTTATAAAACACAAACCTATCTAGGAAACAAGCTAGTACTGTGCACTGTAGTGGGAATTGCTGGGGTAGGGGACATTCAAGAATATGAGGAAGAGATTCAAAATCAAAGCATGGATAAGAACAATGTTGCCCTTGAAATGACTAGTGATCTTGCTTTTGCAGAATTCCAGGTAGAGTTCGATGTTAAATTTAAATATCTCTTTGTCCCACATCCAGTAGCAGCTTGCCTATACGTCCTACCTAAAATCCACAAACCCGGAGATTTTCCACCGGGAAGACCCATCATTTCGGGCATGGGCTCCTCTACCGAGCACATCTCCGAATATATAGACCACTTTCTGCAGCCCTTTGTGAAAAAACTACCTTCCTTTGTTCTTGACACCAAAGACCTATTAAATCAATTAAGTGATTTTAACTGGACAGAAGAATGTTGCTTTGTAACGTTAGATATTGCCTCATTATATACATCTATACCAACAGACCTGGGTATACAGGCAGTAAGACACTTTTTATCCAACAGAGATGCCACACTATGGGAACATACAGAGTTGCTACTTGATATGATTACGCTAGTACTGAACAACAATGTATTCATACATAATGGTACTTGGTACCGACAACATCAGGGAGTAGCAATGGGGTCGAAATTTTCTCCTCAATAGCGAATCTGTATATGGGGTGGTTTGAGAAGTTCTTCATCTGGGCAAAATGCCCACCTCATCTAATGGAACACGTAATATATTGGGGAAGATACATAGACGACATTCTCATGATTTGGACAGCCAGCTCAGAATTATTACATGAGTTCTGCACCTTTCTAAACAACAACCAATGTAACATGGTGTTCACGAGCGAACACAATAAAGTAGAAATTGCATTCTTAGATCTTAAACTATATGCAAACAATGGGGTTATCCTTTCTAAACTATACAGAAAACCCACGGCATGTAATGCTATTCTACGTGCGGATACTGCCCATCCTAAATCACAGGTAAAATCCATACCATTTGGTGAATTAGTGCGTATTAGACGCAACTGTAGCGAAGATGACATCTTCAAGAAAGAAATGGGACATGCCATCACCAGATTTGAAGCTAGGGGATATGATCACAAACTGTTTGCGAAGGCCAAAAATAAAGCGTTGGGTCTCAATCGTCTAAGACTTCTGGCCAACAAATCCAAAACAAAGAGGGGTGTTAAGTTTAAGGACCAGATCAAGCTGATTACACCTTACAACTCAGCTAGTCATATATTATACAAAATCCTGAACAAACACTGGCACTTAATACACATAGATCCAACTATTAGTAAGACTATACCGACAAAACCCAGTATAGTGTACAAACGAGGACTGACACTCCGTAACACACTATGCCCAAGTTTCTACAACCCCAAAAGACATAAGAAAGATACACAGTGGTTGGGTACTCCACCGGTAGGTTTTCATAAATGTGGGCATTGCAATATGTGTCAATACACCCTAGATAAAATCAAGAGTTTCCAATATAATACACAATTCAAGCATGTAATTACAACTTTTATGAATTGCAATACGAAATTCACAGTATATTGTATCATATGCCCCTGTAAAAAGATTTACGCAGGCAGTACTATTAGGCCTCTTAAAGAAAGGGTGCAAGAACACATAAGGGCGATTAAGAACTGTAATACCAACTACCCCCTAGCAATGCACTTTAACTCAGTACATGGATCAGCTGAACAGACATATCTGAAATTCCATGGCATAGCAACAGCTTATGACAATCCCAGAGGTGGAGATAGAGTGCATAGTCTGCGCAAATTGGAGGCTACTTGGATAAATAAACTAAGAGCGGTAGACCTCAGGCTCAATATAGACAGGGAACTGGCAGTCTTTCTCAGAGACTGAACTCACTTTAAGCTGGGTATCCATTTTCAAACTGATACCAAGATGTGACAGTTGCTATAATAAGAGGGTAACTGAATAAATGTTTTGTAACATCTAGCTGGTAAACTACTATAGTACTTCATCACGACTTGGGTATTGTAACACTTCTCCCATGTCCATAAGTTTATCCAGACACATATGTATGTTTCAACGTTGCTTATCTGATTGTAATTTCCAAGTACAGAATTACTTGACACATAAATGCATCTGATATTATGTAAGAACAATATATGAATATGCATTTATCTGATACTGATTTCTATGATTAAGATATGCATTGGTTTTTTCCCCCATGTACTGTCCCCCTTCCTTCGCCTCCTTTCCAATAATATGGCTGCTAACAAATGAACCTAATGGACAAGTAGTCCCCTTGCTCTTTGTGAAGATTCGAATTACTTAGGTGCTGAGTTTCTGGTCACTATCATACTAACACGCTTTCATGCATGCGTTCGATACGACCTATCCACAAATAAAATGCATGACTCTCTTTTGATCCAATTAATCTCTACTTGCACTGTCAAACAATTCTCAAACCATTGTTTTCACTAAATAAATTCCGAACCTAGGAGACTGATCATTTTAATATAAAAATCCTTTTCTGTTTATAAATATTTAAATTTTAAAATATATGCCGGTAAGCTATGGTCTAATTTCCATTTTGCTTTTATGATATATATTGAAGTCACTATCCTACACTGAGGTATTTCTCAGTGTAGGATAACATGTTCCAAGATGGCGCTGATAGCCATTCTATGCCGATGAATGCTTAGTTTTGTCCTTCATCACTGTCGATGTAGATTAACGATGGCGGGAAGTAACCGCCGGTGTCTATTTCTGCGTCCCACTACAGCGGTCTGCTAATGGACGGGACGGAGTGGAGACACACTTCTGGAGATCAGGTGAGAACAATGTCTAGTTGGTTCCAAGTAACTTTTTAAACTCTCGGGATGTAGTTATATCCAGTTTGCTTATGTAGTTACTATCACGTATTCTACAACATCGATCCTTTTACGAACCTTAGTTTTACTGTTTTTCGTGACGATAAATAAGCCTAACAATAACTGGTCTGCCGCTTTTAAATACATTTATACCCATATGTTTGCACTTTATCGGGGTCTGTCTAAATTACGAATTAGCAACACCCGGCATTGTATATAGGTACTCCTGAGAATCCTTAACATTAAGCACCTTGCAGGCCATTGCCTTACTTTTGTGGTGACGAGATCGCAAGGGACAAACTTACCAGTATTGTCTTGTTGTTCTAAAAACTTCTAATACTTATAATAGTTGCCCTTATTTGAGATATGTTCATTACGATCTAATAATATTCGAACCCCAGCTTTACTACTTGCCGTGACAACAAATAACCAAGCCTAACAAAAATTGTTCTTGCCGCATGCAACTATTTTAATATAAATAGGTTTGCTTTCTATCGAGGTCTGAACCACGATTTAACAACACTCGGCATACTATTTAGTTACTCTTGAGAATTCTCAATACTAAGCATCTCGCGGGCCATTACCTTATTTTTATGGTGACGATAAATAAAGGAGAAACTTAACAATACCGTCTTGTTATTTTAAAAGACCTTTAATACTTAAATAATACCCGGCATATTACCTTATAGGAGCTTTCCAGCAGGGATCCTGCTGCTGGACCATGGGAAAGTACTTGCCCAGTGATACTGCGATACGAATATTCACATCTTTCTCAGCATTGACCTGTCAATCATTCAAGGTATGCCAACAGTGCCCCTAAAACGCTACAAGATTCAACCTGGTCAGTCTCTTCTCTCTGCATAATACTGCATTCTTTATATAATTCTCTCCCAAATTTTAGACCACTATGCCCGATCAAGCACGGTCATTTCGGTTTACTTCACGATTCTTCATAATATATTGAGAAAATTCGATATACAAGTATAAGGAAAACATAGATACCGATGAGGTACATTTGGCTTAGTATTTTTGTAAACAGCATAATTCTCTTTGTAGTGGCACTGACTCTTGGATATATTACCCATATCCATTTCTGCATGGGTTAACTCTTCTCTTCAGTCTTTTTTATAACACTGGGTGATCACGTTTAGCTCACGTATATAATTTCCAAGCACTATTTTTGGCACTACTACTGCTGGCACTGCTATCATGTTTCATAATTTATAACACATTCCTTATTTTCGGGTCTAGACACGGTTTGGACTATCTTGCACTACTTCTTTTACGTACCATGCTACAATCTAGCTTGCTGGTCATGCAAAACTCTGGGAACCACAGAGAAGACAGATACGTCTTTTCTTGAAGTCACATATACTTGTTTCTGCAAAATCATAGACCAACTTTGTAAAATTGAGTATGTGTCATATGTATTCTTTTGACTAGCCTTGAAGAAGTCGTCTTGCGACGGAACACGTGTTGGCTGTCAACATTTCAGAAAACATCTACGACCATGGTTCCCCAGAAACGATCTTTCTGAATATGCTTCATCCAAATGGGAGGAGAGAGAAACATGAGAAAAGTTCGGAAGCAGAATTTGTGATTTGCTCGATTTTAACTTGCCTATGCGATAGTTGAATTGATATTATTTGAAGAGTAAATTGAACAAACAACATACAGAGGGTAAAAGAACATGTGTAAAACCAAAATATACAGGAGTTAGGAAAAAGTCACTGTGGCTTTGCATACGAAAGAGTGATATTTGACATCTATCTAAATGTAATGCATCACCTTTAAATTATTTTGATAGTTTTACAACAATTAATGATGAAAGAGCAAAACACATTCATTAACAAAACAAATTGCCAGCACAGATAATGCCAGACTTCAGGTGAATCAGGAAATTAAACAATTTACACATATAACAGCGTTTTGAAAAAGCAGTTCTAAAATATATTTCTTAATCCCCACATAATAGATAGAAACTAGTATTGGTAGCGCCAATAGGTCTGATGTCATTGTTGAGGAAGCTGCTGGGTCCTCATAGATCTAAATCAATTAGCAAAACTATTTTTGGGACTCAGAAAGCACTCTTTGCTATAGTAGTCCCAGGCACTTGACAGGACTTTCTGTGCGGATGGCTCCAGGTTAAAGAGCAGAATGCCTGTTACTCACAGTGAAGTTAGCCAATGGCTGAAGTGGGATGACCACTGCCCGACGCTGTATGCAGTAGTAGGTGGGAAAAATGGGAATGACACCTTAACAGACCAATGGATGAGAAGAGCCGACTGAAAGCTCATTTTAAGTAAGCATATTATACATATAATTTTAGTCAAATTCCACGGATAACTGTTTTTATCTTCAGGAGACTGCTAAAGAGTTGGCTCTTTCCTTCATGACCACAGTAATCAAACACAAATGTACCTCATATTCCTATGTAAACATGTATAATTTGATTATATGTATGTCTTTAGATATGTGCATTTCTTTGCACAAATATATACACACACACACACAGACACTACTATAGTTTAAAAATATATGATATTCTTTAGGTGTGCTTAACAAATGTATATATCACTTATGATTAAAAAATAATAATATATATGCGCCACGGCATCATTTCATATGTTAATTGATGAGAAGCTTATGGGTCTCTGTTTTATTTTACTTATCTATCAAATATGATCAGAACAATTGTATCTATAAGTGCTTCACTACTGAAATATTGAGAAACTATAAAAATAAAATAAATATAAATTAAATCTATATATTTATATAAATATACACAAATAAAATAGTTTTGCGTACAGCAACACTTAAGGGTCAGAGTTTCTGGCTACCTATTCATACATGCACATATGGAACTTTGTACAACTTTATATCTCTTTTCCTTATACATGTGTACCCTTTCTCTGTGATTATGTATCTATGTATTTGTTGCTTTGCTCCTACTGTAGGAAAAACTACCTTCAACTCCCTCCAATGCACTGCTCTATGTCTCATAGTATACCTCTATTAGTATATCCTCTACCTCCACTCTCTCATCCCAAGCCTCATTCTACTACTATGATCTCCCTAATGAGCATTCTGGACTCCTCCCTCCTCTATCGCGCCATGACTCACCCCAAACCTCATTTTACTACTATGATCTCCCAAATAACACTTTCTAGACTCTTCCCTCCTCTATCCCTCCTTTATCCTATTCAGTCAAACTAACAGATTTGCATGCCCACCACTCCAATTAACAATTTATATTTCCCTATACTAATCCACCAGTAATCCTTTGGGTTACGAAGAAACGTGCTACTCGCTGAAAAGCACTTCAACGCCTCGTCTGGGGTAGTAAGCGCTATATATATATATATACACAATTACAAATCAAGGGGTCTTGGCTAAAGCCAGACCTAAAAACATATGCAAGTAATTTAATAAAGTTTGGGCCAGATATGCGATCGTTGTTGCGGTCGCAAAAGGGTATTCAACCCTTTTGCGACTGCAAAAACGGTGGTGGTATGTACCAACGCTATTTTGCGAGTCACAAACTCGCAAAATAGCGTTTGCGACTCGCTATTAGGAAGGGGCATGCCAAGGGCATCCCTTCCTAATAGCAAGTCCAAATGGTATGTACCATTGTTTTGCAACCGCATTTGCGGTCGCAAAACACTTGCAGTTTACCACCTACTTCAGATGGTGGTAAACCATTTGCAAACTGGAAGGGGTCCCCAGGGGACACCTTCCCCTTTGTGAATGGGTGCAAAAATATGTTTTAAGAGCAGGCAGTGGTCCCAGGGACCACTGCCTGCCCCTAAAAGATGAAACTGTAAAGTTTCCTTTTTCTTTTATAAATGCATCCTGTTTTCCTTTAAGGAAAACGGGCTGCATTTAAAAAAAAAAAAAAACAGCTTCATGTAAAAAGCGGTTCTAGACATGGTGGTCTGCTGACCCCAGCAGGCCACCATCCCTGGGAGCCATTCCCAATGGGGTCGCAAATTGCACTTGCCTCATGAATATTGATGAGGCATGCAATTTGCGACCCCCATTGGGAATCGCTAACAGTGTCTGTGACAGTGTTGTACATTGCATTTTGCGAGTCGCGAAGTGACGCAATTTGCGAGCCGCAAAATGTAAGGGTCGTACATCTGACCCTAGGTCATTTAGCAATATCAAAATAAGGATATGAAATCTTGCAAGACAAATTACATTTGCTTATTTATTTATTTATGCAATTTATATAGCGCGCAAATACCCTGGGGTGTCTCGGCGCTGTGGAGTAAAAGGAGAGCAGCTAAATTGGATGACTACTGATTGAATAGCCACGTTTTTACTTGTTTCCTAAATGTCAGGAGGGAGGGACTGGTTTTGATATGGAGGGGGAGGGTATTCCACAGTCTAGCAGTGGCAACTGTGAATCGTCTATCTCCCCAAGATGTTTTCTTTGTGCGAGGAATAGTCAATAGGCTTAAACACCCAATGGAAAAATATTCAGGGAGTGGACTCCAGCTTTCATTCAGACAAGAATACTTTGTATGCCAATGTGTATTGCATTTGTGTTCTGACAGCAAAGCACTGATATGCTGTTTCCATTTTGTAACGTTATGCGGTAGGCTTTTATAGCAACAAGGGCTAGTCTGAAAAGCAGCTCTTTGAATTGGACCTACCCATCTCCCAACCCCCCACCAAACTAATGACTTGTTTCCCATATTGTATTTTGACTTCGTATTTCACTACCAACATATTAGAACCCAAACTATCGAGGTTTTGTACTAACTGAAGATAAGAAAAACATGGAAAGTGTCCTGTTTTGAGGGATTCTCTGTGGTGCTCCAGCTGTAGAACAGACGCTTTTTGTCAGCCCTAAAATGGCGTTGCCATTTCTGACCGCTATTGGACCTCTGTTTGCCTGGTAGGGTCAATACCACCGATTCTCTTACCTTCTTTCTTAAAAGGCATCTTGTCATTCTTCAATTAGGACTCACTACAAAACAATACACTTCTTAAAATGAAAAAAGGAAAAGCAGGTCCTGAGTTTCACTTAATGGATTTCCTATGGAAAACACTTACCATTTTTAGAAACACTTATTCTTCGAGCATTTAAAAAAAAAATACAGAGGAACAAAAATCTGCCACCATCAATTTTTTATGTGTTCTAAAGAATCTTGTTTGCTTAATGGCGACCTGCATATGAAGATGTGGTGGCAATAGGGCAGTCATAACATTTTGCGATTTTGAAAAACAATCGTTTCAAAAGTACATTTGGAAAGGCAAGAGAAAGAAGGTTAGTAACGGCTGTAAAAGTTGGATGGGGAGAGAAGACGGACTTGCAACACTGCTACTGTGGGGAAATGGCTTCTAAGTGGGGGGCAGTGATGAGTTTAGCAGTCAGAGCAAGCATCTGGGGTTGAAACCTCGTTCGAGGGAAATTTAGCTTGCAGTAAAGGAACTTTAACCACGACACAAACCTATTTAGACAAGATGTGCTCTAGAACCTAGAGGGTGGATCACTTTACCCGGAGTCCTCGGTTTTAAACGCGGTGTCGGCAATTTACCAAACATTTTGGCAAATCTATGTAACATCCTGCTTAAAGCTTATGTATAATTATATCAATACAAACGCATTTTTTTAAAAAGCAAAAAGACCAAGCGAGCTGTAAAATTTCAGTACCACGTTCACCCTACATCAAAGCTTCGGTGAGGTTCGCACACACTATTTTTTGTGCGTTCTAATTCCTCATGTTGGAAATATACATCCAATACTAAAATGTTCACTGTACAGCGTTCAATGCTATATTAAAGTACACAACATAAACTAGTGAAGCTAGGAATTGGAATGTATAGGGCCCTAGGCCCTCATGCAGACATGCAAATGACACGCAGATACATAATGAAGCATACCTGCCAACTCACACGGAGCCAACGTGTGACACACGATATCGGCTCACATCACAAAGTCTCCAGGTGAGGAGCCAATATCACACGGAGGCAGGGGGAAAAAAGCTGGTAACCACTGTAAATAGTAGTTTTCCAGCTCATTTTCTGAGGCTTTAAACTGCTGATATCCATTAAGGGGTGTGAAAACACCCCAGAACATCGGCACCAGCCTCAGCAAGCTTCTTTTTTTTTTTGGAGGAGGAGGGGACTTGAGGGCGGGTAGGGGTTCAAAAGTGCCTAATGGGTACTTCTCGGCACAAGGCCCCGTCCTTCAAGGCCCGCCACCTCCTCATACAGTGAGATTGTTCTTAAAGTAAGGTACTGGAACTGGCCCAGTGCAGTGCATCCGGTCCCATTTATTGGCAGCATCACCTGACCGGTGACACCTGTGATGGATGGGCGTGGGGTGGGTGTAGAGGACAGCCCTGTGGCAGTCGCTGGTTACATAAAGCATATGTTGGAACACTAGAATGTGTCCAGCAGATTACTACAGGAATGTTTCTGCCTAAATCAGCATTAATTGTAGCCAACACATCAGCAATATGCCTGTAACACATGCTCTGCAGGTGTCTCCTCTGATCAAATGTGCGAGCTGTCAGAAGGAGGTTGCTGGGGAGAGGTCAGAGGGCATCATGCCGCAGACCCCCGCTTTCCATTTTCCAAGGCTCCACTCTCATTTCCCAATATTTATTTATAGATTTTAATTGTTAGCCTGCCGGCCGGCCGGCCGGCCGTCTTTAATACTAATGAGGCTGCTTGTGTGGCCAGGCCACTAGATGGAGCCGGGTGCCAGATTTTCTCTTTCCCTGAAGTACATTTAAAAGCTAGAAAAGGGTGCTGCTTGTTATACCAAGCCAAAGTGGAAAGGGCTTCTAGAGGGCCCTGCATTACGTTTTGGCCCTAGGCACTGCACTAACCTCTGAAAAGCCCTTATCTTCCACAGACTGCTGTTTATTCAACTTATACAGCGGGTTTGCTGTTAGAACTTTAGGTATGTGCAGCAAGATGTGAATGAAGTCTTAACTAGGCAGCGAGCTGAGAGCAGCCGTGAGGAGCCACACCACTTCACTCTTCAAAGACCTGTCAGGCCACCCTCAATCACAGTGCTCTTTGTTCTACTGGTTGCAAAGACAGGCATGGATCGCATCGTTTACCAGGAGTGGGGCGCCTTCAGTGCTACTCCAACCTGCAGGCAGTTACAGAAGAGTGGAGAGGTGTGGTGCAGCGGCCAGGGCAGCTGACTTCGGAGCACAGGGTTCACAGTTCGATCCCCGGCTACGGCGGCAGCTCAGCTCAGCACCATGTGATTCTGGGCAATAGCTCACTTAATTTCCACTACGGCCCCCAGCGCCTTGAGACCCGTAAGGGTGAGTAGCTGCGCTATATAAAAACGGACTTACATTTTTACGGAAGAGTGGCAGATGCCTGAGGGAGGACAGGCCAATGAGGGACAGATACAAGACAATTAGTGCATGAGAAGAGATATAAACATCCAAGAGACTAATGTCACTGACCATGTCATGAATGATGTAATATGTGACGTCATCAGCAGTGCATTGTGGGGGCGTGAGTTATAGTTAGCTTAGCTCAACTAACTATAACGGTCGAATTTCTATGGTTTTGTACGAGTGAAATGTGCAAGCAACTATAACGTCCCTGAAACCTATGGTTTTTTCAGTGAATTTCAAAGGTTTTTAACATGATAATTTGTAACTATAACGTCCCTGAAACCTATGGTTTTTTCAGTGAATTTCAATGGTTTTTTAAATGCTAATTTCTAATTATAATATTCATTAAACCTATCTGCTGTGCGATCCAAAAACAAGCTGGTGCTTGTAGTGTTATGGACAGTGGACGAAACCATGTTACCTCAGGCAGGGGGGAAGATCTCGGTCATGAACCTGTGTCGTCGCCCCCTGTAAGCGGAAGCGCAGTGGGCTGGTCCAACGTACGCCACTCCAACGTAGAAGTGTGAATAAATAGGCCGGGGTTCTGGGCGTGGTTCACTTGTGTGAAAGCCAACGCGTCTGCCAGAGCGGCGACCCTCACCCTGCCACGTGGCTGCCGCCATGACCGCAGGTCTCCTCGACACAAGCCCCCTGCGAACACAACGGCACAGTTATGTCTGTACAGACTACTGCCTTCGATCTACACTGCGGACAGCAGGGCTCACAATTCAGATTGAGTCGCGATTCCAGATGACGGAGTCCAGTAGGCATGACACATTGCTCCCAGTGCGGCCCGCCCGGACCACGCATCATCGCAGGCTGCGTACACGCTGAGCGCCAGAGGTACCACTAACTCAGTGCACCACAAGTAAACACCACGTGGCCTTATTAAGGCAGAATTCATTAAACAAAAGACATTGCTACCAGTGCGGCCCACACGGACCACGCATCGTCGCAGGATGCGCACACGCTGAGTGCTTCAGGTGCCACTAGCTCACTGCACCATAAGTCATCGCCACGTACCCTTAAACCTACATAATATCCTTTTAGTATCCTTGCTTCAAGAACTTTTTGATATCAATTATAGCTTTAGTACAATGACCAAATTCTTCTTGCAAGTCCAAAGGAACACTGAATGGCAGTCTACACTGCGGACAGCAGAGCTCACAATTTGAATTCAGTCTTGATTTATTAATTGCAGACAGAATTGTACTCTATGTCGTTGAATTTTCTCAAGAGGAAGTGACAAAAAGCTTTCCTCGATGTCTGTGCTGACTACTGCCTTCGATCTACACTGCGGACAGCAGGGCTCACAATTCAGATTGAGTCGCGATTCCAGATGACGGAGTTTAGTAGGCCTGACACATTGCTTCCAGTGCGGCCCGCCCGGACCACGCATCATCGCTAGCTGTGCACACGCGGAATGCTTCTGATGCTCCTACCTCAGTCCACCACAACTGATGGACCCTTTATGACAGAATATTTTGTGTATGATTTCAGGTCTGGTGCCCCTAACTTAGAGTAGCACAAGTCATGGACCCTTTATGATTGAATCTCTGTGTGTGATCTGATGATTACTGTTGTACTTGTTACCAGCACCAACCATTCCCGGAGGGCTGGCTTACACTCACCCCACACGCATCCAGCACAGACGTCACTGGACATGTGACCCTGGTAATAAAAAGGATTGAGTGCACGTGCTCGTATCCAGTTCCACTATCTATCTGTGTCCGTGTGTTCATTATGTATGCAACATACTTCCCTTGGGCCCTACCACATTACATTGTGCTCTGGACAGCGTATGCAACCAACTTACCTTTGACAGTGGGAGAAAACTTTGGTTATGTAACTTTGTCTCGATCATTGTACAAGTACGTACGTAAGAGACTGGATGATTAGAGTACTGCAAGGAGAGTGTATAGTGAATTTATAAGTGCGTGGGGATTGGCGGAGTGGTTGTATAAGTACATATGTTGGCGCACCCTAACTCCGACAACGAGCTTGTCTCTAATTGGCTGCCCTCCAGGTCCCAAAAACTGAAATTTGGATTTTGCATGGCCCAGTATTGCTACAGCTGCAATACTCCACTGAATGTGCAATAAACATTCACACCCACACAGATGTGTCATGTCCACCATCTTTCTTGTGTGGAACTATGGATGAATGTAGGGTCAATGATTCCCCGTACCTTCCATGTTGGCCATGTTCAGGGGACTTGGCTCACAGAGTGACACATTGACGCTTGCGACCCGGGTGACGGCAGCACTACAACAAGAACACCGGCATGGCAGTGTTGCAAGATTTTTTAAGCATTCTCTAGCCCAAAGACAACCAAAAAGTAGCCCAAACTAGCCCAATATTGCTACTTTAAGGAAGGAGGGGCAGGGACATCGTCAAGCAGGCGGTGAATGGATTGGAATTGATGTTGCAGCAGGCTGCCAAGTAAATATTTGTCTAATAAAGCGCTTTAACAAACTAGTTTGCTGGAGCGCTGTATATATATTTATAATCTGGCAACTAGCACAAACCTAAATTTTACCGCACAACCGGGAATAATATAGCCCAATTGTGCGTGATCTAGCCCAATCTGGCAACAGTGCCGCATCAGTTGATTCCTCATACAGCTCACGATGGAGCCACGCCCATAGCTCCGGAGTCATTCTTCACAGCCTCACGCAGAACTGGCATATGCCAGGCCAGCCCACTCCGCTTACGCTTACAGGGAAGGACAACAACGCTACATGGCCCAGATTTTCATTGCAGTGATCTGCTGGTCACACCCTAGTTGTCAGTACGCCACAGCCACTCCCTCACGGCTAGTATACACCCACACCACACCCATCCAGCACAGGCGTCACAGGACACGTGACTCTGCCAATAAAAAAAGACTGGGCGCACGTGCTCGATGCCATTTCAGAGTTGCTCGCACCGGATGCACTGTGGCCGGCACAGGCACACCGGCACGAGACGGTGACTTTCAGTCCACTGAGGTACGGGTACCGTAACTGCTGAGCGGGTGTACAGCCTGCGGTGATGGCCCTTCCCGGCGGTCTGGACAGCTCAGGTTTTGTGTGCCCTGCTGGACCGCAGTGTAGGTCTGAGCCACCGAACAGGGAGGCAAACCACCACGTGCGTGGCCTCACTGTTCACTGAGTTAGTGGCACCGCAAGGACTGAGCGGGTGTGCAACCTGCGATGATGATAGGTGCACTAGTATGTCCTCTGCCATGGCAAAATCAAGACGCAGCACCAAATGTGAGACCTGTTGGCCTGCGGAGCGGACTGCATGATGCGGAGGGTGCCCTGTCCGCGAAAAGGTGAGCAGTGAGGCCTGGGTGCGCAGCAGTGGGCAAATACGTCTGGGCGGCGGGAGTGGATACACAAAGGCGGCACAGCGATTTAGGCGTACGCAGTCGTATATACTCTCCCATTACTATTTATGTACTATGTTTAAATGTGGGAGCTTGAGGGCTCCACTAGGTCCCGGCACGTGGTTGGAGACACAGCACTCACTTTCCCTCTTCATCTCTTCCTTTCTCTCCTTCACACTCTTTCTCTCTCTCTTCTTCTCACACTTTCTCTCTTTCTCTCTCTCTTCCTCTTTCTCACACTCTCTCTCTCTTCCTCTCTCTCTCTGTTTCTCTCTCTCTTCCTCTCACTCTCACTGTTTCTCTCTTTCTCTCTGTATTCCTCTGACTCTTTCTTTCTTTTTCTCTCTGTCTTCCTCTCACTCTTTCTTTCTCTCTCTATCTCTCTTTCTCTCTCCTTTGATGGACGCATGATGCAAAATCTTATCTTGCTTTTTGTCTTGCAGGCCTGCGATGAAGCGTGGCCATCCTGCAATCAACACTCAACCTGAATTGTGAGCTCCGCTCTCCGCGTATACACAACGGGTGAGGAGGTTTCTTCGGCATGTGGTGGACCCTCTTCGACACACGCCAGTGGTGTAAGGTGAGCAGAGAGGCTTGTTTGCGCAGCGGCGGGCAGTCACCTCCGGGCAGTGGATGGGGTGCAGCAGCGGCACGCAGTCACCTCCGGGCAGTGGGAGTGCATGGGGTGCAGCAGCCTGGGTGTACAGCAGCGGGTAGACACCTCTGGGCAGTGGAAGTGGATGGGGTACACTAGCCTGGATACACAAAGGCGGGACAGCGATTTAGGCATACGCAGTTGTATGTACTCATCCATTACTGATTCCATTTTTATTTTTCAGATGACTATGCTTGTGGGCTACCCTATATCCCGGCACGTGGGTGGAGACACACCGGTGACAGAAAGGTGAGCTGTGAGGATTTTCTCCACAGTGTCAACACTCACTCTCCCTCTCTATCTCTTCCTTTCTGTCACTCACACTCTTTCTCTCTCTCTCACTTTCTATCTCTTCCTTTCTCTCTCTCACACTCTTTCTCTCTTTCTCTGTCTCTTCCTCTCTCTCTCATTCTCTCTCTCTCTCTCTTCCTCTCTCACTCTTTCTCTCTCTCTTCCTCTCTCACACAGTTTCTCTCTTTCTCTCTTCCTTGTATCTCACTCTCTCTCTTTCTCTGTCTTCCTCTCTCACACTTTCTCTCTTCCTCACTCTCACTCTCTCCCTCCCTCTCTCTCTCCTCTCTCTCTCGCTCTTTCTCTCTCTTTCTGTCTCTCACTGTTTCTCTCTCTCTCTCGTCTCTCACTCTTTCTCTCTGTCTTCCTCTCACTCTTTCTTTTTTTCTCTCTCTTCCTGTCACTCCCACTGTTTCTCTCTTTCTCTCTGTCTTCCTCTCACTCCTTCTTTCTTTTTCTCTCTGTCTTCCTCTCACTCTTTCTTTCTCTCTCTTTCTCTCTCCTTTGATGGACGAATGACGCACAATCCTATCTTGCTTTTTATCTAACAGGCTGTGATTCACGAATCGATGTCCCCTCCACCACACCACCACAGCTGAACGCGTGTACAAACTGCGATGATGCGTGGCCATCCTGAAAACGCCTGACAAAGTTGCTTCAGCACGTGGTGCACCCTCTTACACACACGCCGGTGGCGGAAGGTGAGCAGAGATACTTCTTTCCGCAGCAGCGGGCAGTAACCTCTGGGCGGTGGGAGTGGATAGTGTGCAGCAGCCTGGGCGCACAAGAGCGCACAGACACCTCCGAGCAGTGGGAGTGGATGGGCTGCAGCAGCCTGAGTGCGCATTGCCGAAACAGATAATTAGGCGTGTGCAGTTGTATGTACTCTGCAATTACTAATTCTATACTATCTTTCAGATCACTAAACTTAAGGGTGCACTATGTCCCGGCACGTGATTGGAGACACACCGGAGGCACAAAGGTAAGCTGCGAAGATTTTCTCCAGTGTCAACACTCCCTCTCCATCTCTTCCTTTCTCTCTCTCACACTTTCTCTGTTTCTCTGTCTGTTCCTCTCTCTCATTCTTTCTCTCTCTTCCTCTCTCTCACTCTTTCTCTCTCTCTCTCTTTCTCTCTACCGCTCTCTCAAACTGTTTCTCTCTCTCTCTTTTCCTTGTATCTTACTCTTTCTCTCTCACTCTTTCTCTTTCTCTGTCTTTGTCTGTCTTCCTCTCTCACTCTTTCTCTCCTCTCTCTCACTCTTCCTCTCTCTTCCTCTCTCCCTCTCTCTCTCTTCCTCTCTCTCACTCTTTCTCTCTCTCTCTTCCTCTCTCACACCATTTCTCTCTTTCTCTCTCTCACTCTTTCTTTATTTCTTTGTCTTCCTCTCTCTCTCACTCTTTCTTTGTTTCTCTCTTTCTCCCTCACTCTTTCTCTCTTTCTCTTTCCCCTTTGCTGGACGCATGACGCACCATCTTATCTTTCTTTTGGTCTTACAGGCTGTGATTCACAAATGGTCCAGCGATGACACGACATGGCTGTACATAGTTTTATTTGTTGTTGTTTTGTTTTAATAAAATGTTTTATATGTAAATCCATACATGACTAAGATTCTTATTTCTCCAACCTAACGTGACTGTCACATTTGTTTGTGGGGGGTGGGGGTGAGGGGAGATGGTGGACAAGCAGCTCCTACTGGGGGATGTCGGAGCAGTGTTGGGTGTCCGACCTGCATGATCGTTGCCTCCATTACATCTGTTCTCAGAGACTTAAGAGCCGGCGGTCTGGCTCATAGATGAAGAACTGCGAGCTGACTAGCAGGCTCATAGAGGGAGAACCGCGGCCCGTCAGTTCGCAGAGGAAGAGCTGCGGGCCAACTCGCAGAGGAACACCTGCGGGCCGACTAGTATAGGGAAAGGTGTGGGCCATCAGCTTCCAAAGGGATAGCTGCGGAACACTGATGTGGGGAGAGGGAGCGTGAAGAGCGTATCTCGCAGAGAGACACCTCCGGTATATTTCCAGTATTGGCTTCACAGATACAACTGCGGGCCCGAGAACTCGCACCCGAAGAGCTGTGAGCCGACAAGTGGTTCGCAGAGGCAGACTTGCGGGCCCAAGTATATTGTTGGAGGTATGCTGTTGATGGTGGAAAAGGGTGCGTTACCTGCTGATGTAGGGAGACGCAGCGTGAAAGCAGTATCTCGCACAGACAGAGCTCCGGTATATTAAATTGCCCCGGGACCTTTCTTTTATATTTTCACTCGATGCGAGGCACAAGATGGCTGCTAACACTTCCTGGTTTGAATTGTTAGCAGCCAATCAGAGGCAAGCTCGTGCTCGGGAGTTAGGCACAGTCCAGATATATATATCTTTTTTTCCTTTAATATCTCAAAAACTACTGAACGGATTTACACCATTTCCACAAAACAGCGCTTTCTGCACCAAGACCTTTCACCCTGCCAAATTTGCAATTCTTTCTTTGTCACACAGTACATGTAATGCACCGCTTTCATCAAGAATGGAATCAGTAATGGCACAATTTCCCTGTTGCTCCACACATAAATACATGTAAAGAACAAATCAGAATAGTTCCTTTATTTTTTCAAATTGCAAAACTTCTCTCTATTGGTTATTTTTGAACTTTCCATATAAACAGTTTTTAAAACTTTAAGAACACATACAGGTGAGAAGTTCAACGTATTCTATCAACAAACTTTCTAGAACATTCTACCACACGTGCAGGTTAAAAGTTCATCATTTTTTCAAACCTAACGATATTTTTTTGCAACATTTTCTCGAACATTTAAGGGCACGTGCAGGTTAAAAGTTCACCATTGTTTTAAGTTCGAACAGTGCCTTCCAAATGCAAGTAGCAGGTGTGGTTGAACTGAGCAAATTTTATCCTATCATATGATCTCTACGTTGAAACTGCTTTTTATTAGCCAATCACAAAGATGCTTTTCGACAAACTAATATGCACCCTACTTTTTAGTAAACAATGTTTTTCATCTCCCAATCAGGTATCGTTTTGTATGAGAAAAAAAGTAGTTCCCCATCTTTAAACATATCTCTTATTCTACGAACGGACTGCATGAGCTACAGACATCTATCCATATCTTCCAGCTACACCTTCAAAATGCTAGTGTGGATCGTAGGACATAGCTATGTTGTCTGGTGCAAGAGGTATGCAGAACAGAGACGTATTGACTTAGACCTAGGTTTACAAAATGTGGACATTAAATGGTTTGGACAGAGAGGATTGAAGTGGCACCAATTACTCCCTTTGGTTAAAACATGTTTGCATCTCCAACTCCCTGACCTCATGATTGTGCACTGTGGTGGAAATGACCTAGGCACATTGACTGGGGTAGGTTTGGAAATGCTAATGAAGGACACCTTTAGACAATTGATGTTGCTTTTGCCTCAAACTGTCTTTGTATATTCCAATATATGCCAAAGACAGAAGTGGAAATGGTCAAACAAATTTTGTCCTCAAATTGAAAAATCTAGGAAGAATGTCAACAAAGCTGTGTCTGCATACCTCAGAGACCATAGAATGGGGTCGATGTACAACAACAACATACGTTATGATATGGCTGATATCTACAGAAGTGATGGAGTACACTTCACAGATCAGGGAAATAGAGTTTTTCTGAATAACCTGAAGCTGTGCATCCGCACTTATATGTAGCTCCAACTAATAAACACAAAGGCTCTTTTAGAGCCGCCTTATATTCCCAATATCGGTTCGCAGACTGACAACTGCGATCCGGCTAGCACAGGGAGACCTGCGGGCCGTCGGGCAGCCTCGCAAAGGGAGAGCTACGGCCCGTGGGCTCGGCTCGCACAGAGAGAGCTACAGGCCGTCGGCTCGCAAACGCAGAGCTGTGAGCCAATGGACTGGTAGTGTTTTATGGTTTAGGGTAGTGCAGTGGTGTTTGTGTAGTGTAGGGGGTCCTGCTGTGGGTAGTGTTTTAGGGTTTACGGTAGTGCAGTGGTGTTTGTGTAGTGTAGAGGGTGGTGCTGGGGATACATTTAGGGTAGGGCAGTGGTCTTTACGTAGTGTAGGGGGTCCTGCTGTGAGTAGTGTTTTAGGGTTTAGGGTAGTGCAGTGGTGTTTCTGTAGTTTAGGGGGTCGTGCTGGGGATAGTGTTTTAGGGTTTAAGGTAGTGCAGTGGCGTTTCTGTAGTGTAGGGGGTCGTGCTGGCAGAAGTGGTTTAGTGTTTAGTTACGTAGTGCAGTGGTGTTTGGGTAGTATAGGGGGTCGTGCTGGGGTAATGTTTTAGGGTTTAGGGTAGTGCAGTGGTGTTTCTGTAGTGTAGGGGGTCGTGCTGGGGGTAGTGTTTTAGGGTTTAAGGTAGTGCAGTGGTGTTTCTGTAGTGTAGGGGGTCGTGCTGGCAGTAGTGGTTTAGTGTTTAGTTACGTAGTGCAGTAGTGTTTGGGTAGTGTAGGGGGTCGTGCTGGGGTAATGTTTTAGGGTAGTGCAGTGATGTTTCTGTAGTGTAGGGGGTCGTGCTGGGGGTAGTGTTTTAGGGTTTAAGGTAGTGCAGTGGTGTTTCTGTAGTGTAAGGGGTCGTGCTGGCAGTAGTGGTTTAGTGTTTAGTTACGTAGTGCAGTAGTGTTTGGGTAGTGTAGTGGGTCGTGCTGGTGTAATGTTTTAGGGTAGTGCAGTGATGTTTCTGTAGTGTAGGGGGTCGTGCTGGGGGTAGTGTTTTAGGGTTTAAGGTAGTGCAGTGGTGTTTCTGTAGTGTAAGGGGTCGTGCTGGCAGTAGTGGTTTAGTGTTTAGTTAGGTAGTGCAGTGATGTTTGGGTTGTGTAGAGGGTCGTGCCGACAGACTGACTCATAGAGCTCCGAGCCAACCTGGCTTCTAAAGGCATAGCTGCGACCTCGTGATGTGAGGAGAGGCAGCATGAAAGGAGTATCTTACACAGACACAGATGCCAGTGTTGCCTCGCAGAGGTAAAACTACACACCCGATGGCTTCACACGGAGAGATGCGAGCTGACGGACTAAGTCACAAAATGGCTGCCAACACTTCCTAGTTTCAACCGTTCACAGCCAATGAGCCGCGTGCTCGTAACCCTCAGCCAATCAGATGTCAGAATTCTCAAATATCGATATCTGTAAAATTTGATATTTCTCAAAAACTACTGAACGGATTTACACCATTTCAACAAAGCGCGCTTTCTCGACTCACAACCTTTCTCCCTCACAAATTTGGCGTAATTCCGTTCAGCAGTTTGACCTGTAGCCTTGTCTAAAGTTTCCTATGGAAAATGCATTGAGAAAACACATTTTGGGACTCCCCTTTTTTCTCAGCCCCCCTTTGACCAAACACCCCCAAACTTTCAAGATAGGAGCTGATCAAAAAAGAGAACATTTCGTAAAGATTCGTCAAACGACGCCAAAGTTATAAGCACATGGAGGGCTCCAGGAGAGGGGCCGCGCAACCTCCCTCCCAACATGAGTGAAGCCCCGGGGCTGCGGGGACCCCAGCGGGCCCCCGCAGCCCCAGCGACCCCCAGCTATTATTTTTTAAGAAATGCCCGCGGGACATAGCCCACCCGGGGACCTCATTAAAATAAAACGCGGGAACCCGTAACCCCAGCGCGAATTGCGCCGTTTTTTTTTTTTTTTTTAATAAAAAATGCTTTTTTTGGCCCTGGGTTCCTTCTGGGACCCCCTGAGCAGGCCTAGGGGGTCACGGTGTTTCTACCCTGCCCCCTTCTCTTGTTTTATACCTTTGTTTCTCTGTTTTCTAGTGACTCGCTTCTACCGAGCCACAAGATGGCTGCCAACACTTCCTGGTTTGGAGTGTTCGCAGCCAATCACAGTGAAGCTCGGGCATCGGGACTTAGGCTCCGCCCAGATATCAAAACTTTTATTTTTCTTATTTCTCAGCAACCACTGAACGGATTTACACCATTTTACAAAAGGTCGCTTTCTGAGCCAAGCACTACCTTTTTGCCAAATTTGGGGTAATTCCGTTCAGTAGTTTTGGCTGTAGCCTTGCACAAAGTTTCCTATGGGAAATTGATTTTTTGACTCCTATTTTTTGTATTTCTCAAAAATTACTGAACGGATTTACCCCATTTAAAAATAAGGTTGCTTTCTGAACCAAGCTCTACCTTTCTGCCAAATTTGAGGTTATTCCGTTCAGCAGTTCGGGCTGTAGCTCGTCGCAAAATTTCCAATGGAAATTAACATGGAGAAAACGCGTTTGGGACCCTCCTTTTTTCTCAGCCCCCGCTTGACAAATCACCCCCAAACTTTCAAGATAGGAGCTAACCTAAAAAGTGCAACTTTTTGCAAAATTTCATAAAGATTCGTCAAACGACGCCAAAGGTATTAGCAAATCAAAAAATGCTTTTCCTATGGAAACTAGGTTGTAACTATAACTACCTACTGGCGACCGCCAGTAGGTAATATACACGCATATATACAGAAAACACACATATATATATATATATATATATATATATATACATATATATATATATATATATATATATATATATATATATATATATATATATATAGATATATATACACATATACACACACATACACACATATACATACATATCGTCTTTGCTCTAATTCCTCAAAACAAAATATTGAAATAATCATGATAAAGTTACTCACGATAGCACATTCCCGATGTAGGCATAGTAGGAGCAGCAGTATGGCGGTGTACCATCACAGCAGTAGGAGCTGCAATCATGGCCACACTGAGCAAGGCAATCTTCTACAGAAGAAACAAAACAAAACCACAGTTCAGGACACAGTAGCACCTGGGTAGCATTCTGTCTTCATTAAGCACTTCTCCATGTACTGAAAAGATTTATTGCATATAAATTCAACACAAAGTCATCATGAGTAATTTTAATTTACAACAAAGTAATCTTTATTGTGCAGTTCTTTTTCTCACAACTTTGGTCCGCACGCAAAGGTTCACAATTGCGCTCAAATGTTCCATTCAATCAGAATTCTTTAGAGGTCTACAGGACTGCACCGTCGAGTAGTATTGCCTTGGACTCTGCTCATTCACATTGGCGTGCTCAGAGACGTTTTAAGGCATGGTCAAAGTGGGCTCTGTCCCAGGGCCCCCGCCTTTCTAGGGGCCCCATCATTAAGCTTTTAGGACAGTCCCAGACAGTGGCATAACGCAAAAATGATGGGGCCCCCTACATAATATGAAAAGGGGCTTGCAGGTCTCAGATTTCTCATAAATATTCAAAGGCTTTGCACTGAATTGGGCCCCCATAAGAACGGGGGTCGCCTTACATGTTTGGGGGCCTTTGAAGAGGATTGTCAATGATCAGACCATAGTTGCTGGGGGCTTGAAAATGGATAATAAATTCATAGTTGTTCCGAGCATGGGGCCCCAAATTATATTTGGCCCGGGGCCCCCAAAATCCTTAAGAAGTCCCTGGGCGTGCTGTGCAGACCTTGCATGGTCATGCATGAGAGAGCGGGCACATCATATGCGACACTTTATGAATTACCTTATTCTCAATTCAAAATGTACATTTATGAAGCAACACAGCTTGAAACTAAGAATTTCATTAATGTGAAATTAGCTACCCACGCGTATAACTTGTCGCTACTTTCATGGAAAATGTGTATTGGCTAATGTTGCATTATAAAAGACTCACCCACCATCTAGCTTTTTAAAAAGGGCATGGGAGGATTTTATATTCATGACTAAAAATGAAATCCTAAATAAAACAAATATATAAAACCCCTCCTTCTCCAGTTGTTGTTGCAATGATCGAAACTAGGTAAATTAACTTTTATTTAAAAGAAATTGATCAAATCTGAATTACATAACTACTTTTGAGACAGATGTTACTGACATTATTTTTAGGGAATAAAATGTGCGCAAGTTTTCCTATCAAACAATGCTTAAAATTTCCTTTAAGGGGCAGAATCAAACCACAGTCAAATTAGCAAGTTTTCACTTAAAGATACACAGAATTTCAAACACACTTTCCATAAGCAGAATCTAAAAATGGTTGTTTTTGATGTGTGGAGCATCTTATGTCTGGACTATGGATATGCTCTTCTTACTGGGCTACTGAAAAAACACATGGTGCTTCCCTAAGAACCATTCTCCAAGCAGCAGCTCATTGCCTGACCAGTACGAAGAAAACTTGTGACCATTCAGATAGGAAATGGCTGCCTGTTGAGGAAAGTTGCTCTCACAAAACACCCTGTCTAGTGAACAAGAATTAAACACTTCTAAATATCAGACACAGAAAAACAAAGACAGTTAGGGGCTCTCTGAAATATCCAATTCTTCTCCATTTTTAATTCATTTTTTTCAAGACCACCTTATCCTGTGAGCCTGAAGATATGCCTTGCACTTATTGTCTATTCCGATACCCTCTGTTTACAGCTGTTCAGCAAACTCTGACTTAATTTTCATGACATTTTCCTCCATTGCTTTCTTGTCCATTATCATCTTTCCACTCCCTCTACTATACTCCTACCCTGATATCTGATATACATTTAAAACAAATATCAAAATACTTGACCACTCTACGTTTTGCTTTTTACATTCTAAGAGAATGGCTAGGACAAAGAGTTAGTAAACATTATTAGTAACCATCCCCATGTCAGAGGTTCCTCTTCCCATCATTCTTCTGAACCTATGGTAATTACACCATCCAAGGAGGTTGAAATTATTGGACTTTAAACGGTCCTCAGGCAAAAAATGTTTCCTCCATATAGCCCCGAAATAAACACTCTTACCACACAAAGTACTTACCTACCCCCATATAATAGTACTGTCCTAAACCATTCGAACATGTGCTTTAGCAAACAGGGCCGGACTGGGAACAGAAACTAGCCCTGGCTAACTGCTCGGCCGGCACCCCTGTGGAGCAGCGGGGTGCAGCCGAGCTGTTTGCTAGGGCCGGTTTCGGCCAGTTATGTTACAGGGGGCCGATATTGCCGGCCTTCGGTAACAAAAACGCCCCCCCAGGGGCCCAAAACAGGCCCCCACCCTGGCAGCCCACCGGGGAAACGCCCAGTGCCCGCAATGGCCAGTCTGGCCCTGTTAGCCAAGATAAAATCATAATGACCTTGTGATTTGTACATTCAATTAAAATCACATGATGGCTTGTGGCATGGAACTTCCACCCCCTAAAGGATCAGTAGAGCACTCAGATCTCATATTCCTAGGTTACTTGGGTATTCCTGCCCAAAACAGTGATCTTGTACGGAACTGAGGCTACTAGCTTTGATTCAGATACTTGGAACAAAAGGTTAGAAAAGTTTTCCCTTCCATAGTACTTCATAGTAGGACAGGTCTTCTTGCATTGCTGTTTTAACTCTATAAATTTGATCCGGTTAGGCGTGTGAGTGAATTCAGCATCCAAGTAAGATTATGGTTGTGTAATCAACACAGAGGAAGATCTTTAAATACTAAAGACGTTTGATTTTCTCCAGACCAAACACATTTATTTGTGTATTTCAATGGTTTGGGTTTGACATTGTAGTTTTAGGCTTTCGTAGAAGGATTGTTGTTTAAAATGGTTGTCTTTACATTGAAATCACCCTGTACTTGAAGGCAAAGATGACGGGCGACTAACTGCAGCCTTTCTCTCTATCTCCGATGGATCGACGATGCGGATCGCAACTGCACAGCCTGTAGGAGACGCCGGCGGACAGCACAACGGGCAACTGGTGGCGCTGTGGTTTACCATTACCGCAATTGTGAATTACGCGTCTCTACACAAACGGATTGCCTGGCCAGGAAAATACCGGCCTGCGGGATGGCAGCTTGAGGCGGAAAAGCTGTCTCAATGTTTGCTAACATGGCTGGGGCAGGAGTCTCACAGGACAAGGTTATACCACAAGAGGAAGGGTGGGACCAGACTTCAACTGAGGAGATGGGGGAAGAGAATAAGGATGCAGGGGGGGGAGAAGATGATGTGAGCTCCCCGACAGGCATAGCTGGGAATCTAGTCCCCCAAGGCAATCTAATGGATAAACTTTCGGGAAACGAAGCAGGATTAAAGGAGCAGACCTAGTCAACACCCAAGACACTAGAGATATTCGCTAAGAAGATTGACCATGAGGAGGAAGCTGTGAGGAAGAAACCCCGGACGACACCCCTAGGCGCAGGATCAGCTAGACACCTGCCGGCGCAAGCTTGTGCTTTCACACCAGAAGCTCAGGGGGAAAAATTCTACTCATTGACGGATGAATCAGAGGCTTCCGAACAAGACAACACGTCATCTAGTGGGGACGTTTTATCAGAAGATAGCTCGAGCTCTACAACTCAAACACAAAAGAAAAAAACAAGGAATAAAAAAAACAGAAAGGAAAGTCTTAAAAAATGCACCAGCAAACAACTCAAATGGGATTACTCCGATACACAAATATGGCCCCAGAATGAGGGAGGAAACGAGTCGGAAATAACAAAAGAGCCCTCCCTGTTGACTATCTTAGCTTCAATAAAACAAGTACAGGAAGAAAACAGAAACAAAGGGCGTAGAGCCAGGATTGCCGCAAAAAAAGTCCAAACCAGGATCCACAAGCTAAACAAAACCTGTGGGGAAATTGTGGAGTGGCTAACCGCAGTTGAGACTCAGACAGAGGCATTGGAAGTTGAGGTGGAATCCCTGAAGGTGCAAGGCACGGGACAAAGTGCGGCTATGATTGATGTTATGACCAAACTAGAAGATTACGAAAATCAACAGAGGAGAAATAACTTGCGTTTTTTGGGGATATTGGAAGGTCTGGAAGGGAACGACCCCAGAAGCTATATGGTAAATCTTCTAAAGGGCGCTTTTCCTGAGCTAACAAACAGGGATTGGGATGAAGAAATACAGAGGGCCCATTGCTTTCCCCTATTCAGGAGAAAACAAACGCAAGATGCTGGCGAAAAACCCAGAGCAATGTTGGTCTTCATCGGAAACTTCTTGCTGCGACAACTGATATTCGATAAAGCCCGCCCTAACGCCCCAAAGATTAGCAACGGGATCTCATTCTTTGTACGTCCAGACTTCGCACATACAACAGTTGAAAGACAGTGACGATTAAGGCAATTCTTTGATCCCTTTCAAAAACTTTGAGCCGAGGTCGTTCTACAAAATCCGGCTAGACTCAAGATAATATTTGGAAGAATAACCCGGAGCTTCACCTCTGAAGTACAAGCGCAGGAATATCTAGAGGAAATAAAGAAAAAAGGCGAAGGGAAAAGACTGCCTAAATAAAAAAGACTGGTGTACCACAAACTTATTTTTTGTCCGTCAGGGAGGAAAAGAGGCTGAGCAGTTAGGAAACAAAGGGGATGATGGGCCGAGGAAGATAGAGGGGCAGAATGTCGGCCGCACATCGATCAGACCATGCCTGATTGCCTTTATGCTAGGGGGGTGGGGGGAGGAGGGTGGGAAGAGGGGTGGTGGTTCACATTAAGGGTGATGGGGGTGGACAAAGGGGAATAGCAGCTTGGGTAAAGGCATTGAGGTGGGTGGTAGCTAGGATTTTTTGCTGTATGTACAATAATGCCATAAAATGGGGTAAACAAGAGAAACCAAGTGAATGGGGAGACTAGGTATAGCTCCATTGAACATCTGTAGTCTAAATGATGTAAAAAGAGACAGGCAGTGTCGCAAGGACTACAGCTGCTACAAGCGGACGTAGTCTGTCTGCAAGAGACCCACCTAGATGGTACACAAAACGATCTATTGAAGTACCTTGGTTACACAGTAGTAGGGGCAACAACACAGGGAACCCATACAAGGGGGGTTGTGATACTCTCCGGGGGGGACAATTCAATTTTGAAAGGTTCGCACAGATGGGCTAGGACGATGGGTAATTGCTAGCGCGAGGGCCCCAAAGCTTCTGAATTTTTCTTTATGCTCCATATACGACAGCAATGTGAATGATTCGACCTTATCGGAATGGCTAACTAATGAATTAACACATTGGCCTTTGCCGTTAATTGTCTGTGGAGATTTTAATATAAACCTTGACTCCAATTGGGGACTATATCAGAAATATAAGCGAAGGAAGCCTAGGGTCTTTCAAGCATTATGCAACCTATGTCAGGTACACAGCCTGGGTGATGTTTGGTCTTCACAGAGGCCCGCGGATCATGGTGTTACTTATTTCTCAGCCCCACATCAGAAGCATGTGAGGCTGGACTATTTTTTTGCCTCATTTACCCCAGAGTGTTATCAGACCATAGCCCACTGGTATTGCAGATAGAGGGGGGAGGGCCCGCCGAGAAAGTCCAGGCTTGGACGTTCGAGAGGGCCCTATTACTTGACGAAGCGTACGTAGGACATATGAATGAGTGGATTCCCGATTTTTACAAAGAAACATAGGTTCGTCATCACTAGGAGTGGTCTGGGACACCATAAAAGCAGGAGTAAGGGGTGAGACAATACAGTATTCAGGTAGGAAAAGGAAGAACAAGAAAAATCAAAGGAGTATTAGGCTGCAGAAGTTAGCCCAGGCAAAAGAAAGATTGGTTATGGCTTTAAGGCAAAATTTGGATACGAAGGAAGTGCAAGAGGAAGTGGCCCTTGTAAAGGCAGGAATTCAAGGAGAGCTATTAAGAAAAGCTATAGATAAAGCATTAGCGTACCGGGAGGAACTGTATGATTGTGGGGGGGGGAAGGTGGGCCATTTGCTAGCCGTCAGAACGAGACAAGAGGTGACATGCAGTGAAATCTTGTCAATAAACGATCCTGTGTTAGGGCGGGTAATGGAGGCTAGTGAAATACGGTTGGCCTTTTTAGATTTTATCAGGCACTCTACACGGAGGATGCGGAGAGAGAGAGAGGGGGGGAAATGTGGAAGACCGAATAAGTCAATATCTAGACGCCTGCGAGATGGAGGCGCTGATGCATGAGGTAAGAGAGGTGTTAAGAGTCTCCACTTCGTGGGAGGAAATTGTAGAGGCAATGTCAAACTTACCCAGAGGGAAAGCAGCAGGGCCCGATCTGATTCCTACAGAGTTTTATAAAATCTTTAGAGAGGAACTTAAAGAAATCCTGACGTCTGTGTTTTTGCAGACTGGTGAAGGGGTGGCACCACCAGGAACTTGGGCACTGGCCAAAATTATAGTCTTCCCTAAGAAAGATAAACCTGTTCAGGAGCTGGGTTCCTATCGCCCTATTACCTTACTCAATGGAGATGTTAAAATATACTCCAAAGTATTGGCTACACGGCTGTCGTAGGTCATTGATAGAATGGTTTTTGAGGGGCAGCATGGTTTTATTCCCGGCAAGGGAACAATAGAGCACATCCGAAAGATTATTACCCTGTTCGATGCAACTCAAGTGTCAGGAGACCCTATAGCAGCAATTTTTTTAGACGCGTAAAAGGCCTTTGATAGGGTCTCCTGGCCATTTCTTTGGGCTACAATGCAAAAGAAAGGGATAGGGAAAAAGTTTACCAGAGCAGTACAAGCTCTATATAAAAATCCGGAAGCCAGTGTACTTATAAATGGTGAACGGACTGAACCATTGAAAATCACGAGGGGGACTCGGCAGGGGTGTCCTTGCTCACCACTCCTATTCGCTCTGTATATAGATCCCTTCCTAAAACAACTAGTAGCGGGCCATAGCATTCCCCCTATGGTAAGATACGAGCATAAGAGCAAAGTCCTGGCTTACGCTGACGACATAGCCATTGTTACCCCACATCCCGAACAGGATATGGGGGCGATCGAAGAAGAAGCACGTAAATATGGTTCAATCTCAGGCTATGCCCTGAACCGGGAAAAAACCCAAATAGTTATTAACGAATTCACTACCCTTAGCGATAATTGGGTTGTTAATAAAGCGAACTATCTGGGGGTCAAGATTAGCTCGGACTTGGATCAGGTCGTTAAGGAAAATCTGGGGACCTGCGTGGAGGAGACCAGGAAAGCACTAAAAAAGCTGGATCACCTACATCTAACCCTTATTGGTAGAACCAACATAATTAAAATGATCTATTTTCCTAAATTGCTATATTTTTTTAGAGCACTACCACTTGCCTTCTCGAATTTTTGGTTTAAAAAATTCGAGAATATTTTTGCACAATTTATCTGGGCTTACTCGTGGCCAAGAAGAGCATTTAAAGTCTTATCATTACCCAGGGAGTGTGGTGGCTTGGCCCTCCCTAATTTGAAGCTGTACTGGTGGGCAACCTCACTCACACACTTTACAACACTCTTGAGTATTGACAATAGTAGGACGCAAGCCAAGTATCCTACCCCATGGGAACTTGTGATCGGCCCTGACGCTTGGGGATGCCTGTGGCACCAGCTAAGTTATGGGTATTATAAAAGAGTCCGGTTTAAGACACTACTCACGGCATTTAAAATCTGGGGGTCAATACGGCGGCTAAATGGACTAGAAAGGCTAAATTATTATACACCAATATGGCAGAACAGAAATTTACCACATAGTTTTAATGACTTACCTTTTAAGACCTGGTTTGATGCTGCTATTAAACAGCTAGGCTGTTTTTATTCCCACAGGGGTATTAGAACATATATAAAAGGCCACATTAGGGGTAAATTCCATATATCTGCAGATTAGGGACTTTTTACAAAAAAATGAAGGGGGGGGGGGGGTGGAACATCTCTGGAGAACCGAACTGGTGGATAGAATAACACTGCCCACGCCCTCTAGGATTGGAATTATCTACAAGCTTCTGAACGAACACTCCAAAGACGATATGGAAATATGTTCCAATAAGTGGCAGGAAAGGCTAGGAATCACGAGGGCCAGCTTCCAGAAGATATTTTTAAGCACCCAGACAATATTAATACCGGCCAATCTCCAAGCTCAATTTTACAAGACATGCTTCGGGCTTTATTATACCCCAGACAGAATAGCGAAATGGAGTAACGGAAAGGGAGTTTACTGCCCACGATGTGCTTTTTATAAGGCAGATATAACTCATATGTTTGTGACCTGCAGCAAGCTTGGCCCCCTGATTAGGGAGATAAAGGGATTTCTAGATGAGAAACTACAGCTGCAGGTCGAGCTAGACCCGCCATTAATTTTGTTGGGAATATCCAGCCTAACGGAAAAAGAAGGAGGTGCCTTATTAACCATCGCAATGGCTGTATATAGGCTCTGCATAGCATCAGCCTGGCTAGAGCTGAACCCCCCCCGCAATACAGCAATGGGTGGCTCGATTACTGGCTGTATATAATCTGGAAAAAGCTATATATAGTCGAAAGGGACATAGAGCGAAGAAGAAGGGAATAGAAATTTGAAAGTCTGTATCCGACTGGGTTGAATAATTGGGTCATACCCTACCCTTTGAATTAAGCACTTTAAAACAATGTCTCTGCTGGTATTAGAAACTATTGAGCTGCTATGTATCCATGTATAGGTATATAGATTTACATGTTATGCATTCAGCACTTTAAACTCCTTAATCATTTAATAAGCACTTTGCATGAAGCACCTTTTTGGGTGTGTCCAAGATGTCACTTTAAACACCCATGCTGCTATGTTACAAAAACCTAAAACTTGAAGCACAGATATATAGTTTAGCGCACTCTTGCACTTAGCACTTTAAATCTCTCAATTGTATTTTCAAAAGAATATTGGAGGTTTTTAAGCATCATCACTGAATTGGATACTGATAAAATGCTTGCCGAGGGGGGGGGAAAGAAAATTGCTTTCTTTGTCAAAAAAAATATTAAAAAATAAAATATTAAATGTTTGTCTTGTGTGCAGTGGGGTGGGAACCTTCTGTGATGTCTAATTTATATTTAAATTGGTACAGGACCATACTCTCCCCCCCCCCTTAGAATTTAGGAGGGTGGGACTGGTTGGGGGATTGCTTTTGTAGTCATTGCTCCAAGAGGATGGCAGGAGCAAGTGAAATAGGTTTATATTTTGGCACTCAAAATATTTCGAGAGATTGTGTCAGTTTGCTTGGGTGGTTGTTGTTTATGGCTGGAAACAAATAAGGAGTTAGAAGCCGCAAGAAAGTTTGTGCTGCTGCTGGATAAAAACTTTATTGGTATTTGCAATGACCCTACAATCAGACAACAGCAGGGACATGAGGTAAAGTGATTTGTGTAGTTGTGGGGAAAAAAAATCGTTGTGATTTAGACATAGCTGATGGGTATACTCAAGATGTGGAAGAAGGCTTTTAAATTTCTTCAAACTTGGAGGTATTATTTATGGCCACCAACTAGTGTGATGCCCCTGAAGGTGCTGCCAGCTGTGAGTTTTATCTAGTGACAAGAATATAATATAAACATGGTACAGATTCTCTACACCGCATAGTCCCTGCAATATTGCCACCTTGGACAGATAGTTGGAAGGCTTTCTAGGGATATCGTTATTTGTGGCAAATGTGAGGAGGGCTCTCCAAAAAAGGATACAGCTGCGGTTTCGTTCTCATGACCTTACATTATCTGTATCCCTCTCCTTTTTAGGTCTCACATGAGACCGCGCTTTCATGGGAGACATTTTCTTAGTTTATGGGGAGGGCGTAGAGCTTGCTTACTATTGGTTGGCTTTATCGTCAATCTCATTTTCCCTGCTTCTCATTGTCCGCATGTGCCAGCTTGACTTCTTCACGTATTATCCATCCCCAAGTACTGCTTCCTTGTCCAGTGAATGTCCTTCCACTGCTCGCATTTTTGGGCCTAGGCTACCTTTTAGGTCCCCCCTGCCACTGCGCATGTGCTATCGCTTTGCGAGGAGTATGGTTTACTATAAGGGACTTGGAGCCCGCCAATTGGTAACCAATCATTGGCTTCATTTTCACTCTTATTTGGTGGCTTCTAATTGGCCAGCGCTTGCTGATACCACTTTTTGTTCTACCATTCGGAGCATGGACCAAGTATCAATTTATTTAGTTTGATTAGTGTCCTTCTGCTGTAAATCCACTGCTCGCTATGATTTAGGTTTTATTCTCTTTATTCTTCACCTCCCACACCCCCTACTTCTTCCCTACATCAGATGTTTACATGGGAAACAGCCATTACAACGCATGTGATGTAACAACGCGTAGCTATTACCACGCATTTTTTACATTGCATGCGCTTTTACAATGCATGCAATGTAAAAATGGCAATCCACCTCGTTGTGAGGAAACAGAGGCTCTTCCGTTTCCTCACAACGACGTGCACCGCCCCTCAGAGCTGACGTGAAGCAGAAACCAGGAGGAGAGAGGAACCACGAGAAGAGAGAGGTAAGTGGGATTGGGCCTGGGGTGGGGGTTACTTTTTTAGGGTCAAAGGGGTGTGGGGTGTGTGTGTAGTGCAGGGTAGTGGTTTAGGGTAGTGTCGGGGGTCGTGCAGGGTAGTGTTTAAGTGTAGGGAGAGGACTGGGGGCCGGGGGAGGGTCGTGCTGGGGGTAGTGTTTTAGAGTTTAGGGTAGTGTCGGGTGGTCGTGCAGGGTAGTGTTTTAGTGTAGAGAGAGGACTTGGGGTCGGGGAGGGTCGTGCTATGATAGTGTTTTAGGGTTTAGGGTAGTGTCGGGGGGTCGTGCAGGGTAGTGTTTAAGTGTAGGGAGAGGACTGGGGGTCAGGGGAGGGTCGTGCAGGGGGTAGTGTTTTAGGGTTTAGGGTAGTGTTGGGGGTCGTGCAGGGTACTGTTTTAGTGTAGGGAGAGGACTGGGGGTCGGGGAGGGTCATGCTGGGGGTAGTGTTTTAGGGTAGGGAGAGGGATGGGTTTGAGGGGGAGGGTCGTGCAAGGGTATTAACTAAGGTTTAGGGTAGGACAGGATAGTGTAACCTACCTTTCATACTTTTACCATGAGTATACCTTTACCACGCATGCCTTTGCGTTGTAATGGCATGCGTGGTAAAGGCATATTCGTGGTAAAAGTATGCGATGTAATGGTAGGTCGTTGTAATTGACAACGTGTAGTAATACACGCATTGTAATGGCAAGCGTGGTATTAGTACGCGTTGTAATGAGTCATATTCATTTACATAGATCGTAGATAGAGATAATTGGTAACATATTGTATTCTATTATAGATGCATTTATATAACACTTTCTAGCCTTGCTGAGGCTTTGAAGTGCTATAGGGCAATTCAATCGCAAATCGGGCAACCTTCTATACCACACAATGCCACTCCATTCCATGCCATGCCATGCCACGCCACATTTTATTTTTCAATTTTCAGGGACAGAGTCTGAGTCCCCATGTCCCGAAATACCTCTATTTATAACCACATACATTAATATAGGGGGAAGGGAAAAACATTGTACATGTAAATATTGCTGTTTCTATGTACTCAAACGTTGTGCTATGTGTATATATGTGTACATCCATATCACTACATATTTAGATGTGTAGGTATTTCTCTATGCATGTTCCAGTTATTTGTTAAAAAGAAATTCAGTTCTCTGTAATCTTTGTCCCATCCTCCTCTCTCTGACTCATCCCAATCCTTCAAGACTACTATGAACTACCAAACATCCTTTTCCAACGTCCCCGTCCTTTTTTAATCCAAATAACCCAACATATGTCCACTATTCAAAATAAAAACTCACCACTTCCCTTTTCTAATCCACTCAAAACACTACTAAACACATGAGAATTCAAGAGCACAAACCTAATAAACTCACTACTATTTAACTCTAATCTTTTTTTTTTTTGCAGAGTTTTATATAGCACGAACTTGACCCGCAACCGGGTATCAGAGCGCTTTACATAGCACCAGTTACGTTACATGAGGACACACATTCATTTTTGTTAGGCACGGGGAGATTAAGTGATTTGCCCAGAATCACAGGATGTTCAGCGTCATTACCGAGACTCGAACCCAGTTCCCCAGGTCCGAGGTCGAAAGCCCTAGCCGTTAGGCCAACTCCTCTCCCCAATCTTGGGTTCCAGAGTACAGTGCTACTCGATGCAAAGAGCATCAATGCTTCATCAGGGGTAGTAAGCGCTATATGAATATAATTTACAATTACAATAGCTAGATGCATTTGGCAAATGTATGCCATTGAATCCAGTAAATAGTCTTGGTATACTTCTAGACAAGGAATCCCTATTTGGTGTCCAGATAGTGGCAGTAGCCAGCTATGCACCATCAATGATGTATCCACTTTAAGATCCTCAACTTTCCCCATGATTAAAACGGAGCCTCCTTGAGCTCATGGGAAATGGATTTGTGCAATGGGTTACACTTATGTCTCCCACATTATATGCCAAGACCATGGAGTGCCAGTATCTGTCCCCAGTTCTGTCACATTTCTATTGGTTATCTATTTCACAATGTTTCATGGTTAGGGCAGGTCATTATACAGAACGTTTTAACCAATAAAGGAACAGGTCTGTGTAGAACACCACTGTTACAAAACATGACTAGTAAAGGTACAACCAATAGAGAAAGGAGTTTTGGAGTCTGAGCAACCCATCCCTTGAGCTCCCTTCCCTGTAATCTATTCTATGTATATGTCTTCCAATTAAAACACCCTGAATAGCCCTTCTCTTTATCATGTCATTCAGTGCCAAGAAGCTTCTGCTTATTAGGAGCACTTTAAATAAAAGAAATAAATACCTTTATAAACAAACCTAAAAATAATAGTGCATTATTTCTGGATTCTAAACCGAATTCAAGACAGACTGAGGCTTCTTTGGAGATTGCAGTGCATGGTACACAGTCAAAAACGTGATGAATGTCCTAGCTACCTTATTACCAGTGCATTATAGTGAGTGACATTTTGAATACAGCACATCTGCCTCGCCTTGACAGGGTGTCCTGCCCATCAAACTCTAAATAAGGTATTTTCTTATTGGCCATGTGGCATACTTCCCTCCCATTGTGCATTGGACTTCACATTGATTTTTTTTTGGGGGGGGGGGCAGCACTTGCACTGCTGACACAAAACTTCCATTTCCTATGTGCTCATTGGACCATAAAACAAAAACGTTTGATTGATGTCAGGGTTTAACGTTGTTGAATGATTCCCTGCAAGTATCACAACAGGTGTATGTTGAGGTTTGAAGACATTAATGAAGCAAATATTAAACCCAAGTCAAGAGTTCCTTGTGTTATATTATTCTTTCTGAATTTCTGCCATGGACGCAGAGCATTTTTGGGTGGACAACCTGAAACCATTTTCTACCATAGCTGACTGATCATCAGATTGTACCATTAGTCAACTTCATCATTACTGAAGGTGCAATGTCAGGGGACAGGTATGACATAAGAAGAGAACTGCCCGTTTTCTGTAAATGCACATTTACATGCTTCTCCGAGGATAAGCTTATAAGACTTTGCCTATAATATCTAAAGTGAAAAAAACAGGTTAATCACCGTTTTGCTGTTGGCTTGATTCAAGCAGACGCACTTCTCTCCTAAAAGAGATGTCTCAGTACCAAGGGGGGCTTCCTCTGTGCAGTGCCCTTAAAATGATTATAAAATCCAAAAATCAAGGCATAAAAGAAAAGCAAAGTAGGGAAAGACACATCCTCGGGGACAGTGAGGGGAGCCGAGGCTCAAAGTTCCACCTCCCAATAGTCAGACTCGTCCTACATTTTGTGTCCGGCGCCTCCACCCGCTCCTTACACAGGCTGCAAGCATTGGCAATAGTGTTAGGCCTCCTCCCCTGGGACGTTTTCTACAGCATTTATCAGTGTTCAAACACAGAAAGGTCCAATGGGCCGCACTCTATAATCTGCTATTGAGCGAGAATAGGATGGTGGTGCCAGGGAGGAGGAACATCGCAAGCCCCCGGCCCTGCCCCCACCCCCCTCCCCCCGCCACTAGCTCAAATTAATGGACTGGTCAGCAGAGTGATGCAACGAAACTCAAGGGGGCCCCCTGCAAAGTACCCCGAAGCGGCCCCCCACGCTTATGACCCAGTCAGGATCTCCCAGTCAAGGGGGCCCCCTGCAAAGTACCCCGAAGCGGCCCCCCACGCTTATGACCCGGTCAGGATCTCCCAGTTAAGGGGCCCCCCTGCAAAGTACCCCGATGCGGCCCCCCACGCTTAGGACCCAGTCAGGATCTCCCAGTCAAGGGACCCACCGCCCGTGCACAATGCCGGACGGGTGCCCCCTGGAGTTCAGCCCCTCCCCCCCCCGCACTGCGGGGACCATTGTTACGCCACTGGGTCTGCAGGAGAGACGGAATGCCACGAAGAGAAGGGGTGCAAGGGGAGAGTGTGCATTGTTGAGATATTTACTGTCACAAGTTGTTTACACTTGGTAATTACAGCAATTCACAACTTCCCACGTGCAAATCAACGGCAGCACAGTGCATTGACACCATGTTGATAGGAATGTCTTAAGTGTTTAGTGTAATTACGGGGTAAGACTGTTTATTTTCTACATAGCACTGTTTCTTGTCACTGGGCGGTTAATGAGATTTTTCTCCATGTATAATTATTAGTGCTTGTGAAGCAGGTCAGGCCTCCCAAGGCGCCCTCAGGGTCTACATAGCCAATAGGTCTCGCCTTTGGGACCTTATAAGTGTTTAGCCATGCAACAGTTGATGTTGTTGCACCAAGGATATTGCGCTGCATAACTAAATACTTATAAGGTCCCAAAAGCGAGACCTATTGGCTATGCAATGCAGCATTAAATTGAAAAGATACAAATATTAGCAGAACATGATTTCACTAGTTCGAGAGATATCTATGAAGTTTGGAATGCAACGACTGTACGCTACAAATCTTTTCCGGAGCTCAGTAAAAGCATTCAGTTGGAGAGGCCTGAGAGGGAACTGTGCTCAGTTCAGAAGAGTTTTAGAAACTTTCTAAGAGTGCGTTGGGTGGACTTACATCATAACACGTTTGCTATGATTTTGGGAGGGTATTTAAGAGGCTGTGAAATCGTGTTCAGTTTATTTTCTTCACCGTGTTTTCAGTTCAGAATCCTCTTGAAAGATTTTTAAACGGTCCAACAGTTCGGTTTAGTTAATTGAGGATCAGTATCTCGGCGCGAGGATGGAGGGGGATTCACTAATGACCTTGAAATTTCAGATGGACATGTCAGGGACGATGTTAACAGCTTTAGACTGTATTGGCTGCCGTCTAAGATGAGGAAAATGAAGTTGCTTAACTGGAATTCTTGCCGGAAAATGCAAAGATGGTGAATGCAGGTCTACGATTGTGCTATTTTTCTTACACTAAAATGGTGTATTTTTTGTATCGTTAGTTATGAAGCAAACCAGACATTTTATAAGCGCACAGATTCATATAGCTTTAAAGTAGGTGTTTAGGCGTGGCCAAGATGGCGGCTTGAGCAGACGTGTTGTTCTGACTCTCCCGCCGGTGGCCCAATACAGCACCGGCATATAGCCGTTTCCAGCGCCAGGACACCCGTGGCTTGATGTCTGGAGGGAGCCGCGGGGGCCGCCTCACTGCAGTGTTAAGAACAAAATAATCATGAACATTCTGCGCCATCTTGTCTGATGAAAGTTCCTACGTGCACATAAACTACAGTCATTCTGATTGACCACAGCCATTTTGTACTCTGTTGGTCACCTTCATTTCACCCTGTCCTCTAGCAGCCTTCTGACTCTCTGACCAAACCTGATGTGTGCTGGGGGCTATAAACTATTTCCACGACAAACATCAACATCACCTGCTGCCTCAAACTCGTCTTTCCTCTCATCCCTGCACAAACGGGTTACAAATACCAAACAGACTCTTGCAAACATGGTTTATTGCACTACACACAGCAAGACTGGTTTTTTGCCAACAATGGGACCTGTTCTTATCAACAGAACGGACTCTTAGATCTGGCCGGTCTCACTCGTTTTTAGACCCTGAAGCAAGGTCCAGCTGCAATTAAATTGTCTGTTTTTGACCTGGGTGGGAGGAGAGTTAATGTTGGGCTTGTGTAACCATGTTGATAAAACAATGTCAGGCTTGTGTGACAACCTGCCCGGGGCGGAGACTCCAAGCTTGTAACCATGATAAAAGAAACAAATACATTGTGTAAAACTGTATAAAAGGAAGAGTCAGAAGCATTGCCAGTAGAACACCTCCCTGAAGACATCCTGGTGTCAGCAGTTGACGTGGTCTCCTCTAAGAGTAATAAACCTTTTTCTTGCCTTCCAGCGCCTGCCTCGTTATTTTAGATAGTGAATCCAAAGTGGATTAGAGGTGACCTTGCGCCGGGCAGCATTGGGGATCTCAGGAGACTCGCTGCTTTTCACAAATTGGCGACCCAACTGGGGGCCCATCAGAGACACGTGGGTCCAGTAGAGAGGTCCTAACGACGGAGTGAACGACTAAATGATTGGAGTGCACCTGCCTGAAAGAGACCCTCGTCTGGCTGCCAATTGACTGAACTTCACCGGTTCCGAACAGACCTCTCTCGAGTGACCTGCGGTCCTGACTGGGGCCTTACAGGAACGCCGCATTGATTGTTGGAGTGAGAGGACAACCAGGCGCTGGAAGGGGAAGACTAAGAACTGTCCATACGGTCCGGGTAAGGTCGTGAGAAAACAGGACTTAAATTGATTGATTGATAGAAATACTAGTATTCCTTTTTGAGTTATTTGAGACATTCCCTGCTTGCAAACAACGTAGAATAGGAATATTCTCTCTTTGCAGACAGCGAAGGACAGGTAGTGCAGACTTTTGTCTAACATTAATTGAGATATTCATTTTGACCGCTAAATACGTCATGCCTGTTTTCTCTAGATTGTTTGATTGTTTTGGACCGGACCGTTTGTTAGAGGTCAGTCATCCGGCACCGCCGGAAGGCACCCCTAACAAGGACATGTACGTAAAATATGGATTAGCCACCGTAGCTTATAGCAAACTATGGCATAAGTACACTAGGAAGGACCGGGTAAATCAGTGGCCACTGACGGGATCTTTCGATCCCGCTAAAATAGAAACGTTAGAATTAGCTCTCCACAAAAAGAAAGCTAGACCAGCCATGTTTGATAGTTTTGGTTTATGGCGAAAAGAAGCAGCTCAACGAAAGAAAAGAGACGAAGCTAGACAAGATAAAGAAACGCGAAAATCAGCTTACCAAGCCTGTAAAAAGTTAGAAGAAGAACTAAAAGAAAAGGAAATCAAAAAAAAAAGGAACAGGAATCAAAATATCAGGTCAATGCCCTGTTAGAACGCCCTTAACTCTTTACCCCGAGTTACCAGCAAAACAGGGGTAGATGATGATTTATTGTTAGGTCCCCCAATGATATACATGCCACCCCCTTATGCCCCTACTCATCCCGTAGTACAACGCCAGGACCCCCAAAGTATAGCTGGAGATGGCACGATCGCCTCAGTCTCCACCACCTCTGCTCCCACCGAGCCACCCACACCAAATGCCTCATCAAAGGAGGCAGTAGTAGAGGTAGGAACCAAGGAAATAGGAGCGCCCAGGGTCCCGCGATAAAGTAAAAATGAGCGAGCAGGCATTGATAAAATAGTTAAAACCCTCATAGATAGGAAAGAAACAGAAGAACACGTAACAGACATATGCGACTCCTATGTTGAAAACCGCAAACGATACTTTATTGTACGTCTCTGTTACCACACCCTTACTGCATATGAAGAGACGTACCAAAACGTAGGGCCCGAGCGATTAGTGGCTCTCTACAGGAAGGTAGACATCGGAGATGAAGGCGACAACGATGTTGCAGAACTATTTTCATCCACACTAGAAGTATTGCGTCACCTCATAGAACAAGGACAGATAGATAGGGACAGGACAACTAAGGTAGCAGGACCCCCAGTGGAAAAAACAGATAGCATGATGCCAATAAAAGAAGCTGCCCCTTACTGGGTACCTTCTAGAGGACAAGGGACTAATGACGATATAAACCATCAAGACGCTAGAGGAAGGGTGGTCTACAATTGGGTGTATCAGCCATGGGACAGACAGGACATCCTGACCTTCCGTAAATCTTTGCCGGATTTACGAAAGAACCCCACCGCCTTTTACGCCGAGCTAGGTACCGCTCTGGGATCAACAATAATGACACTTGCCGACATAGACTTGTTCTTCGGGTTATGTTTGCCAGCAGATGTGTGGAAACAGGTTAAGAAAGTAAACCATACCGAACTGTTTGGTCATACCTGGGAACAACTCGACACACTAGATAAACAGCGGAACCCTGGTCAAAAACCAGTTAAAGCAATATTAGACCTCCCTTACAAAATAGTGCAGAAAGTGAAAACGCTGATCCCAGAGAAAAAGATAGACTGGTCCATAGTAACCGCATGCCGCCAGAAACCACAAGAGGACGTCTCAGAGTACTTCTCCAGATTTGAAACTGTGTTCTCTGATTACAGTGGACAAGACATGTCCACCGCAACCGGACACCACTTATTTGTGCAGAACTACGTCAAAGGATTACTGCCAGATGTATCCCAGAAACTACAAGCCAGCGAAAGTAGTTGGGCAGCATCTAAACCGACTGCCATTCTCCAAATGGCCCAGTATTACGAGCATCAGAGAAACGAAAATGACAGGGCTACAGAAAGGAAAAAGAAGGACTTGAAGGAAAGGGTAATGATAGCACAACTCCAGGGGGCGAATACAGGAGGGGAGCAATATCGGGGGAGGAAACCAGCAGAATACCCCTAGAGTACAGCCACCTAGGAACAATCCATCTACATCATATGTAGGACGCCAAGACCTAGGACAGGATCAATGTGCATTTTGCAAAAAATATGGACACTGGAAATCCCAATGCCCGGCTTTGTTAGGAGCTGCTAGGGGCAGAGGGGCGAGGGAAATAGCAAGTGGACAGAGAGGAAGAGGACGTGGGAGAGGGTACGCGAGTGAAGCAAGCGAGGAAAGGCCAGGAAGAGTGAACGCATTTGACCATCCCAGACAGAATCAGTACCAACAGACAGATTATGACAATACGTACGACTTTGCATAGGACAGCCAGGGGCAAGGGAGGGATCCAGTCGAGCTCTGCGTTGATCAGCAAGGCCCTTATGTTACCGCTGAGGTCCTGGGCACAAGGTCGCCATTTTTGGTAGACACAGGAGCAACACGTAGTGCACTATCCAAACGACTGATTCCAAGGGCACCCTTGTCAGGCTCACATGTGACCTCAATAGGATTTGACGGTACGCCCTCCACCAACCCTTTGTCCCGACCCATCCCTTTTAATCTTGACAGCAATGGCGTTGAAACGACATTCCTCCTCTCATCTAACACCCCAGACGCCATTATGGGCCTCGACCTTTGAAACACTTCCTTGCGACTATCAGATGCTCACCAGACGGAGTGCGTGTCATCCTGTATGACAACCCCCAACGCCATAGAGAGAACCCTTTTCAGCACATGTTTTCCATCTCTGAGACTGACACATCCCTACTGGACACTTTGCCATCACACTTATGGGCTAGGGCTGATTCAGACGTAGGACGAATGATGATTGACCCAGTACACGTAACAATACGACAGGACGCAACCCTACCGAAGGTACCGCAGTACAAAATATCGCCAGAGGGTGAGAAAGCACTAACAGAGATCATACACTCTTTGGTAGAGGCAGGGGTGGTAGAGGAAGTAGTGAGCAACATTTGTAACAGTCCCATACTACCGATTGTAAAGAGACAGGGAGAGGGAGATGGGAAAGCCTACCGCTTCATCATTGACCTGCGGGAGGTAAACAAAATCGTAGTACCACAATACCCAGTAGTTTCCGACATCACGACAATTTTGACTTTAATCCCCTCCACTGCCACCACCTTCACTGTGATCGACCTCAAGAACGCCTTCTTTTCCATACCTATACACGAGGACAGCCGCTATCTTTTTGGATTTACCCTAAATTCCCGTTCGTATAGATTTTGTAGAGCACCTCAGGGGTACACTGAGAACCCAAGTATCTATAGCCAGGCGCTTAAAAGACAGTTGGACGCCATACAATTGCCAGATGGAGTGGCACTAATACAATATGTAGACAACATCCTTCTAGCAGCAGACACCATACCAATAGCCGTCACAGCCACCATCAAACTACTCCATTTCCTTGCTGAGAATGGTCACAAGGTCTCCCGAAAGAAACTGCAGTTCTGTAAATCACAAGTGACCTATTTGGGTCACCTTTTATCAAAAGAAGGGAGAAAACTCACGCCTGACAGGATCCAGACAATTCTAGACACCCCTGTCCCCAAAAATCAGAAGCAAGTCCGCTCTTTGATAGGCCTCACCTCGTTTTGCAGACAGTGGTTACCGAACTTTAGCCTCATTGTCAAACCCCTTCTCTCCCTCCTAGCTAAGGACATCCCCTCACCTCTCCCCTGGACCCCCGAATGCCAGACAGCCTTTAAAGAACTACGCAATGCCCTTTGCTCAGCACCAGTCCTAGGAACCCCAGATTACTCCAAACCATTCTTCCTCTACACACACGAAAGGGAGGGATGTGCATTGTCTGTCCTAACACAATCAATTGGTCACAAACAACGCCCTTGTGCATATTTTTCTGCCACCCTCGATCCAGTAGCCAGAGCACTGCCAGCGTGCCTGCGCGCTGTGGCAGCTGCAGCGGTATCAATACGCCAGAGCGAAGGAATAGTGCTCTCCAATCCAGTCACTGTTTTAGTACCCCATGCAGTCGACACACTACTGAACGAGACCAAAACCCAACACTTGACTAGCGCCCGACTGACAGGATATGAGTTGACCCTGCTAGCACCGCACATTACCCTAAAGCGATGCACCACCCTCAATCCAGCCACACTGTTACCCCTACCCGAGAACGATTCTAACGTGGCTCCACTACACGACTGTGTGACACTAACCGATGAACAAACAAAAAGTAGAGTAGACCTCAGAGACACCGCCTTTCTAGAGCCAGATGGAGAACTATGGGTGGATGGTTCGTGCATCAAACTCCCCGACGGCACCACCTCAGCTGCATACGCTGTCACCACAGCCCGAACCATTCTAGAAACAGCCCGTATTGCCCAACGTTCCGCCCAGGCAGCAGAACTCATTGCCCTCACACGAGCATGTATTTTAGCAGCTGGCACGACAGTTAACATATACACCGACAGCCAATACGCCTTCGGGGTGGTTCACCATTTCGGGATTCTATGGAAAGAAAGAGGGTTCCTGACTTCACACGGTACACCCATCCTGCATGGAGATTTAGTCTCCGCCTTGACGCAAGCAGTCCTCCTCCCCAAGAAGTTAGCAGTGATAAAATGCCAAGCACATAGGAAAGTGACTGATCTCATTGGACAGGAAAATGCACTAGCAGACGTTACTGCCCGAGCCACGGCAGGAGACAGAACTACGCAGATTACTTGCATAAATTGACAAACGAGCTAACAATTATCCACCAACAGGTGCAGCAAGCCTTGCCTGTCGTATCCAGGGGCCCGGGACATGAAATAAAGCCAGGCGACCATGTTTGATAAGAATGAAGAATCTGGAGCCTAGGTGGACGGGCCCCTGGCAAGTCCTGAGCACCACCCGAACTGCCCTCCGAGTGGAAGTAAAATGAAACTGACTGCACGCTCCATTGCAAACGAGTCCCTCCAACGCTGGCAACCTGTGAAGAGGTGGAGGTGCAAGAGGAAGTACTCGCAAAAGACCGACCAGCTCTGAGTTGCTACCCACAAGAAGACACCCTCCAACTGTCTGAATTTCCCGACCCCACGGTGCCATCCAAGGAAGGGTACAACCTAAGATCGACGAAAAGGGGGAGCTCCAACAACCAGGCCACTAACTGAGTCAGAGTCTCAGATCGGTAGCACAGCCAAACGACGCTACCAGGAAAAACACCAGACAAAAGTCTGTGGTCCTAACAGTTGGTGAGCTCCTCGAAGATGATGGAAGAAACGGAGCACCTGCAAAGCCACCGCAAAGACACCAAGACTTTTGAACTGCACAGTACAAAGACAATTGCACTTGTAGCTGCATTTCTCACCTGCCTCCTGCTAATGGTCACACTCTGGATCATTGAAGAGAATGCACCTACATACAGAACATTGTCACCAACCATGCAACCAATCACAAAGAAAGAACACTACCTGGTATCACTACCGCCACATCTCCGAGAACGACGCAAGGAATTCTGGAATAATTCTTTCATACAGATGCTGCACCAGCACAATCTTGCCACCAATGCCACTAACTGTTGGGTCTGTGGGCTGCTACCACATGCCACTGAACATTCCATCCCTTTTATCCCTTCACCCTTTTCTGTTCATGGATCTTGCCTTGCCTGGATGATGCTCCTACAAGAAAGTTACAAAGACAATGCCACTTCCGATGGGACAATCGCTCAGTTCTACAACGAGTTCTGGCTAAACCAAACAGGAAGAACAGCAGCTCCCTTTTGCCCTCACACCTCCAATACGACATTCCCAATGAATGTCCCCTCCAAAGAACGAGTGGAAATACAAGTGTTCAATAATCCTGTCAGAGCCACATTTTCCTACCTGAAGAAAAGAACTGCTGCAACACTGACTGTGGCCCTATCTGTGGTGAACGTCTCTGGCCTTGTATGCATTGAAGGCCGTGGGACTAAGAATGTGGGTCACAGCACTTGTAACATTGTAAGGACTTTGAACACTGCCAATCCTCCAGCATTTGTTGCATCACCCAATATGTACTTTGTTTGTGGAACCAAAGCCTACACCTGGCTCCCAGGAAACTAGGGGGCACGTGCTACATCGCCTTTGTTCTACCACCAACCTACACAGCCCCTGCAGAGCATCATCAAGAAAAGCGTTCTAAAGACATTGATCAAACAGACTCTGCCTCATCACAGTTCCTCGACGCAGCCTGATAATTCACCTTCTGTCTATGAAGCAATCGAACATCTCCATAGACTATCTTCAGAAATTCATCAAGGATCAGAGACTTGGACAATTGGAAGTTGGCTTTGGGGCATCTTGAAGGAGTGGGGTTGGAAAATATCAATGATTCTCTTGGTCCCAGTATTGACAATATGTGGTTGTTTTTTTGGGTATACACTGAATACCATCTTTGTGTTATCTTTGCATAACTACCTTGCACCCTAAGACTATGGACACTCAGCTAACAAAAATGAGAGTAATGTATGATCAAGAGATACAGGACATTATGGAGATCGAAATAGACTGACAAGCTGGCTAGTTATGTTCAAAGGGGCGACTGTTAAGAACAAAATAATCATGAACATTCTGCGCCATCTTGTCTGATGAAAGTTCCTACGTGCACATAAACTACAGTCATTCTGATTGACCACAGCCATTTTGTACTCTGTTGGTCACCTTCATTTCACCCTGTCCTCTAGCAGCCTTCTGACTCTCTGACCAAACCTGATGTGTGCTGGGGGCTATAAACTATTTCCACGACAAACATCAACATCACCTGCTGCCTCAAACTCGTCTTTCCTCTCATCCCTGCACAAACGGGTTACAAATACCAAACAGACTCTTGCAAACATGGTTTATTGCACTACACACAGCAAGACTGGTTTTTGCCAACAATGGGACCTGTTCTTATCAACAGAACGGACTCTTAGATCTGGCCGGTCTCACTCGCTTTTAGACCCTGAAGCAAGGTCCAGCTGCAATTAAATTGTCTGTTTTTGACCTGGGTGGGAGGAGAGTTAATGTTGGGCTTGTGTAACCATGTTGATAAAACAATGTCAGGCTTGTGTGACAACCTGCCCGGGGCGGAGACTCCAAGCTTGTAACCATGATAAAAGAAACAAATACATTGTGTAAAACTGTATAAAAGGAAGAGTCAGAAGCATTGCCAGTAGAACACCTCCCTGAAGACATCCTGGTGTCAGCAGTTGACGTGGTCTCCTCTAAGAGTAATAAACCTTTTTCTTGCCTTCCAGCTTCCAGCGCCTGCCTCGTTATTTTAGATAGTGAATCCAAAGTGGATTAAAGGTGACCTTGCGCCGGGCAGCATTGGGGATCTCAGGAGACTCGCTGCTTTTCACAGCAGGAGCGGCCGGGGGCTCTCCCCTCCGACGCACGTCGAACCGAGCGGTGCCCAACGCTCCGACGAAGGCGCGGACTAGTTGTTGGGAGGCCTGACCTCGGGGCCGCGGCAGCCTCGAGTGGAGCCCGGGGCCGGCAGATAGCTGGAGGGGCTGAGCGGAGGGGCTGACGGCGACGCAGATGGAGCTGCGTCCATCCAGGCACCTGAGGTGCAGAGTCGGCTCTGCGGCCCCCGGCCAGCGGGATCAAGGAGCGGACTGGCAGCGGAGGACCCGGCGAGGGAGCAGCACCGATCCCGCCGCCCTTGGGAGCTGGGGAGGCGGTCCGGAGTCAGGAGAGGGCCGTACCGGCCGGAGTGGACTTCCCGGTCATATCAACACGCAGGCGAATGAATGCCCCGGGGGTGAAGTGTTGAGGACACCCTACGTAGTGCTACGAAGGTACCGGAGTCGGGGCCCCTTTGTTGGAGCTGGGCGCGGTGCTATCCCATTGCCGCGACTGAAGGGGAGGCCGAGCGTGGTGCCTGGAGGCCCTGCCATACACCTAGGGCCCTTGGCGGGGTTGCTACTGAGCCAACGGCGGAGAGGCGGCGCCCCCGCCATTTTGTGGTGCCGTTGGAGCAGTGACTGCCCAGGGGAGTCCTTGTGACGAGCGGACGGCTGGCCGGGGAGCATTCGCAGTGGGGACCGCCACTGAGAGAGCGAGGTCGGGGATATGGACCAAGACTAGGAATCCACACCCAGTGAAGGGGGAAGTTGACGGTGACGCAGGTCCAGAGACAGTCGGTACCTAGACTGCCCGGGCTCCCCCGTGGGGCCCCCTGGGGGTTGGCCTTGCGGCGCTTGTGCCCTGGTCACAGCATGTCGACCTCACGAGGGCGAAAAGAGAAAACCCTGAAGGAGCTATTTGCGAAGCCTCAGGGCGGCCATCAAATGGGCGACGGTGGGGCAGGGTCCGAGCAGCCCGCACCCCCGGGTGGCGAAACTGGGGAGCCGATAACAAAAGCTTTCCTGGAGTCCCTGTTCGTGGCGCTGCGGGAGGACCTACAGACAATGAAGCGGGACCTCACCGCAGAAATCAAAGATGTCCGCAGAGAGATGGACGGCATTGGGGAGAGGGTCGCGGAACTAGAGGAGAAAAGCGATGGGAGGGTCACAGAAATGGCGACGCTCCAGCAGGAGGTTATTCGGATCCACGATCAACAAGTCGACCTCCAATCTCATCTCGAGGACCTGGAAAACCGTTCTCGTCGCCACAACATCAGGATCCGAGGGGTGAAGCTCGACGAGGAAGCAGGCGACATTTTCAAATACACTGGGGAGCTCTTTAACCACATTCTGGGTAGGCCGCTGGACATGGATCTCCGCTTGGACAGGGCGCACAGGGTGGGCCCACCACGTCAGGCGACGGCTCTACCGGCTGACATCTTGGCCTGTGTCCAGGACTTCAGAACCAAGGAAGAAATTCTCCAGAAGGCCCGACAGATGCAACCCCTCACATTCCGCGGCCAAACCCCAGCCCTGTTTCAGGACTTAGCTGCCCTCACACTCCAAAAACGGAGAAGTTTCAGGCCCATCACCTCACATCTCAGACAGCGCAACATTTCCTACAGCTGGGGTCACCCATTCAGTCTGATATTCCGCATGGATGGCAAACTCTATCAGCTGCGGTCTATCTCTGAGGCTTGACGCCTGCTCGGAGTCGACCTCCCCGAGGAGGAAAATGGCGACGGGGGTCCAAGTCGCGGAGCGGATGACACGAGGACCCAGTGGCGGCAGCAGGGTCGGCGACGCCGTCCCAGACGACCAAACCCTGTGGAGATTTCGCAGGGGCAGAAGGATGCTCTTGAGACTCTACCTGCAGCACTAGCAAAGACACAACCTGCTTGAAACTCTCAGAATCTTTTGCTTTCACTGAGCTGTCCTGGTCCTTCAGGGGGCCGCTGGCGAGGGGTGGAGGGTCACCCTTGGTCACATCACATCCCCCATGGAGATACTCTTCCGATCATCCGTGGATGATGGACTTCGACGAGAGTTCTTCTCCGTCTTTTTTCCTTCGTTGTTTGTTATATTCGGACTACGATTAGACAATTGTTGGGGGGTTTCTTTCTTTGGGGGTTCGGGGGTCCCTTGTCCACCCTTTTTTATTGATAGCGTAGGTCCACATGGTCGGAGACGGCCGGTCTTGTACTGGCTACAGGCCCGCTGTGATGGGGATCCCAGACTTTCTACATGCCCTACACAATTTAAACTGACTACATGCCTCCCACCACACTTCGGGTGCTCACGCTGAACGTGAGGGGGCTTAATAACCCCGTCAAGCGCAAAGCAGTTTTGTCCTGTTTAGAACATACCAATGCAGACATATGCCTACTCCAAGAAACGCATCTACTAGCCAAGGACTGCCATCGACTTAAGTCTCGCAGATTCCCGACCCAGCTGTTTTCCTCAGGGCCATCTAAATCGGCTGGGGTGGCAATCTTGGTAGCCCAGAGATTCCGGGGGGAGGTTCTCCATAAGGAGGCCGAAATTAGGGGGCGGCTCCTCACTTACCGTTTTGCCATGGGGGGGCTCACATTCACTATTGGTTCCGTTTATGGCCCCAATGACGCACAAGAAAAATTCCTTCATACAGCGCTCACGGAAGCCACAGCCACGACAGAACGTAGAATTCTCTTGGGGGTGACTTGAACGTAGTATTCGACAATGAAACAGACAGATCATGCCAACGCACCCACCAGACTGGCGCTCTATCTGCGGCGGGGTTGTCTCGATTACAGGACTTGGGCCTATCTGATCTGTGGCGTAGCTTCCATCCGCACAGCCGCGAATACTCCTACTATTCCAATGCGCACAAAACGTATGCCAGATTAGACTACCTGCTGGCATCCACTCCCCTGCACACGATGGCTACAGAGGTCGAAATAGGGGTGGCCTCTCTATCTGACCATGCACCAGTCATCGGAACCTTTGCCCTCCCACCTATGCAACGCCCCTCCCGATTATGGCGCCTCCGTGACACCCTCCTCCATCGCGCAACAGTGGTGGAACAGATACAGCACTCCATCAAAGACTACCTCTCCCACAATGCAAACACTGACACTTCCCTCTCTACGCAATCGGCGGCACTGAAAGCGGTCATTAGAGGGGAATTAGTGGCTATATCAGCGGCTGATAATGTAGAGTGCAGGCGTAAGAGGGAGGATCTCACTCAGAAGACCCGGGAATTGGAACAGATGCACCAGCGGACAGGTGCGCCACGGATTTGGCGACAACTCCAGGCTGTGCAACGGCAGCTTACAGCGATAGATCAGGACCGCGCGGAATTCGCAGCTCTCCGGCTGCGACATGCATATTACACAGGAGGCGACCGCTGTGGTCGTCTACTCGCCCATAAACTCCGAGAGACTCGTCAGAAACAAGGGGTCCGGGAGATACAGAGGGACGATGGGAGACGAGTCACAGAGGATTCTGAGATAGCGGAGGCGTTTCGGGATTTTTATGCCCACCTCTATGCAGGTTCTCCCCTGTCGGCCGCTGATGGAGCGGCCTTTACTGACCCAGTCGGCTTGTCGACTCTGACCGAGGCGCAAGCAGCCTCTCTGGACAATGATATTCGAATAGAAGAGGTCATAGCCGCCATTACCCGTCTCAAACTAGCTAAGGCCCCAGGTCCGGACGGCTACTCTCCTATATTTTATAAAACGTTCTGTACTGCGCTAGCGCCAGTTCTCACTAAGCTTTTCAACTCTTTCTCTGACCCCGGAGCAATCCCGGCAGAAATGCTGGAGGCGTCCATAGTGGTCATACCGAAGCCAGGGAAGGATAAGACCACCTGCGGGGCCTACCGCCCCATATCCCTCCTTAACATTGACCTTAAGATATACACTGGGATATTGGCCGCACGTCTTTCCCCCCACATGCCGGGCCTGATAGACCCGGATCAAGCAGGCTTCATTCCCCAGCGCCAGACCAGTGACAATACAAAGAGGGCCCTCCATCTTATTGAGAAAGCCGCTCGGACAAGTGGGGAATATATGATGCTTGCCATAGACGCCGAGAAGGCCTTTGACAGGGTCCACTGGCCTTATTTAGAGCAGGTCCTTGCACGGGTGGGCATGGGGGAGAAGTTCCGTACCCACATCTTCAATTGCTATAAATTTCCCTTAGCCTCTGTCCGTGTTAATGGCCATACATCGTCTCGGTTCCCCATAGAGAGGGGTACACGTCAGGGATGCCCCCTGTCACCCCTTCTTTTTGCATTTTATATGGAGCCTTTAGCCCATCGCCTCCGACAGCACCCAGCGGTTACCGGGATCAAATTTGGAGGGCATATTCACACGGTCAGCCTGTACGCTGACGACGTCTTGATCTCCTTATCGAACCCTCTCCATGCCTTGCCGGCATGTCTCACAGAACTGGATTCGTTTGCACTGGCATCCGGGTTCAAAGTGAACATGGACAAATCGGTGGCACTAGACCTCTCGCTGGCGCCCTCTACTCGCGCGCACCTACAGGAACACTATCCCATCCAATGGGTAACCGACACGATTTCCTACTTAGGGGTTCAACTGGCCCCTTCCATATTGGACACGGCGACCATTAACTACGCCCGGTTGCGGCGGACGGTCCATGGGGAGCTGACCCAATGGAAGCATTATCCACTCTCTTGGCTTGGCAAGATTGCGGCGGTCAAGATGACCATCCTTCCCCAGATATTATATGTGTTTCAAACCCTACCTCTCAGTCCCCCACATGGGTGGATAAAACAGACCCAGTCCGAGCTTGCCCAGTTCATATGGAATGGCTGCAAACCCCGGATTAAGCAGGCGCTGACAGTGCTCCCGCCGGAAAGCGGGGGTGTGGGTATCCCAGATTTGCAATTGTACTTCCAAGCAACTCAGCTACGCCACTTGGTCGAGTGGAACAGAAGGGAGTTGGAAAAACACTGGTTGTTTCAAGACCAGGCAGTGGCTGCCAGACCGCTACAGGGAATCCCCTTCTTACGTAAAGCGCACAGACCACCCAACTTATATGCCTCACATATCACCCGGGTCCTACTCGAAACATGGGACCATACTAATACCAAACACAACCTCACTACCTATCCCTCGCCGCTTACTCCGTTACTCGGGAATCCTGACTTCCAACCTGGCATGGATGTAGCAGCCTTCACCAGGTGGAGATCCTCGGAGTGTCGCGCTCTGGGGCACCTCTTCGACGTGGACGGGATCATACCGTTTCATCAGATTGGGCAGGACTATGGGCTGCCCGAGACTGAACGGCTTCGGTATTATCAGATCCGGCACTGGGCCTTGCATACCCAAGTGAAGCCATCTGCCAGCAGACGATTGTCTACTTATGAGAGGTGGCTTATCACGCGCACTTCTGATAAAAAGCTTATTTCGGACTTATACCAGATGCTGCTTGCCCGTAATACCCATCTGTATAACGCTAGCCGAGCGCGGTGGGAGAGGGAATTGGGCAGATCACTTAGCCACAAAGAATGGGAAGGGGTTTATTACCGGGCCCGCCACTCTGCATACCACATGAGGTTAACCGAAACCCTCACTAAACTAGTGACATATTGGTATTATACCCCGGAGCGACTTCACTCGATGGACCCTACTCAGGACGCGCTCTGCTGGCGGGGCTGCGGGAGGGCGGGCACTTTAACACATCTATTATGGGATTGTACACAAATTCAGCCATAGTGGACTCAGGTCCTAGACGAGGTGGACCAACACCTAGATACACAAATACCACGCTTCCCGGCGTACGTCCTCTTGGGTCTCCCGAACCCCCTGACTTATCCGCTCAAGTCCCGACGGGGTAGGCTGATAGCGATAGCGCTGGGATCAGCGATACAAAACATACTGACACACTGGCGTACCCCTCAACTCCCTACCTTCACAAACTGGTTACACCGGCTGTGGCTCGTTCTGGGGATGGAAAAGTTGACGCTGACAGCCGCTGGGAAGGGTTCCACATTTAACGAGCTCTGGCAGCCCTTTTTGTCTCTCCTATCTGTTGAATTCAGGGAACTCACCTGTCCCAGGTATCTTCGTCTTTTACGACTCTCTGACTCACAAGTGACCGGAACATAATACGGTTATTTCACTCACAGGACTTAAACACTGATCATACAAACTTCCTTGGTGGACAGGGGAGGGGGTATAATAGGTTTTCTTCGTGTTTTAATTTAAAAAAAAAATTTAGTATTTTGTTGTGGCTTATTATGACTGTGAGCTTGTCCCTCATTGCTCTGATGATCCAGCTGTTAAGATGATTGAGGGGCTCCCATAGCTGCAAGACAGCCGCCGCTAAGTTATATGTAATGTATGTTTAAAAACTCAATAAAAGATTTAAACCATAAAGTAGGTGTTTATTAAAGACATCTCCAGTGTTCTGGTGTTATAAAAGCGATCGCTATTGGAAAACAAACAAGCCCGCGAGTGGTGGGCACGCGCGCGCCACAGAGAGACATGTGGTTTCAATTATCGCGCCCGTGTCTGGGCACGATAATTGGAAACAGATGCCGGACGTGCGGGTAACCGCACAGAAAAGGCCATGACACACAAGCGTCTTGTCAGCTTTCTGAAGCCCCTACAATAAGTCTCGCGCTGTGCAAGCATTGCTACGCACTGCAACGCTAGGCGCGAGACCTAAAAAACGAATCTTGATTTACTAGTCCTTGGTATGTTCCTAAATAAAAATCAGACTTGGGCTCTAGTCACTAGCATCGGCACATCAAGGGTGCGTAGGGGGAGGGGAGGCTACAGGGTGGTGCCCCTGTGATGCTCCCCCATAGTCTGATTCATGACAATGATCCTGCAAAGAGAATGATTCATTTTGGCTGCATACTTACATTGAGCGTTTGTTCTACTTAAACTCATGACATCATGGGTGTGAAAAAAAAACGTATATCGGGGCCAGATTTATTAAGGAAGCCCCCCTGGTCTGGCTCATTGTTTTTCGGGGCCAAGTTTTATGATTAAGGTACAAGCGGTAGGCTACACAAATTGGTCCTAGAAGGCAGCTGTCAGACTTGTTGGAATGGCCTTCCTGATTAGTAAAAGCCTTTCTGTGCGGGCAGGTTAGGCAGGAAGTGTGGGCTGATCTCTAAGGTTTTATATGGTCTTTGCCACTGCCCGTACCGGTGCTGGTACACTTGTTAACGCAGTGCACCATTGCTAGTATGGGTAGGTCAACACTTGGTCGGTCCCAGACCGTGTTAGACGATGTAGGTTATGCCCATAGGCAGGAGGCTGAGGCAAGAAGACGCCTTTCTTACGAGCTCCAGATGTTCCCACATGCTCCTAATCTGCATATAGTTCAGGCCTGAAGGATTCATTCTTCTCTCAAGATGGACTTATGGGGGCCCTCCTGTGCACTGCCCCTCCCATGAAGTTTGACAATTCAGGTCTATGTGCTTAAACAGTTCTCAGGATGTGGCTGTAGTTGAGGGTGGATGACATTCTGGGATAGATTCCTGCCCAGTGGTTGCAGAGCCTGGAGCCACAGGCTCGCTAGATGCAGACGTATGGTGCACCAGGTACCATCCATCATCGTTAGGGTGTGTGGCTTGTTCTAGTAGAAGCACCTAGATTAGATTAGATTAAAATACTTATAAAGTGCATGGCTGCCTCGGCAAAGAGGCGTCCCAGCACTAAAGCCAGTCCAAGCAGGAGTCAAAACAGAGGGAAATAAATCTGGGAAAGAACAGGGACAGGACAGCAAGGGAGTCAGACCTGGGAGAAGAGCCAAGTCTTCACAAGACGTCGAAAAGCCTGATGGTCAGGGTTACTGCGGATATAAAGGGGGCGAGCATTCCAGAGAGTGGGGGCCAGGCGTCTAAAAGAGCGGCCACCAGATCTAGCTCTACGTATGTGAGGGATACATGCAAGATTCTGGTTCGCCGAGCGTAGGGCACGCGAGGGAGTGTACAGAGTGCAAAGGTCGCCTAGAATATCTGGGGCGCTTCCTGTCAGTATCTTATGCGCGATACAAAGCGTCTTGAAACAAACACGCTGTTCAAGGGGCAGCCAGTGCAGGCGGCGAAGAAGATTAGAGTCATGACTAAATTTCGGAAGGGCAAAAATAGCACGAGCTGCCGCGTTCTGGACCCGCTGCAATCTATTAAGCACGGATTTATTAGAACCGAGAAGAAGCACATTGCAGTAGTCTAGACAGGCCAGAATGGAAGCTTGTATAATCATTTGGCGTGTTTGGGCATCAAAGAGACCCAAAATCGGTCGGAGGCCGCGCAATAGTCCAAAGCATTTCCCAGCCACTGATTTGGCATGTGTTTCAAAGTTGAGGTTATTATCAACTATGAAGCCTAAATTTTTCACTGCAGGTTTGGGATCAGGGGGATCACCAAGTGCCCGAGGCCACCATTCCTTCGTCCAGAGATGAGACTCTTTGCCAACCAGGAGAATCTCTGATTTGGTAGAGGGTAGTTGTCCTTGTTCCAAAGGCAGCATTTGTGACTGCTAAAGAAGCACTGGCCCAAAGACCTAATGATGCGCAGCTGCATCCGTATATTGGTCTCGTGGCACCCTGCCACATGTTTTGCTGCCTCTTCTCATTCTTTGGCCATAGACAGCATGCTCTTAGTCAAGGAACTCCCAGGCATGTCTTCAGGGAAGGATAGTCACAATTAACTCAGTCAGTGAGTGCCATACTGCACGTTGGGGAGTCTTGTGGCAAATATAAGACTGATTCCAATGGAGGCACAGGTCAGATAACCGGTGCCACAGTGGTACCTACCTCAATCCTGACCTGCCAGAACCTGGGGCATCCACTGATGCAGCTCTAGTGGGCCAGTTTGGGGTCGAAAGTCCAGGCCATTACTTCTCAGCCACAAACCCCGCTGGAAAAGGGTCATTCTTCATCTACCACTTGGAGCTCCTTAAATGAGACCTCAACATGTTTTCCCATTTTATTGTACTAGGCTGTGCCACTCTTTCCCATCGATTTTATCTGACAGGGCAGCTTTTGCTAGACGTCGGGGCAATTCCTCGTTTCTATCAGGCCTGTAATGCACTGTGTACCTATATACAGTCAAGTACAGGTTAAGTAAACCTTTAGCTCTGATCAGAAGGGGAAGCTGGTAACACTATTTCAGAGTGGCTGATAGAAAACTAATTTTGGGGGGAGATGGGGTTTTCTGTAATCAAGCTTGGAGACCCCTTAAAAAATAACGAAAATAAGGTGTAGATTATTTGGTGATAAACAGACAGCAAATTTGAGCTGATAAATTAGAAAAAATATGTGACCGTTCTGTTGCGAGATTTAATGCATCAGACAGTACACTAATCTAAGCCTGTTCATCCCAATCTACACCTGTTCTTTTTTTTTCTTTCTTCAAGACTTCTTATCGGTGGTGAAATTCCAAAAAGGGAAGGTGAGCAGCAGAGAAGTTTGCAATGACAGAAGGTTAATGGGCCTGAGAATCATGATCTCGATTTTGGAAAAATTGAGTGTCAGCCCATAGTTGTCCATCGTTTTCTTACCATGATACAGGTGGCGAGAGATCTTAGAGAAGAGACTTGAAAGGGGAGAGACACATAGGAAGGTGCGTTATTTACTTCAGCGTGGTAAGATTGTTTCCCATCCTAATCAGTCTCATAAGGATTGGCATGAAAGTATAAAGCATGAGAGAGAAGGGATTGTGAGGCACCAGAGAAGATGCTGAAAGGATCACTGAAATATTGGCCAATTTTCTTCATTTACACCAGTGAGCTACTGGCTCACTGATGTATCTTAACACTACAAAAATAGCTTTTAAGAGCTATTACGAGGTTATCATCCCCAACAGCAAGAAAGACTCCTCCCAGGAACATGCATTGGCAAGAAACAAGATTTTGGAAAAGTACGAAAGTTTGCAAGTATTTTGGACAGTTAGTCTAATCCTACAATAAGGGGTTACTGAGAGAAGACTGATAGGTCAAAGGTGGTTTTTTTTTATTAAAGGGGTTAACAGATTGTTTGAAAAACAAAATAAGCACAGAGTCAATAAGATGGAGTTGCTGATGAGATGGCTAACTGAAGAGGCCAGTGGGCCCGCATAACAAAGCTTTTCACAAATTATGCATGAGTGGCTTCGTTAGGAACCTATGATAGGAGGAGTTTTATTAGGAGCTGTAAGACGCTGGCTCTTTATGCGGTATACCAATAATTGGTTATATTGTGTAAAGAGTCCAGAGATTCCCCAGAAGTGTACAGGGCTTTTATACAAACCCAAAATGTTCTATTTGTAGTAGTGTGGTCGAGCAGCCTTAGGCCTAAACAAAGAGGAGTGTAAGACAATTGTTATACACACAGTGATTAATAAATGACACACAACTCAAAAAGGAAATCAACACCAATTTTTAAAAAATAAGCTTCCTTCTAGGTTTATTTTAGAAAACAGATCTATGTTCAAAGGTGAGTACGTTTTTCATAAGAAATACTTTTCACTTTAAAAAGTGGACTCAGTGCAATTTTCAGTTCAGCAATGTTAACCTATGGGAGGAAAACAAGAATTCAGTTTTGGAGCCAAGTAAAGGACTTACAAATCCAGTCTTTGAGGTTTCAGGTCAACACAAGGCAAGATTCAAGTTAGCACCAAGACTGCACCACCAGCGGCACAGGAGGGGGGGGAGGGGGGGTTGCAGAGGTCAAATTCGGAGTCGGGCACCCAATGTTAACCAATGGAGACTGGGGGTGATCGAAGATGCGTTATTTACAGGAAAGTAAAAGCGATGTGAGTGGGGAAATCTCCGGGGGTTTAGGCAAGCACTGGAGGGACCCCAGGCAAGCATCAAACATGCACCCTCAGTGGCACAGGAGAGGCTGGGTGCAGAGTATCAACCCAGAATCGGGATCCTAGTGCTAACCAATGGAGGAGATCAGTTTCGGAATGAGGCTGCATGCTCTGGCCAGGAGGCCAGCCGAAGAAAACTAACAGCGGCCCAGGTAAATACTGATGCTTGGGGATGTAGGGACACCATTGGTCGAGCTCCCAAAGGCCCAGGGGCTTCGAGTGCGGTGTTGGCCTTTGACGTCGGAAAAAGCTTACCAGAGCAGGTCACGGTTGGGGGGTGGAGGGGTGGAGGGGGTCTTTGAGCTGGAGGTGTCGGTGTGGTGCCCAGGAGGGGTCAACTCTCAATGGACTTGGGCTCAAGACCGCTGGGGAGCCTTCTTAGGACCAGTGGTCAACGTGGACCCGGGCCGGAGGCGCTGGGTGCAGAGGTGGATCTGGTGGCCGGGTTTCGCAGTTCCGCAGAGCTCAAAATTCCTTGGTTGTAGGTTTCTTGTGGACAGGTCCGCTGTCCTCTGGAGTTCTTGAGCTTTATTGAAGGCAGGTAGTCCTCCCAGGGTTTTGGAGGTTGCTGGGCCTGCAGGATAAGTTGACTTTTGTAGCAGGGGCGAAAGTCAGCAGACAGGCCGGCAGTGTTGGCGCCGAGTCAGTCATTTATTTATTTATTTAAACAGTTTTATATAGCGCTGGCTAGACCCATAGGTATCAGAGCGCTTTACATAAGGTCAGCAAAGTTACAACAATAATAACAATTACACGTTACATCAAATATATGAGATACATTAACGGGAGAGAAGGAGAGACCAGTAGAGAGGGAAGGGGGAGTGAGAAGGGAGAGGACGAGGGGGAAGACGGAATAAGAGACAGAGGTAAAGTCAGCCCAAAGACCGAATGGGTAGGTGACGGCCAGGGAGGTAGTCCAAGGCCAGTCTCCCCTATAGCTCTCAAGGAAGCTCCAACGGGTATCGGTCAGAAAGGTGGATAGAAAGGAGACAAGGCAAAAGCAGAACAGCAGATATACGATGGGGGGCGAGGGTGGGCGAGACAGGGAGAAGGGGAGAAACTGTGCCCAAGGTCCGGCTGGGCAGGTGACGGTCAGGGGGTGAACCAAGTCCGATTTCCTCATTAGCTGAACAGAGCAGCTCCACCGGGCGTCGGACATAATGCTCGGACTCCGCTGTCAGGATAGAGGTCTTGTGTACTCAGGGATAGTCAGAGTAGTGCGGGGGGGGAGCCATGGTCCGAAAGAATTCTAGAAGTCCTCTTGAGGTCAGGCACAATCCTGGAAGTGATGAGTAAGTAAAAGTTCAGCAAGGGGGAAAAAGTCACCATTGTCAGCCATGTTGGGGTCAGGCATCCTGGGACCCTTTTCCACACCCAGAGTGTGCCGAGTACGACAGAGCTTTGTAGGGAGGGAAGGGTCAGATTCCCATTAGTTCTTAAAAAGGGCACAAGATCTCCCCCGGTGTCCCTAGGCGCTCGAGGCGAAGTGCAGCCCCTGAAAGCGCGCTGAGACACATCTCCCATTACGGTGGGCAGCGTGGTGGGAGCCACCATTTTGCCTCGCGCAGGTGGGGGAGGAGGGACCGCTCACCTCGATCGTCGGCAACAGGTGCCTCTGGGCTCCGGGCAAACTATCCGGCATGTCCGCTGAGGGCCGAGGGATGTTTTTCACACGCAGCGGACGGGCCACACAAGTGGACACGGGCAGATGGAGGCTCGCCATAAGTCAGGATCGAGTTGTGGGCAGGTCCGATGATCATGGCTGTGCCTACTGTGTAACTTGTCAATTACAGCTGCGGGCGTCCACCGGGGAAGCGGGTAGTGGAGCCCCCGATAACGCCGCTACTCAGGAATAGGTTCCCATGGATCGGCTCCCCATGATGCAGCCCCCGCTCCGATACTTCAAAAGCGGGTCAGTTCCATCCCAGGCGCCATCTTGAGGCGATATCGCCGGGCAAGACTTTTGCCGATATCCCGGCGTTGCAGCGTCCGGTTGGAACGGCGGCCACAGCGGCAGACGCTCCCGACCTTCCGATGTCAGGAGAAGGCTCAATCAGCTGTTTAAGTGGGGTTTAAGCACCACGCTTGATTGTTTAAAGCAGGGCTTCAACATCTGCCATCTTCCTTGGGCGCTAGCCACGCCTCCGTCCGTCATTGGTCCGTCTTCTTTCTTGCTGTTGCGGCTCTTCAGTGTCCAGGCTTCGTAGGTCATCAGAAATCTAAATTTCAGCGTCTGGTGGTGCCACCTAAATACTAGATTTAAGGGTGTTAAAGGGGAGTGACAGGTAGGGACCAATGGGTCCCATACCTGGGGTGTCTACACCCTCTTCTATGCAACCCTCCTGTGGGAGGGGGGAGATAGTCTTAGCCCTGTTTAGATAAGTCCCACCATCTTCAAGATGGTGGGAACTGAAAAATGTGCTTCACTTTGCCTCCAGCACCTGAGGGGTGGAGTTGGCAAAGGGGGGCCCACTACCTATTCTTAGCTTTCCTGCTGGTTCTCCTACCAAAATTGGGGGTTTGAACCGGGGGCTGCCATCTGCTGCAAGCAGCAGAGGCTGGGGTTGCATTACAAAGGCAGCATGGCCTTTGAAACTTTCCTCTCACACACTGTGCTTGCCTGGGGGAGGAGGTGTGACACCTCCACCTAGGATGGGCTTTGTTTCTGGCCTCAGAGAGCAAGGGCTCTCATCCCATGGGCCCAGAAACATGTCTAGGTGTGGCAGGCTGCTTAAAGCTAGTCAGAGAGCACGCCAGGGTTGGTAAGTTTCCAGGGGGCACCTCTGATTTGCCCTCTGGGTACATGTTTTAATAAATCCAACACTGGCATCAGTGTGGGTTTATTAAAAGGAGTTGTTTGGTACCAGACACTCCTGGATTCAGTGAAGTCATCATGGTTCTGGGGAACTCGAGTTTCCAGCCCATGTACTGTCTATGGCTTCCCTGGCACTTACAATATTAAGAATAGACTTACATATTGTTGGGGCATATCTACTCCGGCAGATATGCCCACACCTGAGATATAGTGCACCCTACCTTAGGACTTGTAAGGCCTGCGAGAGGGGGGACATTATCTATACCTTAGGCAGTGCTGCTTGACATGGCACACAGGCAGTGCGCCATGTCAACTGTAGTTTTTCTCTGCACCAAGGCATGCAGGCTGCAGTGGCAGTTTGTGCGGCCTTGGTGAGGAGTCCTTAGGGTAGGGGACCCTCTTCAGTCTCAAAGCCCTAGGTACCAGAAGTACCATTTACTAGGGACGTACAGGGGGGTGTGCAGTTATGCCAATCATGGTACAGTTTTAGGGAAGGAGCTCTGGCATAGGGGACCTGGTTGGCAGGGGCCCTGTGCACTTTCAATCAAAACTACATCATTTTCCAGGCAAAAAGTGGGGGGCTAGCAATGTCAAAAGAGGCACTTTCTCACAGTAGCAATTTGATTTAATTTCGAGGATTGGAGTGCAGTAGAAAGGCAGTAGTGAGACATTTCTAGTACTGAGATTAATGAGATCTGAGCCTAAGTGAAAAGGGGGTTTCTTTTTTTTTGCAGGTTATACACCTGATCCAGAAACGTATTAGTGCAAATGTTTTTGAGACGTAATCTGGTCAAGTTTCATGCAGCGAGACGAGTGATTATCTAGAGGGATTATTTATTTTTAATGTAGAATTGAATTTATTGATGGCAGCAGTGATTCCAGCGGATGGTGCACAGCACTTGTTTGAAGCTGGTAAAAGCAAGAACAGAATCTGCTTTTGAGTAGGGGTAGGCAGAACTCTAAGTTCACTCCACGGAGTTACATAAAAAGTCTGCGAGATTCTGCAGAGTTCCGCGAGCGGGCAGGATTTCTGCACGTTGAGCAGAATTAGGTACGTTAGCTGCTCGTGCTGATTTTTAGCGCTGGGAATCTGGTTCCGCACTGTAAAATCAGTGAGAACTGCGCCACGTGATGCACCAGAGGGCGCTGCTTCTTTCTGCCACTTGAGTACATTTTCTACTCGAGCGGCAGCTTTCTTAACGTAAATGGTTGCGATCTGCCGTGATTGCCCGAGTTGAGAAACCTCACTGGGATGCGTTCTAGCACCCGATAATCATGCAATCAGGACTCAAAGTCTTGCTTTCGCCCTCCAACGTGCAAGAAAAAGTGGAACACGAAGTGGGCAAAACTATGCGAACTCCGCAGGCGTAGTGGGGTTTAGTGCACACTCCACCTTTTGACCAGCACCAACAAGTTTCAAGGATTAACAATTTTGCAAGATGCCCATAGGTGGATAAGATACAATTGAAGTGGTACGGATCATGCCTTGAGGCAAAATCCAATCATTTACGCAAGACATTCCAAAAGTACTGGGCAAAGTGGAAGCAGCCCTCTCCACAACTCAGGACCTAGTGCGCAAGCTCAAATTTGCTATATAAATAGTTCTCATTAGCAGTGTGCTTGCTTAGGTCTTGCCCCGTGCAACACTCTTTGATGGCTAAGGGACATTATTTTGTGAGACTGAATACTAATATTAAAGATCATTTCCAAATGTGGCTGCTGTTCCTTTAACAGTTTATTGTGTATCTAATTTGGCATGCATCTGGTATACCAAGAGTTCAGCTTCTGTACACTGATACATCAAGGATTGATGGCTTTGGGCATGATCTTGATGTAGAAAGGTGTGTGGGTAAGTGATCAAACACGTGCCGACTATGAAGATCACTGTGTGGGAATAGTTTCCAATTGCGCTGCAGTCATTTTTGCATCATATTTTTTGTTGTCGGATGGAAGGTGTTATTTTGGTCTGAAAAAATGGTGGAGAGCATATAAGTCAACTTTACAAGCATCCCTGTGGGATTGACACAGTTTACACACTTGGAAAAATAGGTATTTGCAGAAATTTTGAGTTTAGAGCATGACATGCTGCTGGAATTTAAAAAATCATAATGATATTGCAGCTGAAACACCACCTTTTATAGTGATCGAGGTTCCAGGCACCCCGTCACACACAGTGATGCTGCCTTATCAGAGTGGTGGTGTCTACTACAGTGGATTGGAGCCTTGGGCATTAGCAGAGTTATTGCTCGATCTGGAGCCGGGGTGTGATATCAAAGCAATAAAGGTACTTTCCAAAGGAGAAGTAGGGCCGTGGGCTCCAAGGACAGCCAGAGTACTGGAAATTAGTGTGCCAAATGTGTTGGAGTAGGCAATTAACATAGGCAAGAGTGACTTTTGGATTAACAGGCTCTTTGCAGCAATTTCATAATATTCGACGCTGGATATAGGAAAGACTTGACAAAGTCTTTGCCTCAGAGGGCAACTTTGAACGGGTAGATGAAAAGCAGAACACAAGACTCGCCGTTGACATTACTATACTGAAGACGGCATTAGATGGCCACAGCAAAGTGTGTGATTCGCAGTTTAAATAACACCGCTTCTACAGTGGGACTTTTTACCACCTTGAGATCTTCTTGCGCTACAGAATGTTCTAGGTGGGTTTGGTTTGACTATAAGGGAAGGGGCCATCCTTGGAGAATAGCTTCTTTCTTTGTTGCTGAGACATTTGGCTTTTGCCAATGAATGTGTTGGTGGGGGTGAGAGGATGGGTAAAAGGTGCTCCAAAGTTCACAGTCCATGTGACATGTGTGGAGCAGCCTACACAATTAAAGTAGAAGTGAGCAAAAGAATTCTCAGAGGTTCAAGTGCAGATTCACTTTGCAAAGAAAGTTAATCACTAGGCCCACAGTAAAGGAAACACCTAGTGTAAGCTTGCATAGCCACTTTCTTTAGGGATACCAGATGGCTCCAAGTTATCAAAGCTGCCATGTTTCAGTCCTGGTCTTTCATTTTACATCCTGGTGCATTATGGGAGTTGTAATCCTAACTCGCCTCAATTGACCCACAATGGACTGAACTTTGAGGATTGCATTGGCTTGTAAAGGCATGCCTGGCCAAGAATAAGTTGTCCCTGATGAAATTAAGAAGCCTTGTAACCTTTTCTGTTCCTTTAACTCTTTCATCTTTATTTATGTCTTTTCCATCCTGTTTTAAATTCTGCTATATGTATTTAAATCTATGCATCATCTTTGGTTTTGCACTTCTGAATATTCTACCAATAAGAGCAACTCACATGTTACAAACACAAGACATTAACTCCTATAGGAATTTCACAGTCATGCCTGTTCTAGGTTTGCTGCTTGTGGTGCAGCTTGAATTCTCTGAACCACGCATGTTTAACAGCTCAGCGGTGCAAAAACTAGCTAAGCCCTACTCACAAACATCTGGATAACTACAACAATCCTGAAACCTCACATCACTGCCCTGGACTTACAACACTCTCCCAAAAGCTTTCCTCGACAAAGAGCACCTCTTAAAAACACACATTGTGAGAAAAACGATTCAAGGGTTTTTAAATTATTATTTTCAAGTAAGTAATTTGTGAAGTTCACACGAGTAAGTACCAAGTCAATGCTCAAGTATTTAATCTAATTCAGGATTTTTCTTTCAGATCTGGTACTTGAAACCGTACATTTTTAAACTTCATAGTTAACTACATGAATCAGAATGCAAAGTAAATAAGAAAAGGCCTGTGGATAAACTGTGGAAAGTTGCGTACTTTGACAACTGAGACATACGTGTGTGTCTCGTTGTGTCCCTCTTCTGGGGGCACTAAAATATCAGATCGAACGGAGACACTCTTGAATTCATTACACCGTGGCAATTTGCACCGTGCTAAGTAAGACAAGATAGTATTAATATCGGTGATATTTTAGACGAACCAAGCAGCTTTGTCACAGATGACCTGTTTGACAAAAAAAATCGTTCTTAGTGAACTGACTCGAGCAGCACATGTGGCTCGGAATTTTGTTGGGCTTCCTTGAACACAGTGTCCATCCACCCCATCCCCCGCCCATCAACCCCCCACATCATCAACTCCCCCCCCCCCCTCACCAACTCTGCCACGGCTTTCACTGAAGAGTTTTATTTATTTATTTATTTATGCGTTTTTATATAGCGCGGACTTTACCCGAAGGTGTCAGAGCGCTTCACAATAGGAACAGTAACATTACATGAGGAGAAGGTTACAAGTGAGCATAATCCAAAAGCAAGCGTTACATTACATGAGGAAAAAGTGACAAATTGTGTAAATAACAAAAACAAACCAGATACAAAAAGAGGTATACGTTCCAAGAGGAAAAAGTGACAGGTGTGCATGATACATGAGATACAAAATACAAATAGAGGTATAATACTGCAATAAGTGGCAGTCACTCAGAACACACTGGGAAGGCACTTCTATAGGCATGGAGTACAGAATTTCCTATAGTGGAAGAACTTCCTTGAGGGAGCAGAGAGGGCGTGAATTAAACAGGGGACTTAAAATGAAGGGAACACACACATAAAATCCAACACAGCACGCAAGGGTGAGGAATGTACAGGAAAAAGTAAAAATTTACAATGAAGAGCGAACTTCCTAGAGGGGCCTGAGAATGAAGTTCTCTACTCTAGCAACAAAAATACGTTTCGCATCACCGACCTGTGAGGATGAACAGCAGCAAGAGAGCTGGGAGGAAGTCTCCTTGGCTGTTTGGTTTCGGTATGTCCATTCAAGGTGGCCGTCCCGTTCACCTCACTGGAGCCGGTTTTGCCAGCGAGGTGAGAGAGCGTCTAGCCGCACACGTGCACAAGACGGGCAGCTGGAGCGACTTCCGATGCTAAACTCTTGTCAAAGGGTGGCTCGTGGCGGCAAGGGACCCATCACCAGCAACTTCCACAGCATCGGTCTTCTCAGTTCCTCCCTGAAACTGTGCACGCATCGCAGCTGTTCCCCCACGCCACCACCAAAGCGCCAACTAATGTTTTCTAAACTCTTCAGACATAAAAGCGCCTCTGCCTTTGTCTGAGAGCACGCCACAGTCCCGGGCCGGCTCCTTCCCTCTGCTTTCCAGCTGCTGTTCCCGGTGCCTGCTTCTCAAATTTCAACCTCCTGGGTGGCACTGGCATTCTTAAAGAGGCAGATACCCTTTGCTCCTGGTTTTAGCAAAGCTCAGATTTGGGCGGCCTTATTTTCTCTGACTGATTGCATCTTAATTGCTTTTTCATATCAAATGCAAGTGTACCAAAGCAATTCAATTCAGAGTAATTAAAACAGTGATAAATAACTCACCTACTTAGTTCTTGGAGAAAATAAGTCTCAAGTAGTTCAAAAATCTTCATGCCTTTCTTTCATTTTAGCATGATGGTTTGGCAATCATAATTAACTGATTTCCCATATTTTGTACCACCTCCAGCCTGCCTCCGATATTTTTACTTGAATCAATAAAAGGTATTTTTACAGCACCTTACACCCCTGGGGCTTGGAGTTAAAGTTTTCAATTCACCATAAGGCCTACAAATCCCAGCATGCACATTTTTGTCGGCTTGATAGCCGGAGAAGACAGAAATCGTCACGCGAGACGGTTGTGTGCGCGTTGTATGTTTCAATGAAATCCCCACACTAAACAGTCAAGTGTTGTTGCCTGTTGTTTTTGATGTATTCATGGCATTTTAGCTCACGTATAGAGATGCACAAGAAACCTACAACTTATTAAAGTTAAAACGAGCGAGATATAAAGGCAGAGGTCGCGGGTTTTGGAGGTGCATGCATGAGCAGATGAGCAGGTTTCTTTTATTTACATTCTAAGATTTGTAGTTCTGATACTGCCATTACAAAACTCCTGTTCCAGAATGTAAAGAGAAAAGCTACACTGGGTGAGCTTCTCTCGCATGGGCCTGGGAAACTCGAGAGCTCTCTAAAGGTTAGACATTCCAACTGTGGCGGCCATTTCACGTCATGTCATCAGTACTAATATATATTTCCACTTAATAGTGGAACAAGGTAACTTTGGGCTCTTCCTTCTATACAACATTTATATGCATTTACATGTGATTCATGTTGTAATCACGGGGAGAGGTATGGCTTAGAGGCCAGAAAGGCTGACTCCAGAGGACAAGGATCACGGTTCCATCCCCAGTGCCTGTCGCAGCTCAGCTCAGCATCATGTGACTCTGGGCAATACCTCACTTAATCTCCCAGAGGACTCCCAGCGCCTTGAAACCTTAAGGGGTGATATGTTTGCACTTTACAAATAGGAATTATTATTATATTATTCAACATGTGGTAAACTACACTAATCTGCGTGTTCCACTGTAACAAGAATTGTAGTAAGTCGTCGCTTTTTAGGCTGTTGAGAAATCATGTGTAACTCTACTAAGTTGAATGACAATCCATGTAACCACATTTACTGACTGTACTAACACTTTAATAATAATCTTTTAATTGCTAAGGATTATTAATACTGTAATGTGCTTCCATTTTGATTCCCAGCTTAACTTTGCGTGACCCTGGGCCTTAGCTGAGTGTTTCACATTTTAAGTTTGCCAGAGAGCTTTTTTCTGCAGGTGTGTAATCGGGCTCCTTGTTAACTAAAGAAAGGTTTATTGTTACGTATTAGACTCATAGTGAGGCTTGGGAAGAGAAAGCTGGCAGCAGACTTGAAAGGATGGCCATGAAATGAGCCTCCTATAACCCGCATGCTAGGAAGATGCAACTGTCAAGGACGAGCAGATATGTACCTAATTGTGTGAGAGTGGGCATTTTGGGAGTCTACTGGTTCTTGGAAAATGCCGCCACGGGAGTGGACTTGGTGAGATGGGGTTGTTCTGGACCCTTGTTCCATAGTTAGTTAAATTCAGATCCTAGCCTGACTTAGAAGAGAGCAGACCTTTCTCTTGGGTTTTCCTTTATGCTAGATACTCTTTCGTTTATTGTGAACCTCTACAGAGGTTCACATAATGCTGACACCTTCTTCCCTTCCTCTATAGAAGTCCCCTACTTTCTCTTATTTTAATTTAGACGGCATGAGTTTCTTTATGGAACACGTTTTGATATTTTGCATTCTTTACATATTGTTCGTTACTGTTCTGTACTTAGTAATACTTACATTTCAAATACTTGAGCACCTAAATACTATGGCTGTATTAACATACTTTTCGAACCATTGTCTAATTGCTGATTGAAAATTGACTAATAATCAGAAAAATATACCTTTATGGTTGAACTACCATCCAGTCATTGCGAAGCCCTTTGTTTTCACTGTATTTGAAATTGATAGAGCGCTGATAGCACTCTATTTGTATGAGTGCACTATACTCATGGTTAAACGCACTCTCATGTATTCATATTGTTTGCAGTGTTTTTGATTATTAAGAAACATTTATTTGAATCATTTGATGTTGAAACTAGCGAACGCAATTAAGTAGAACTTTGTATGTATTATGATTCCTTCATGCATAATGTGCGGTACGATATTATCCCTATATATCGTAATTGTGATTAGTTTAAGTTGCCTGAAAAATAGGCCCAAAGCTAATGTTTCAATTCTCCTTGCTCTCGAGAAATAAATAATTAAATGATTGTTGTGTTCGAAGTTAGAATGTTCTCACCCTGTTGCAGGTGCAAAAATACTCATCGTTATTTTCAGAGTTAACCCGTTTGCTGCTGCTGTCGGCCAACGGCCGTCGCGAGCACTACCTCGGTAGTGCTGCGCACGTCCGTTGGCCGACGCGGCCCCGCCCGTTTAATAGAACGTTCCGCACTGGCGCGGAACGTTCGAAGCAGCAAACGGGTTAAGGAGAGATCCGGAATGCCTTTGAAGATAGTTGGAAGCGAGAAGGGAGGATGCCTTGCGTATCGGGTCTGTCTGGAAGCCAAGGCCACTGGAAGAAGATATCATTAATTAAATTTGTTTCATGAAAGAGAACCAGCTACTGCATAGAGGTCTAATGGAAAATTTTAAGAAAAAGTGACGCAATGTTGGTTGAATCCCATCTTTTTGATAGATGCGCAGGGACAGAGAGACCAGACTTCTGCTAGCTTTCGGAGAAGAAGGAGCATCTTAGAGCGAGCTCCATAGCCTTAAGCTAAACCACCCATTTGACGTGAGTACTTCTTAGGAAGTCACACGTGGTGACACCATTGGGGAACGATAGAAGAGAGACAGGAAGGGCCCTCATAAAGAGTAGTTTAGGGAAAGACTTTGATTTCTTTCAATGAGTCGAGAGCTGAATATTGCATCTATTTTGTGTGGCATTGTAATTTTGGAATTTATAATCATTTGTCTTTTGGGCCGCATTACTTATATCAGAAAAATCGGCTCTGTATTAATTTTTCTGTATCTCTATACTTTGTTATTGAGATGTATTTACATCCAATTGTTTTTGGCCTTATAATAAATATTCAAACTGCACTTTGGAGTCAGTGATCTTTTCAGGCATGACGACTTTGTTAACATCTGTCTGAGTTGTTTTCTTCCCCTCAACCACTTTAGGTAAATAAAAGATCGATCGCTTACGCTATACTTAGTAGGGAACGTAGGTGTGCAAGTTAGCGTAATCAAATGGTAGCAGAGGATGGTTTACCTTTAAAGTGGTTTACCTCTAAGGTGAGGGGAGTACTTAGGAGTAGGGTCGAAGGTTGGAAGGTCGGTGAGCTCTGAAGTGGAGCGGAGGAGATCGGAGACTGGCGGACGTTGATGGTGCGGCGGAAACAGTGATGGCATGAGTATGAAAGGCATTGTGGTGTTAGATTGCGGTAATGAGTAAGTGGGGGATGTCTTGCGGAGTTGGGATGTATGTTGAGTGAATGTGGTTTTTGGTTTAAGTTTTGGTGAGCGGACTCAAGAGAAGTCCAAGATCCCGGGATAGTTTTGTATTGTAATTGTCTGATCAAATGTGGGTGTTGTGAAGCGCTATCAACGATCCACTTGTGTTAGTGACCTTTGTGTGAATGAGGAAGAGGTCGCGGTAGAAAGCCCCAGGTACCGGGGTGGACTATGGCGATTGAGTGACCAACGCAGGTCGGGGGTCACTACGGCTGAATGTTCTTGTGAGAGCATTCTATCGATCTTCAGTGACAGACAATTACTTGTTTATGTGACTGTAAGTTATTGTAATTGTGTAGGAACAGTTACTTGGTTGAATAACTTTTGGTTATACAGTTACTTGTGGTACGAATGTGTGTATGAGAATTTGCGGTGAAATTGTAAAGGCGGGTGAGCCGCTGCAAGGAGTGAGAAGTGACGTCAGGGTGCGCCGCGCTGTGATAGGTTGGTTGGTTTAACGCCGCGCTGGGATTGGTGGAAGTTCATTAGCAGTGGAACAGCGTAATCTGGAGCTTGCAATTGATTCATTTAACAATGAGATGTTTTAGGGTATTGCGAGATTTGTGTAGAGGTGACACAGAGGTAGTGACTCGGGTAGGGGAAGAAGCCCCGCCAGAGGACACACCGGCACATTACATGGCAACGAATGTAGGACTTCATACTATCGTGTGGCTTCAGAATTGGCATAAAATTACAGAGAAAGAGGATGAATTGGCTTTCCCTCGTTATGGGTCTTTTCGTATGGAGGTGCTGACCCAGCTGAGGGGGTGATGAATGCATTGAAACCTCCCCTAGACCCACACAATTTGAGGCATTAGATGCATGGATGAGAGCAGCTCTAGCAAAAGGAGAGATGCTTCACACGGGAGGATGAGAAAAGCAATGAAGGCATATCATGATGCGAGATGGGATGCTCAGTTGAAGAGATGGAGAGTAGATACCATAGAGGGAGAACGCTTGTACCCACTTCTTACATTAGGAGAGGGGGCTGAAGGGAAAAAGAAGACAGAGGAGGACAGTGATACAGATGACAGTTTTCTCGATAGATTGCTAGCGGACCGTCCTCCACCTTGCGATTCTAGATTAGAGACAGAGAGGTTGTGCCCATCAGAAGAGCAGTTAGGTGCGGAACCACGGAGGTCAGGGGAACAATCAGCAGGAGTCAGAGGCAAGATTACAATGGTACGCATTCCGGGAGGGTCTGGAGGAAGAAGGTATTCAAACACTGATCCAGAACCACCTGTAGGAAACATGCAGTTGTCAGATGCTTTGTCGGTACCAGTCACAATAGGGCCAGTGGTTCCGATATATACTCCTAGAGAAAGAACTGAGGACAGTTCTCAGTACATAAGTGAAGGGGAAGAGACAATGTCTGGAGGGAGCCTTGCAATGAGTGGGACAGGTTTCTGTCGAATACCAGTAGAATCTAGTACTCCACTGCCAGCTACAGCTGATCCCTCAAGAATGGATAGTGGGGTAGAACGAGGACGGACAGGTGCTCTAGCGAATTCTAGGTCTGACCTTCGAATGTGGGTTCAACCAGTGAGAGAATCAATGATGCCGAGGGAAGAGATAAGCAAGAGACAAGAAGCGCCTAAAGTACTGTTTGGGCCACAGGTGATTTGTGCAGGTGACCATTGGAGAAGTCGAAGTTGTGAAAGAGAGAGACGTCCTGTTTCAAAGACAGAAGAGGGTGCAGGTCCTAGGAGAACCCAAAGTTGTGACAGGGAAGATACACGAAACGAGGAAATTCAAAAGGTGTTAAAAAGCGCAATAAAGGTGCCAATGTTAGATGTGGTACGATTAAAGGCAGAGCTAGACGAGGTGATTGAAGGTAATCTACCCCTCATCAAAATTGATACGTATGACTCAAGCGAACTACTGTTCGTAGCAAAGGACATGACAAGAAAGGCCAAACGAGCTTATGATGCATTGCTGCTTTTGGCACAAAGGTACGAGGTTGATTTGTCAAAGACCAAGCTGACACAGGGTTCTTGCAGATTAAATTACACAGATAAGGATTTGGAAGAGAAGCGAACAAGTGGATTGAAAGCACAAATTAGAGAACTAGTGATGGGGATGCAGACATGGAAAGATTTAGACAGATGGAAAGAAAAATGGGCCAAAAAGAAAAGCTTCCAGACTGGAATAGGGAATACTCCGCCTCCGGGTGGAGGGACGGGAGCTGCAGGAAATTTCCCCCTCAGCGAGGTACAGAATGGAGGGTATGTACATGTACCATGGAGCAGGGGTGATTTAGCAGCATTTACGAATGATTTTCCTCGGCTGAGGGAAAAACCTGCTGAGTGGTACAAGCAAATAGACAGGTTTGTAAAGATTTTGAAGGTATTGTGGATTGATTTGAACACCTTGTTTGATATCGTAGTGCCGACGGATTTGTGGGCAGCATGTAAGATTGCCATTGAGTGGCCTACTGTAGAGCCGCCTAGAGATTCATTGACTCATGGTCCTTCACCTGATGTAATGAGAAAATACGAGCAAGTGATTACATGGTTGCAATCGAAGGTAGCTCCTCAGACTGTTGATTGGTTGAAGATTGATTGCACCACCCAAGCCTCTAAAGAATCAGTACATGATTATTACAAACGATTGTTGTTGGCCTTTAAGCAGCATAGTGGATTAGATACAATTGAACAAAAAGAGATGGGACAGTTTGTCTCGAAGTTTGTGTTGGGACTGAAATCTGACGTTAGCCTGATGATACAACAGCACTTGATATGTTGGCAGAATAAGTCGGTGGACGAGATTCTGCGTTATGCTACGTATTGCAGTGATCAAGTGGAATCGACACAGAAGAAATTGAAGGACAAGTTGATGTTGGTGCAGTTGAGAAACGCTGATACGACGCAAGGGTTTGGAGGAGGTCAAGGCTGAGGCAGAGGAGGTGGAAGAGGAATGGGACAACAGATGGTGACCCAACCTGGTCAAGGTAGAGGAAGAGGAATGGATTCAGGTATAAGTGACTGGGTGGCTCAACAGAAAAGAGTCACTGCCTGCCATTATTGTCACAAAAGCGGGCATTGGAAGCGCAAGTGTAGATCAAATCCTGCAAATCAGATACAGATGGAAGGAGAGGGACAGTTGACCAAGGCTGTCAATACTGTGACAAGACCAAGTTCTATGTATGGAGGAGGATATGAGACGCAAGTGCAAGTACCTCAACCCCCTAGGATACCCATGCATAATCAGTTATACCATCAGATGCCTTATTTTGAAATACAAGACCGATTTGATAAAAATCAAGATTCACAGGAGTGCCAGAAGGGGGTGCACGAGGAATGCACCTTAGATGCGATTCTAGAAGTAGATCAGAGTGGGCCGTTTGTAGATGCAGACAGAGATGGATATCCTGTTACTTTCTTATTAGACACTGGAGCTGCTCGCTCCACAGTGAGAACTGAAGTAGTCCCAAATTTAACCCTTTCGGGACGATCGATTCAAGTAGTGGGGGTTAGTAATCAGAAAATGACCAATCCATTGACAGACTAATTACCCGTGAGAATAGGACCATTCCGGGATAGACATCAATTTGTAGTGTGCAATTCGAGTCCGGTTTGTCTTTTGGGACGAGACCTTCTGTGCAAGCTTAATTGTACTATATCATGCACTCCGAGAGGTGTAGAATTGCAAACATATGATGACGATGCTGATTTCAAAATGGCTAACATGAGTCTGTGTGCAGAAATGTTTGTGGTGCTCACAACAGCAGAATTGCCTCATGACTTGAGAGACTCAGTTGATCCGAAAGTGTGGGATTTTACGGGCGAGGATGTGGGTCTAATGAGAGGGGTTGACCCAGTTAAGATACAGGTCAAACCCAATGCTGAATTCCCACGAACACCACAATATAAGTTGACTCCAGAAACTGTGGCCGGCATAAGACCTGTGATTGAGACTATGATTGCCCAAGGTATTCTGAAGGAGATAAGAGGAAGTCCCTGTAACTCACCTATAATGGGACTGCAGAAGCCAAGTGGCAAGTATAGAATAGTGCAAGATTTGCGTCGGGTTAATGAAATTGTGATCCCATGTTGTCCTGTGGTTCCGAATCCAGCTGTTATTCTATTCCAGATACCATGCAAATCAGAATGGTTTACAGTGATAGATTTGTGTCACACATTTTTCTCTATACCATTGCATGAAGAAAGTCAGTTTTTATTTGCATTTAGGATGGACGATCGTGTATTAACATGGAAAAGAATCCCTCAGGGGTATACAGAAAGCCCCTCCATTTTTAGTCAATGTCTGAAAAAGAATCTTGAAGGACTGGTGATGGCCCACAACTCAGTCTTAGTGCAATATATAGACGACCTTTCAGTCGCTTCAGAGACTTAGGACGCTTGCAGGATTGACACTGTGGCGCTGCTGAATAATTTGGCAGAGAATGGACACAAAGTGTCTCCAAACAAATTGCAGTATTGTTTGTCTGAAGTTCAGTACCTAGGTCACCGGATTGAGAAAGGAAAACAAAGGGTGTCACCAGATCGCATAGAGGCGATTCTGCAAATGGGAACTCCGAAAACACAAAAAGAAGTCCTCATGTTTTTGGGAATGGTCGGCTATTGTCGACAGTGGATCCCAAATTTTTCCTTGCAAGCAAAGCCTCTGTTGAAACTGACTCGAAAGGATGTTAGTGATCCGGTACCATGGGATGACGAGTGCTTGAAAGCCTTCCGTGAGCTGAAGGAAAGTATCTGTCGTGCTCCAGCTCTCGGAATGCCGGATTATAACAAAGCGTTTTCGCTCTTTTGCTGTGAAAGGGAGGGATGTGCGTTAGCAGTCCTAGTGCAGACACATGGGGGTGCCCGTAGACCAGTAGCCTACTTCTCAGCTACATTAGATCCTGTAGCTTCTGCGTTGCCCGGATGTCTGAAATCCGTTGCTGCAACTGGTGTCAGCATTGAAAGATGTGAAAGCATAGTGATGGGTTATCCGCTCATTGTTTATGTGCCCCATTCAGTAGAACTATTGATGACGTGAATGAAAACACAGTATCTGACCAACAATAGACTTACCAAGTATGAGCAAGTTATCTTGGCCGCTGATAATGTTACCCTGAGACGTTGTACCACTCTGAACCCTGCTACATTGTTACCTATTCCGCAGGAGGAAGGAGATGAGGATTGTGAAGAGCATGACTGCCTAGATGTTACTGACCTATCCACCAAACCCAGACCTGACATTGTCGATGAACCTTTGCCCCAATCTGATTTGATCCTTTTTGTTGATGGTTCATGCATAAGAGACAATGAAGGGTATTTGAGAGCAGCGTTTGCCGTGTGCACCATCATGGGAGTAGTGGAAGCTGCCTGTTTAAATAGAGTATTCTCTGCTCAGGTGGCCGAAATTGTCACTTTGACATGTGCCTGTATCGTTGCAGCAGATATCCGAGTGACTGTGTATACAGACAGTCATTACGGATTTGGTGTGGTTCATGATTTTGGGCAGTTATGGTCACAGAGGGGGTTTCTAACGTCCTCAGTATCACCTATACGCAATGGCGAGTATGTGCGCCAACTATTGGAAGCTTTGCAGAAACCCAAAGAGATAGCAAGTTGTTAAATGTGCAGCTCATGGAAAGGGAGAAGACTTTGTCACTAAGGGCAACAATTACGCAGATGAAGTAGCACGATTTTGCGCTGAACATGTTTGTATTTTCAATGGAGAATATGTAGGCGAGAGCACAGAAGAGACCGAGCTCAGCATGATGTTAGCTATAGCCGATACTTGGGATGAGGTGAAGCGGTTGCAGGATGAAGTCCCAGAAGAGGAAGCTGCTTCATGGATCAGAGCAGGTTGCACAAAAAGAGACAATGGCATTTGGGAGTCCACAGATGAGAGAGCAGTATTACCCAATTGCCTACTGAGCCCAATGGCAAGGCAAATTCATGGAGCAGTTCATTTGGGAAGAGATGCCATGGTACGAGTGTTCAGGCAGACGTGGTTTAATCCACGCTTTCGGGTGTGGGCTGAAACGGTATGTCACAGGTGTGTTACTTGTCAACAGATGAATGTTGGAAAAAGAACTGTGGTCGGAATGAGTCACATTGAAAGATCTGGGGGTCCCTTCAATAGGATACAGTTAGACTTCATTGAGATGCCGAGGTGCAATAGGTTGAGATATGTTTTGGTGGTGGTGTGTATCTTTTCACGGTTGGTGGAAGCATATCCAACTAGACGATGTGACAGTCTCACAGTAGCCAAATTGTTATTAAGAGAACTGATTCCGCGGTACGGTTTCCCGACATCAGTGGAGACAGATAGAGGAACTCATTTTCACAGTGAAATCATGAAGTTGTTGTGCTCTGCTTTAAATATTGATCAAAGACTGCATTGTAGCTACAGGCCCGAGGCTTCAGGCCTAGTAGAGCAGGTTAATGGCACCATCAAGTCAAGAGTGGCAAAGGTGTGTTTGTCAACTTCATTGAAATGGCCAGATGTGTTGCCCCTGGTGTTAATGAGTCTGCGTAGCACTCCAGATAGAAGAACAGGGCTTTCTTCCCACGAAATTTTGACCGGAAGAGCTATGCGTTTGCCTATGGTGCCAGCTACAGCATTGATAAACATCACTGATGATTTAGTGTTGGATTATTGTAAAGGACTGGCTGATGTGGTTACTTCTGTATCCCACCAGGTCGAGGTTGCGACTGCATCCACCTCAAGAGACCTGCTGCATGATCTTAATCCTGGTGATTGGGTGCTAGTTCGTAAGCACGTAAGGAAGAGTTGTCTTGATGTTCGCTGGCGAGGACCCTATCAGGTGATATTGGTCACAAGTACCGCTGTGAAGTGTGGAGGATTGCCGAATTGGATCCACGCTTCCCACACTCGCCGAGTTCAAGCGCCTGTGGAGGAAGAGAGTTTCCTGGTTCCGTGGAGCGTGTGTGGACCTGATACAGACAACGACGATGGCACAGACTCAGCTGTAAGAGTTTCGGATGAAACGGAACAGCCAAGTGAGCATGAGAGACGAGAGCTGAATGCTCCTGAACTGAGTCCAGATCCTGAAATAGAGGATATTGCAGAAGTGAGCTGTGCCCCAGATCAAAGTGAGCTGTCTATTGCAGAAAGATCAGATCAAGAGGAAGAGAGGAGAACAGATGCCAGAGCAGAAAAGTGGCCGGTAAGAAAAGAAAGGCGGAATATACGGCTTGCATCTGAGAAAGATCTCACTCCGATTCCTGAAACATCTGAATCAGATCAAAGTGACGCTTAAGAAAGACCGGATGGCCTGAGACGGTCCAGAAGAGAAAGAATAGCATCTCAAAGATACGCATCTCCTGAGTGGACGTACCTGGCTGCAAATGCAGAGCCCAGCGAAGTCCGGGAGGTTGGGAGCTGGTACGCTGAGCTACGGAGGGGACACCCTCACGATTGAAATACAGTTGCTGGTCCCAGGCGTAGAAGCATTTGGAAAGCTAACTCTGCAAGTTCCAAATCCTCCAAAGCTGAGTGGATTGCGTTTCCTGATCCTCAATCAGGTTATTTTCCCTTCATTTGGCCAACAGCTTACTGCGCAAGAACTAGGAGAAATTCGTGCGGAGATTTTGTCATTTGTTTTCGAAATCCTTGGATCAAATATCATTAACGATGAAGCCTGAACTGTAATTAAAGAAAGCATTAGTCCTTAGAAAGAAGATAACCTAGACCCCAGATTAAGAAGATTTAAGTTTAGGGACTTTCTTGTAGATGATGGAGTAAGGAGTAGGGCTGTCTACATCTCTTCAATAGGTTTAGTATCAATCGAAAGAACTCTGACATTAATTGCATGAAAGGAAAGAAGCAAGAAAGACATTGTTAAAACAAAGAAAACAGAAAGAGACTCTGTTTCCCTTTTGTGCTTCGGAACAAATCAAGAGGAACCATGGTGTCCGAAAAATCAACTCGCAAACAGAAGTGGATCATTGGCACCCTAATTGCAGTGGTGCTTATTGTTATAACTGTGGTGATTGTTACATCTCTAGTTGGATCTCAGGATGATGGACAGAATAGGGTACAGGCAACACTCACCACACCACTCGCTGAGATAGATGAGGATGCATCCGCAAGGGATCTAGAAATGATCAAGGAAACTAGTCGTAGATTACATGTTGATTTGTCCAAGGGTGATTTTACTTTGAATGCGTATGCTCGATTATTGTATGAGTATGTGGATACCATGGAAGCGAAGGATTGCTATGTGTGTATGCAATTACCCGCCTCAGTAGAGGAAGGCATTCGATATCATCATTTGCCTGTGACCTATGGCATTACATGTAGTGTGTTATTCAGCATGTTTTATAGCAAGGCACACTTTGAGTACTATTTCTCTAATTATGATGTGGTACTCTCGGAAGTCCCCGTTCTGAAATACATGAATAAATATGATTACTATAAGGAAGTAGAGCGAATGTCAAAGTATTTTGTGCCTACCATTACTTTAGATACATCCTATGCCCATAGACATAATTTGACCTGCATGTTAACTGACATTGAAAAGAAATTAATAGATCAGATAGAAGATCGACATAGACAGACACTATTTAGACCAGATCCAAAGCACAAGGTTACCCCATGGACCAAAGAAGAATTAGATCATAAAGCAAAGGGGAGTTTTGGACCCATAGCATTAGATTTCCAGCAGAAAGGAAAATTGTGCTTTAGACACCCGACCACATCTTATGATAAGATATTTGTGGGTGAAAGTGATTGTGAGCATGTCTGCTTGATCGAAGAATCAATCAGAAAAGCATTATTGGATAAAATAACATTAGTGCCCAATGTGTATTTTGTGTGTGGATAGAATGCCTATGTGAAGTTGCCCAAGAATTGGTACGGCCCCTGCTATTTGGCTGTGGTATTTCCCAAGATTTTCCATGTGAATGATTTATGGCCCCTAGAGAGAAGGAGACCTCAAAGAGGGAAACGTGGTGCGAGTGCAGGAGAAGTGATTGGAGACATATTTGGAGCTATGATACCGAGTATGGGTGTGATTCTGAATGATTTGAAAATCAGAAAGTTGGCAACATTAGTGGATAAGCTCTCCATAAATACAGCTCAGATTCTACTACTTGTAGATGAGGAGATGGTTTCGATAAGGGCTATGGTTTTGCAAAACCGTCTTTTCCTAGATGTGATGCTAGCAAAAGCCGGAGGAGTCTGCAAATTATTGAAAGTTCAACAGTGCTGCACTTATATTCCTGACAACAGTCGGGGTATAAGGAAATACATCAATAATATTTCAGATATACATCAAGAGTTACGTGAGATAGCTGCTGAAGGACTCTGGGAACAAGTGGGGAAAGGATTTGGCAAGATAGGCAGTTGGTTTGGAAGTTTGGGACAAGGAATAATGGGATATATTTTGAAGCCTATTATAATAGCTGTCATTTGTATAATCATCCTATTAGGAGCCATCAAGGCTTACAAATGGCAAAGGGCACGACATCAGGAAACTGTTTTAAGAAAGCGAGAGCACCAACTTGAGCAACTGCAGGACAGGCATTACCAACACCTCAAAGGGTTAGAACGATTCAGACAGGGACGGCAAGCTACAGCTCCTGTTTAGGTCGGTCTCTTCTACAAGGAGAAATTACAGAAGAATAGAAAGTTGGTGTTATGACACTAGTCATAAGAGGGGGGAACTGATAGAGCGCTGATAGCACTCTATTTGTATGAGTGCACTATACTCATGGTTTAAACGCACTCTCATGTATTCGTATTGTTTGCAGTGTTTTTGATTATTAAGAAACATTTATTTGAATCATTTGATGTTGAAACTAGTGAACGCAATTAAGTAGAACTTTGTATGTATTATGATTCCTTCATGCATAATGTGCAGGACGATATTATCCCTATATATCGTAATTGTGATTAGTTTAAGTTGCCTGAAAAATAGGCCCAAAGCTAATGTTTCAATTCTCCTTGCTCTCGAGAAATAAATAATTAAATGATTGTTGTGTTCGAAGTTAGAATGTTCTCACCCTGTTGGAGGTGCAAAAATACACATCGTTATTTTCAGAGTTAAGGAGAGATCCGGAATGCCTTTGAAGATATGGACACAATCCTGTGCACACGTAATTGGGATAATAGATCAAAGCAAAGTCTCAAAGGTTGCCCAATGTAAGATCGACATCAGTAGAGTATATCAGGAATATTTAATGATGCAACAAAGAAAAAATGACCAGCCGACACGTGTTTCGTCACATAGGGAATGTTCCGTGACTCTTCAGGGCCGAGCGGGCGGTGAAAACCTGGACGTAAGGAAAGTAATGGACGTCTAGAGAGAAGGATTGGAGTCTGGGAAACTGTCCAGACGCGTATGACCAGGAAAGGATCCGGTGCTGCCAGGGGCAGGACCCGTAGAAAGCTAGAAGAACGCTAGGGAAACGGCAAAGCCGGAAGGCAAGTGACAGGCGGGTGCGCCTGGAACTTGGAGGATGAAAGACGTCCGTCTCTCGCATGACTGCCGGATACGGAAGTCATGCGAGAGACGGACGTCTTCATCCTCCAAGTTCCAGGCGCACCCGCCTGTCACTTTGCCTTCCGGCTTTGCCGCTTTCCTAGCGTTCTTCTAGCTTTTTACGGGTCCTGCCCCCTGGCAGCACCGGGATCCTTTTCCTGGTCATACGCGTCTGGACAGTTTCCCCAGACTCCAATCCTTCTCTCTAGACGTCCATTACTTTCCTTACGTCTAGGTTTTCACCACCCGCTCGGCCCTGAAGAGTCACGGGAACATTCCCTATGTGACGAAACACGTGTCGGCTGGTCATTTTTTTCTTTGTTGCATCATTAAATATTCCTGATATACTCTACTGATGTCGATCTTACATTGGGCAACCTTTGAGACTTTGCTTTGATCTATTATCCCAATTACGTGTGCACAGGATTGTGTCCATATTACTAGTGTGGGTTGTTGACTCACACAAATTACGGGGGTTATTGGGTATTTCCCCCGACCTGGCAGCACCGTTCACATACTCCGGCTATTGTTACATAAACGCATACGAGTCTGAGCGCCTACTCCCTGTTGTACGAAAAACCCTACACAACTTAGTGCCTTTGAAGATAGTTGGAAGCGAGAAGGGAGGATGCCTTGCGTATCGGGTCTGTCTGGAAGCCAAGGCCACTGGAAGAAGATATCATTAATTAAATTTGTTTCATGAAAGAGAACCAGCTACTGCATAGAGGTCTAATGGAAAATTTTAAGAAAAAGTGATGCAATGTTGGTTGAATCCCATCTTTTTGTATGATGCGCAGGGACAGAGAGACCAGACTTCTGCTAGCTTTCGGAGAAGAAGGAGCATCTTAGAGCGAGCTCCATAGCCTTAAGCTAAACCACCCATTTGACGTGAGTACTTCTTAGGAAGTCACACGTGCTGACACCATTGGGGAACGATAGAAGAGAGACAGGAAGGGCCCTCATATAGAGTAGTGTAGGGAAAGATTTTGATTTCTTTCAATGAGCCGAGAGCTGAATATTGCATCTATTTTGTGTTGCATTGTAATTTTGGAATTTATAATCATTTGTCTTTTGGGCCGCATTACTTATATCAGAAAAATCGGCTCTGTATTAATGTTTCTGTATCTCTATACTTTGTTATTGAGATGTATTTACATCCAATTGTTTTTGGCCTTATAATAAATATTCAAACTGCACTTTGGAGTCAGTGATCTTTTCAGGCATGACGACTTTGTTAACATCTGTCTGAGTTGTTTTCTTCCCCTCAACCACTTTAGGTAAATAAAAGATCGATCGCTTACGCTATACTTAGTAGGGAACGTAGGTGTGCAAGTTAGCATAATCAAAATGTACTCCTGATGTTGGCTCCCTGTCAATGCTTCAAGTTGACAACCGAAGGTCCATACGACCAGCGTGGGATTCTGTTTGATGATTTTACTAAGTGTCTGTGGTTCAAATACCCTCGCTCTATCACTGGCCTTTACTTACAGATAACTGTTAACAGGTGAGGCAGTCTAATAAGTGCAATGGATGCAAACTCAGGACGGGAGACAGGGTGTCCTGATGACATGGAGTGAGGTAATAATAATAATTTCTTGTATTTTATACAGTGCTTCATACAAAACTTCTGCCATCTGTAAGTGCTGAAAATACCATTTGTTGGTATTTGACTATCCCTACGGAGAGCTCGGGTAATCATCTGCGCAAAGAAAAAGCCTGGACTGAAGCAGCTAGTCACGCATATACCTGGGAACCTTCCAAAATGTGATTGATCAGAAGTCAACCATACTATTCTTTCTGCAACAGATGAGCTTTCCCAACAAGTTAGATACATTCACGCTAAGTGAATAAAAAACTAACCTTTGTTGACTCTCATACAGTGGAAACAACTCTTTCTCCGTTTATCTGAGTTGTTTTTGATTCTGCTGCACTTTTATTTTGTTTTATTTTTTTTCTAGCTGTTAACTAACCCTAAGTGATAGGTTGACCTTCAGTCAGCCCTGTTCTTTTATCCAACAACTCACATCGTGCTGAGAGTGAGGTGAAAAAGATGGTGTCTTAGCATTTATATATGTAGTTAAGAGTATTTGTAAAGTGTACACCTAGCCAGGATGCAAAGAAGCACTTTGTGAGGTTCATAATTATCTATATCACTGAGAAATGGTGAGTGGAATAGGGTTCTGGCTCAACTCCATTTCCATCAAAGTCCAAAATGGAGAACACCAGCCGGCAGCGTTCTCGAGTTTCCCAGGTCCAGGCATGAGTAGTTCATTCAGTCCAGGTTTTTTCTTTGCATTATGGGACCTGCAGTCCTGATTATAAAATTACAATCAGAAATATGAATCTCAGAGTACAAATGAAGAAAACCTGGACCCTGTGAGCTGCATACCCGTGCATCTGGGAAACTTGAGAGCTCAGAGCCTGACAAGCCTAGGCTGATAAAACTCACTTTTAGTGAATTTATAAAATGAGGAAAAACTATTTATTTGAACAATTTGAGAAAAAGGAGACAAGAAAATGGCACAAGAAACATATACTTAAACAATGGCAGGAGTAATGGCCAGAGGGTTAAGAAGCACTTGGGCTTAGAGGAGTGTAGAGGAGATAGGGTATAGGCAGTGGCGGCCGCCACAAACAAAGGGTAGTGGGGTGGGGGAGGGAATGCTGGAGGGGGAGCACGCGGGGTTGTTAGTAATAATATACATAAAAAAATAACTTACCTGAAGCCGCCGGCTGCCTCCCACGTTGCTCCTCCTGTCCTCTTCCTGGTCCCAGAAGCTCCTGGGACAGGCTGCCACTCAATCCCCTTGCTGCAAGAGCAGCACAGGGATTGGCCTGAGCGGGCTGAAAAGACGCTCCGCTCAGGACAGGGAGTCTGTGGGAGTTTCTCCAGCCTGGCTGTTCAATGCAGCTGGGCTGGAGAAACCTAAGTGCGTATATGTGTTTGGCCGGCCTGAGACGGCCAGCTAAACACATATGCGCACTTAGGGAGTGCACATAGCACTCCTCCTCCCATGCCCCGCCCTGCCCCTCCCTGTACAAGCTGGCTCAGAGCCGGCAAATGAAAATTAAACGATACTAGAACATCATATTATTTTTCATTTGCCGGCTTTGAGCCAGGCAGTGGGGCGATGGTCTTCTGCCATTGCGGAGGAGCCGCCGCTGGGTATAGGCATGGGTGTATGTAGTTTGAAATAGATATAGGTAGAGTTACAAGGGTATTATCAGGAGAAGACAAGAATTAGTAGGGTATGGATATGGGTGACTTTATTGCCAGTGGTAACAAGCATTGGAAAAGCCAATATATTGGGCCTATGAAAGCTATTGACTTTGGTAATGTTTTGTAGCCATGCTGTACAGCACCATGGATGCTTTGCAGTGTGGCTTAAACTAATTTTATAAGTGCTATGATGCAGTCAGGGCTAAAGCACTTTAAAAAAAAGCGCGAATTAGCACTTGATGCATCATAGTCCTTTTTAGGTTTTGCCTGCACAGATTTTGCGCTGTGTTTGTGAAAACTATTGTATTTAATATATCTTAAAAGGGCCTTCCTTTTTATTGGCCCATGTGTTTGTCACTTTACTTTTCCTCCTTTTCATTGGTTGTAGGCATTCTATTTCCTGTTGTTCCATGTGTCTTTCTCTTATCAGTATACTGAGTCCAAATTACTCATTCTCATCTGTTTCTCATAGGCTTTGATGGCTGGAAACACTTTCGCCAATGCATTTGAAGAATTATTTTCGTGGCAGCATGCATTTAATTTTTTTTTTAACTTGTCTTTTATTCAAATATTGCACAAACGTCGCATTACAGATTGTCCCACAGTATCAAAGAAAAATGGAATTAGAATCACATGGTGCCTTGCATTACAGGTCATCGGTGCCGATTAGTACATTAGTCTCAATTATGTGTTCTCGTGTTCGACACCGGATGACGTGACAAGGCATACATCACTATGGCCAACAAGTAAGACAGCTCACAGGGGAGTGAATTATCTGCAAAAGAAAGACATAGCAATAAGCCAACAAACTTGGCAGCAGCAGGCAACTGGGCGGTGTTCTCCCAAGAGATCATTGAGCAGTGGGTAGAGATCAACCATGCGCATGAGTGAAGCCCTCCTAGCCTTTGAGCAAGGTGCCATCCCACCTGCGTCAGGAGGACGTGTAGTGCATGAGTGAGACGGCAAGTGGCAGCAACTCAAGCTGCCAAGGTAGACAGGCAACCCATCAGTTCTGCAGAGGCGGCTGGGGGGCTAACAGTAAAGCAACTCATGTCCATCCCCCATACTCAGCTCAGACACACGACCCATCGCACACTCTATGCGGTCTACATTTGCTCCTCCCCACGTACATCGCCCAGCCATAAACTGCATCTCAACTTGGTCATTTAGTCAAACCGTCACTCCCTGTATCGAGGTGGAGGTAGCGGAGTCCACTGTGCACAGGGAAGTCCCAGCCTCCCCATCCAACCCCCCAGTCGACAGTAGGCACTCCAACATTTCTCCCCACGCCTCTAAGTTGCGTTCCGCTCCTCATCTACTCTCCGCTCACTCTGGTCAGCCCTCCATTTGTCCTGACAGGGTGGCACGGGGTGCGCCCAGTGTATGGTGATGCGAAGCTTAGCTAGCACGAGTCCCAAGAGAGCAAATCTATCTCGCATGCAAGCCCCCGATTTAGGGATTGGGAGTACGCCCAGGAGACAGTGCTTGACTGACACCTCAACATGTATGCTCGCAACCTCATGCAGCACGTGCAATACTTCCACTCAATAAATCCGGAGCCGGGCACAGTTCCAAGTCATATGCAGGAACACCGCAGGTTCCACACCGCACCGGGGGCATGCCGACTGGTGTGCAGCATTAATTCGTGACAGCCTCTGGGGTGTCAGATACGTGTGATGTAGGTAAAAAAACTGCGTGAGTTTAAACTGCACATTGCTGGCCACCTCCGGGACCTGTGCAAATGCCCGTCTCCTCTCACCCTCCGTGAGTGGCAATGGCAGGTCAGCCGCTCATCTATCACGGATCTTTGATACATCGACTCACCGATCTGCCGCCAAGGCCTTAAATATGCGGGAGATTAGCCCTCTGGAGGAGCCCGGGTCCATCAATAACGACAAGGTCTGCATTTCCTTGGGCTCATCGGGGAACGTTGTCCATATCTCATGGGCTGTGTATGATATTTTAGCGTTCTGCAGGTAGTGGCCATCAGGCACCTGAAAGTACTTCTTTGCTTCCTCAAAGGAAAGGAAGGTCCCGTTAAGATATAGGTCACCTGCTGTCGTACAACCCCCTTCATGCCACCTCGTGAGGTCCATGACTGTCTGTATTTGAAGGAACCCCTGAATCCAGTGGAGGGGGAGCAACTAAGCGTAGGAAGCCCTGGACAAAACCAGGGTGACTGCTTGTTCCCAGGCCCCAGCGAACTGTCGGACCACAAATGGGTAATCCTGAGGGATCCGTGACACCATCATGAGGATTCTTGGGAGCTCCACCCCCGCGCCCCAGTTCACCAACTGAGCCTTCTCAACGTTCGAACCCTCATCACACCACGGCACCGCATACTGCAGCAATCCTGCAAGATAATAGAGACAAAGGTTTAGAAGACCAAGACCCCCGGTGTCCATGTCTAATTTGGGCACCTCCAGTTTTACCTGCCTCGCTTCCCAGCCCACACCAAGGAGATCAGGAGGCTGTTTAGGGCGTCGAATGTGGATTTGGGGCTATTGCAGGAGGAGTTCTGGAGAGCATACAGACAGCGGGGGAGCATAACCATCATAGCCAGGGCCACGCGCCCTAAGACTGAGAGGGGCAGGCAGTTCCAGAACCAAATAGATGCCTTTATACCCATAATGACTGCTCCCATATTCAGGGCGTAATGTGCAGCGGGGGCGTGGGCCACCTGAATGCCCAAATAACGAAAATGTTCACACTCCCACCGAAACTCAGCGACTTCTGGCGGCTAACGTATAGCCCCGACAACTCTCCAAACTTGACCAGTACCGCCAGGAGCGCCGGCACCGCCATCTCCATGTGACAGATGTACAGCAACGCGTCGTCTGCGTATAAAGTAATAAAATGCGTACGACCATTCACAGTAATTCTCCATCTGACCATGTCCTGCTGCAGCTGAATAGTCAGAGGCTCCATCGCCAAGGCGAATAGGTTCGGGGAAAATGAGCAGCCCTGCCTCGTTACCCTTTCAATATGAAAACCTGCTGATATCAGTCCACCACTGCGGACACGGGCCATGGATTGACAGTTAAGGAGACAGACCCAAGATATGAACTCCCGTCCAAGGCCCATCCTCCCCAGGACCGCTCACAGGTATTCCCAGTGTAGGGTGTTAAATGCTTTCTTCATATCCAATGCGACCACTGCCACCCGCTTATCAGCATCCTCGACTGAATGCAGCACGTGAGAAAGTCGCCCCAGATTCATGTGTGTCCCTCTGCCCAGCATGAACCTGCATTGGTCTTTGTAAACCAAGTTTGTTACTACCTTGCCCAGACGAGTTGCTAACACCTTTGCCAGCAGTTTGCCATCCACTCCCAGCATAGACAAGGGTCGATAAGAGCCAGGGTCAAGTAAGTCCTTACCCGGCTTGGGGAGCATAACAATCTGCGCTTCCCACATAGTAGGTGGCAAAACCCTCCCTCGCTTGGCCTCCTGCAAGGTCTCCAATAAGCGGGGAAGTAGGAGGTCAGCATACACCTGGAAGATATCCACCAGAAGATCATCCGGCCTGGGGTCTTACAACGTGCCATGGTCTGAAACGCTTCCTGCAACTCCTCAAGTCTCAGTGCCTCACCCAGTCCTTCTGCCTGTGCCTCCGTGAGGCGTGGGAGCGGCAGGTTACTCAGAAACTTACCAATCGCAGTTGGGGCAGCACCTAGGCTTCCTGCCAAGTAATCAAGCAATAGAGAATTAACACCAACCTGTTTGGTGGCCTCCTTTCATGGCGTTTGAACATTAATATGATTGGCGAGGACGTTCCTGCTTCAGCAACCATGCCAAAAGTCTCTCAGATTTGTCGCCCTCTCAGTGCAACAATTAGTGATATTCATGTCTAGTCAGACAACCTAACGTGTCCCATAATACCCCCACTCGAAGCTAGGCCTGCAAGAGTGCCTCACCGCGTGACTCCGTCCCGTGCCCCCGCGCTGCAGTCCAGTCAATTTCTCCTCAGCGTCAGTAAGCTCCCTTTCCAATTGTCTCCTAGTACCCCGGACTCTCGACAAGCATTCCCCAAGCGTCACCACCTTTAGCGTGTGCCACTCCAATCTCCTGTTAAAGGTGGATGACCAATTAGTATCAAAATATTCAGTAACCACCTCCCGCAGTTCCTCTTTGAACATGATAGCCTTAAGGGCCTCTGGATGCAGGGGCCATAAAGGGACTCTCGGCCTACCACCCCATACCCCAACTCCATGTGCACAGGAGCGTGGTCGGACAGGAAACGGCCCAGTATGCATGTCTGTATTGCAGCTGCTGCAGCCTCTCTCGAGAGTAGAAAAAGGTCAAGTCTACTGGAGATGGCACATGTGGGCGTATAAGATGTGCATCCCTGTGCTCCAGGGTGAGTCTCGTGCCAAATATCTATGCAGCACAAACATTCCATCACCACCCACAGAGCAGCCGTCATGTTGGGTTTGGTATGGAGCTTTGTGGGGGTGCCTATCTAGTGTCCCATCAAGCATGCAGTTGAAATCACCAGCCCATATTATAGGCATTCCTGCGTATGGAAGCAGGAGCTCCTCCAATGCCAACTAAAACTCACCATCGTCTACATTCAGAGCATAAACATTCAACATACATATCTCCATCCCATCTAGCAAGCTGTGGACTAAGACGTATCTCCCCTATATGTCCTCTGTATAGCCGTGGACCGGGAACGGGACCTGCGGGGCCCCCCAAACTACCACTCCCCAGGCATAGGTGGAATATGTCACAGCAAACATCTGACCCCTCCATTTCTTGTGCAACTTCTGAAATTCAGGGTCTGAGAGGTGTGCCTCTTGCAACAATGCTACATGCTTCCTGTGCCTGTAGAGATAAGTATGCACTCTGTAATGCTTCGCAAAAGAATTAAGCCCCCTCACATTCCATGTTAAAAATTTTAATTGACCCATCCCTCTGCCCCGCGTGCCATCCCTCCCCTATCTGCCATAATTCCCACCTTTACTGTAGCCAATAAACATGATAACAAGAAAAGAAAAGAGCCCCCCACCCTCCGGGTGAATACATCAATAAAAATTTGTGCCTCCCCAATCATCATCTCCCACAATAGAAACTACCCCAACCCCCCCTCTTCATTCAATGCACGCCGACTGTCTAGGTACACCCAGCAGTGGCGAATGATGATCAATATACAGTGTCCAAGACAGCCGACAATAGTCCCCCGATATCGCCCTGTCGACCAGCAAAGCACATTCAACACTAGGTTTCCTGTCACAGCACAGACAGCCCTAAAAAATTACAGTGACAGGCTTAGCAGGTGTGCCAGTAGCAGCACACCATGGTGAACCCCGGACTCACCCCTCCACCCTAAGCCACTCCACACACTCAAACACACACACTCTGTTACAATCCAGTCATACCCTAGCACACAGCTGTCTCACAAGTCACTGATTCACAGCCAGATAAGGTAAGGTAGGTGAGGAATAGCGAGAGGGGAAGAAAGGAATAAAGAAGGCGGAGTAATGAAGATAGAGGAGCATATACTGCAGATTCATCGCCCTCAATTTCTGTCTAACCCCCCGAATGACGCTCTCTGTTGTTGCACCATATGCGTGTAATCCGGGAAAATTCGGATGGTGTGATTTTCAAAAGGAGGGTCACCATCCCGACGAGCAGCTTTGAGGATGCAGTTACGGTCCCTATAATTAAAGATCTTTGCAATAAGCGTGCGGGCGAGGCTCCCATCGAAGGCAGCTGAGTGAGGGCACGATGTGCACACTCGATCACAAAATGGAGGACAGTTCCGCAGTGGGCAGAGCAGTTTTAATCCAGTTCTCAAGAAAAAGTTCAGGAGTCTTGCCCTCTGGAATCCCAACAAAACGAAGATTTCATCTTCGGGAGCGGCCCTCTGCGTCTTCCGCTCTGTGCTCCAGAGCTACTGATCTGGCAGTTAAGTCTATAAGGGCCATCTTCAGCGTGGAGACCTCGCTTTGCAGTTCAGACACAGTTTGCTCAGTGGCAAGGGACCTGTCCGCCACAGTGCAGAAGTCAATCCTTAATAGGCCAACATCCAGAGACAATGCATCTATTTTGGCTTGCACGGCTGCGCTCTAGGCCTCTATGGCGGCGAGTATTTGAGCCCCTGTGGGGTCCGCGGGCAGTCTCTCATTCTCCTGTGGGGGCTCTGTCCTTGGTGCCCCCGCACTGTCTATTAGTCCATTTTCATCTGTTGTGGCCCCCTTTGAGGCCTGTCCTTATCCATAATGGCATACTCCAAATGTATGGGAAATTGTCCATACAATTAACTAGCAGCGTGTGAGTCACTTCAAGCTCTGCGCTTCTCGGCCATGTAGTTTTAGGGGCCACATCTGGGGGCCCGCCAAAGAGGCAGCCAGCTTGGGTCAGGGGGAGCCAGGCGGGGGGACAACCCAACTAACGGTGACAAGAGGGGCGCCTCCCATGTGGCTGCGCAGATGCCTCAGGCGGAATCCCAGCATCAGTGTCCCCCACAGAGGCCCTATGGGCCGCCCAAGTGCAGAACCTCTGGCCCCCACCAATGAGGCCCGCTCCCTCCTCGAGTACAAGTGCAGTTGAAAGTTTCATGCAAGGTGTCTAGGAACCACCCAGTCACCCCAGTGGCGTCAAGTCAGATACTCTTAGTGCATGCGGCACGGTAAAGCAGCCTATGCCCGGGCACCAGCCCCAAAGAACATCCGGCACACCTGCCCGAGCCTACAGGAAGGTCGTCAATGCCCCAGCAGCACCAACACGACACTCCAGTTGGCCCCAGGGCACCCCTCCAGGTAGGGGGAGCAGCAGGCAGTGTCAACTTATGTGCCCCCACCTTGCGATCCTCCAAAGCATCCAAATGAGGGTCTGCCAAGCTGATTCTGTAGGTCCTCACGGTAGGCAGGGTGCCGCCAAGCCCCAGTCAGGCTCCGCGTGTCCCTCTTGGGCCCAGAAGCTTCTGGGCGCGCCTCCCCAGCGTGCGCCCGGTCCAATTATGGTGGTCTGTTTCCTCGCAGGTTGGGCTCAGCCCATGCAGCCAGCCGTCCGGCTCCGTCCTCTCCTGGTCCCCGTCCGTTCGGAAAACAAGGAACTCCTGACGCGAGGGGTCATCGTCTCAGGCCCTGCGTGGGCACTCCCCCGCAGCTCTCAGCTCAGCAGCCAGGTGGGGGCCCGTCAGCGGCAGCCCCCAAATGCTGCGAGCCGGCTTGACAGTTGGCGCCCAGCCCCGGAACCAGGCCAGGCATCATGGCAGGCGTTTGGCCCCAGTCGAGCCGCACCTCCATCGCAGCAGGAGTCTGGCAACAGGAGCCCCGGTCCACACCTCCACACGCCCCCCGCACTCACCGCCAACCAGGGGAGCCAGAGCAGGATCAAGATAACAGGATGGGCTGGCCAATCGACAGATCATTAACAGGCGAGCAGCGGAGCTTCTCAAGCTGCGTCCACTGGGGCCGCCATCTTGACCATGCCCCCATGCATTTAATTATTTAATTGCACCTTTACTTAACTTTCCCTGGCTGCACACTAAACGTTCCCTAGCTCTGACACCCAGAACTCTTTTTGCTTTTGAAACGACAGCGTGCACTGTGCTGGTGGCGTCTTCATGATTCCAGTTCTGACATGGCACTCACCAACCCCCCCCCCCCCCGGGTGTCCCCCTGTCCTCGGTGCCCACCCACACTGTCTATTAGTCCATTTTCATCTGTTGTGCCTCCCTTTGCGGCCTGTCCTTACCCATAATGGCGTACTCCAATCTATGGGCAATTGTCCATTCAATTAACCAGCAGCGTGTGAGTCACTTCAAGCTCTGCGCCTCTCAGCCACGTAGTCCCCCCAGGGCTGAAGCAGGCACCCACTCTAGTGCTCGCTTTTGTTGCAGAGGTCGGCTCTTGCACATAACTGCTGCAGCCATATCAAAGGTATTTGATCAACAGGAGAACAGTTTGTCGATCCTCACACTCCACACTTTCTGTATTTTTTAGGTCTCGCCTGGCGTTAGCAGTGCGCATGCGCTGCTCTCGCCATGCGAGGGCCTTTTGGAATCAATACGGATTCCGATGTGCACGCGGAGGGACAGAAGATGTGCACGCATACGGGACTGGAGGCTTCACTGGCGCTGTGACACTCTAGGCACTTTTTTTTGGGAGAAAGCACGATGTAAAGGCGCCATTGTTGTGACCGGTGAGCTTTAATGTTTTTTTTGTGCCTTGTTTTCTCTTTTCTTTATTTATTTGTTGTTGTTGTGACCACTGAGCTTTAATGTTTTTGTGCCTTGTTTTCACTTTATTTATTTTGGTTTCAATCGCCGCACTTGCGCTTTATCTGTAAACATCTTAAGCTAAAGCGTGGTGCTACGATTGCTTCAAAAGTAAAGAAATTGGAAAACCCTTTTTTTAAAAATCAATTTCTTTACTTTTGAACCATTTGCGGCACCCGCTTAAGCTTAAGATATTTAAGGTAAAGCGCGAGTGCGGCGATTGAAACCAAAATAAATAAAGAGAAAACAAAACGTGCGTCCGCCATTTTTTTTTCTTTATTTACTTTGGTTTCAATCTCGGCACTTGTGCTCTGGCCTAGTGCCCCGTTCCCTTGAAATGCATCCTATTTTTGCAGATAATTGTACCTTTCATTAGGCCAACGTAAAAAGCAGGCATATTTTCAAACCAGACATATCAACGGGGCCTCTTTGTGTTTATATCAGCACAATGAATGGCATGACAGCCTTGGTGGCTATGCACATAGGAGCATTGGTATAGCCCTAACAGAGTTGGGGAGCACATATGCACTGGCAAGGAGTTTCATAATATATATTTCTCATTGCTAGGCAGCTACAGTGCAGTTTTAGTTTTTGGCAAAGAATGATATGTACAACGCACAATATCGACTAAGTACTGAACCTAACCCATAAACATGCAGCGCTGTGAAGTAACGGCGAAGAGACACGCGGCGCTATGTGAATCTCAAAATAAATTTTGAGTAAGTGCACGTCAACAATGCGCATCTCGGCGACTATTTGCTCCAGTGCTCGCATGGCACAAGCTCGACAGCCCATCAACAGGCCCGACAAAGACTTCTGAAAAGAAGGCGCGAGATTGATGTGGTCCAAAAGTCATTATAGGATCAAGTAATCCGACACTTGTGGTGGCTTCGCTGACACATCAACGCTCAGGCTAAGCGCCTTTCAACACATACGTTACATCCAGCCAGTAATCCCTTTTAAAAGGAGTACACAGGGTACATAAGCATAAACAAACAGATTTGCATAGCTCGTATTTCTCATCCACTCTTGAATTTACGAGGTGTTCAGGATGAAAAGATTCGTCGGAATCTCGAGGTGACTCCCTGTTTGCACCCTCCATTTTGGCAATACGCATACATACCTTTAGCGGAGGAGTTCTCAAAAATAATACCCTAGAGCATTAAGGATCGTGGCTTCTGTTCTTTTTCTTTATTATCTACTTAATACTTCTTTGTTTGGAGCAGGAACTGCGGCAGCTTTACCATGTCTCGTGTGACATGTTGGGCCAATTACTACCGGCCCCATGGCCTGGCTTTGGGCTTGGCCTCACTTTGTCTATACCGTGCTGCCATACGCCCTTACTATTTAGTGCCTCGTTCCTGCGCTATGTGAACCTACTTTGTTATTCGGGCTGCTAACTATGAGCTGCGACTATTTTATTCTGCCAGGTATGCCGCTTTTTAACCCTGCCAGGTATGCTGCGCTTTGGCCACTCTCTATCTGCCCTCTGATTTGATTTGATTTGATTAATACTGAAACATTTTTCGCAGGTTTCCCTTTGCTTGTACAGTTGTGTGGGCGTTTCAGGGAATACAAGCATTAAAAATGCAAAAGGTCTCGCCTTTCATTAAGTGAAAGCCATTTGCGTTGCTATACAATACCATTAGCAAAGCAAATGGCTTTAACTTAATCAAAGGCGAGACCTATTGCAATTACAATGCTTGTTAATGTATATTCCATTAATAATTAACTGTTATTGTGGTTTTCTCTAAATTAGCCAGACAGCGCCACCTTGTGGCAGACTGTCGCGAGCCCCGGTCTTGACAATTAAGTGCTGGTGCCGAGCTCCGGAAACCACTGGCTCAAATTAAGCACTGACTACATCTCTCTCTAACATAGATTCAAAACAAACATTTGAGAACATCATTCTAGACCGTGCCTTAGGTGGTCAGTTCCCCACTCATAGTTCCTCTGGCTTTCAGATGGCTAACCGACTCATTGCAGCTTGGTGTCCCTACTCTGGTTTCCAGGGAATGCCTGGTTTTCTTTGGTGTAGTCTGTGCTTCAGAAGTTGATTGGTACTGTGGAGACTGAAGTGACTATTCATCCACTGTTAGCTCATTCAGGTAACCCCTTAGGCGGGGCATTTCTTGAACAATGAGATGTTCCAAGTTACCGTCCCACACTTTACAGTACCATGGTGTTTTTTACCTAGACCACCTCCGAGGGTTCACTTTCAAACTGCAGTTTGAACGTTACTCCTGGATGCCGGTGTCTCACGAGTACAGCATCATTCACTCAAATTTCACTGTATTTCGCTCTTCTTGGTCTGATGGCCACATCATTGTTCTTCTGGCTTAGATATTGACTCATGATGTGGTCTTCCAGTGGTATGATGTAGCAATGATGCCAATTAGTGGTCGCCTGATCAGCAAGGTGGTTGAAGCTCTCTCACCACTGTGGGGATGTTCCTGTACATTCATAGGAAATTGTGAACCGCCTCCTCAATGCTATCCTCTTGTTCTACATATATCTTTAGCACTTTGTTTAATGGTCTCGTAATTTCTTTTTACTTCCCCTTTGTGCTGGTAAAAGTGGGGGTGGGTTTCCAATGTTGGATTCCTAGTGAGTCGAGGTATTCTGATATTCGGGCCCTTGAAAGAGTGGCCCATTGTCTTGCTTCAGAATGACTGGATGGAAGCCTGAAGATGGCTATGTTCTTTTCCATTACGGGAACACATTTTCGAAGGACCTCAAATGCATATTTTGACAACCAAACCGGAAATCTGGTGCACAAATCAATGAGACATAAAAGATAGTCCGAAGTAACTTCTTTCCTGGTTTAGGTGCACTCTTTGTCTGCGCTCACTGGAATGGGGCGTTCAGCCCCGTCGGTTGTTATGGACAGCATTCCCCAATGGGTTGTTCCACCAGGGCATCCATGCAACGCAAACTTTCCCTTTGTCTGGTCTTTGTTTTTCCTATCCCTTGGTTACCTTGAAGTACAAGATGGACAATGCAGTGCAATACGATGATCTTGCTTCAGCACAACATGATTTCCTCCTCCTGCTCCACTGATTTCATTGCAAGCTCACCTCGGTGCCAGAAAGAAGACTTTGCCGATGCTGTCTCAAAATTGCGTATCAGAGAGGAACATCCTCCATGAATTTGTCATGGCTGTATTTTGTGCTTTCTAAAGAGACACGTCTTTCGATGCCTTTTGTTCAATTTCACTGAATGATACTGTCTATGGGCAAGCTGTGTGCATGACAAAGTCCTTAACATTGTTTGCAATTGTTGTGTTGATGGTGTACCCTTATTGTTAGGGCCTCTTTTTCTATTTTTGAATACCTCTTTTATGTCTCCGATAGGGCCCTGCTAACAAAGGTGATGGCCTCCTATTTGCCATTGTATGGCTCTTGCATGAGGACCAGTGGCGGCTCCTCTGCTAAGGCGGAGAAGCGTCGCCCTACTGTTCAAAAGTAAAAATAAAATGATAACATATCTTTATCATTTTAGTTTTCCTATTGCAATCGGTGGCTCTCGGGCCGGGGCTGGCCTGAACAGGGGGAGGAGTAGTTTGCACTCCCTAAGTGTGCACGACTGCTTGGCCAGCCCTCTTGGGCCGGCCAAACAGTCATGCACAATTTGCATCTTCCCCACCAGGCTGTAATGCACAGCCTGGTGAGGAACATGCCCAGCCTCCCACTCCCCGTCTGAGCGCCGAACCATGGTGCTCAGACCAATCACAACGCTGCAGTGCAGCGTTGTAATTGGCTCAGGGGAGCCTGGGAGTTCAGGTGCTTCCTGCGGACGGAGGAGAGGCGGTGGCCGGCCGGCCATTTTCAGGTAAGTGTTTTTTTCTTTTTTCGTACCCCCCAACTCCTCGCCCCACCACCCGGGTCTGGTAGCAGCCGCTACTAATGAGGACTGCGCCCAGTCCTACCAGGCTGGCATCCACAAAGATTTGTTTGTTTTGAGTTGGGTTGAAATATTTCTTAGCGTGTTGCTCCTGAGAAAGTCTGTGATCAGTTGAAACATTCTTTGTAGTGCTTCTCCAGGGACCCATTCCTAGCAGTCCCTTGATCTTGTCTTTGATCTAGTCAGAGTTTTGAGAGGTTCGAAAAGGATGGTTACTTTGGGGACAAATCTGCCTCAATAATTTCCCATTTCTAAAAATACTTTGCATTTCTGAAGTATTTTGTGGGAGGGAGCAGCACAAATAGTCTTTGTAGGGCCGTTCTTAGGAGTCAATTATGTTCGTAATGCTGATGGCATAGATAGGCATATAATAAATTACATTGAGGTCCAGTCTAGCCAGTGCCTCCTAGATTGCTTTTTAGAATATTTTGGAGGCTTACATTGTAGCCAAGCTCATTTTCGCTCTGCGAGGCATGCTGTAGTAGGGTATGTTTTAGAAGTGGAGTGGAAGCCCTGCCCATCTTTTTTATTGGCTGGCGTCATCGTCCATGGTAAATGCTGGCTTCCGATTGATAAAGAGGCTTCTTAGTCCCTCCTTGTTACCGCCCTGTCGCCTTTTGTGACGCCCATCAGGACTGGATCTTTTACTTGCTGCGTTACACTGTCTCCTTCATTAGTCGGTAAGCACTATATTTTTTTCACAATGGCGACAGCTTATCTGGTATTTGTATTTGGGGTTTTGGCGTGCGGCTGTAGAGCCTGAGAACCAGGTTAGCAGAGCTGCTGTAGAGCCAGAGAACCAGGTCAGCAGAGCTGCTCTAGAGCCAGAGAACCAGGTCAGCAGAGCCGCTCTAGAGCCTGAGAACCAGGTCAGCAGAGCCGCTCTAGTGCCAGAGAACTAGGTCAGCAGAGCCGCTGTAGAGCCAGAGAACCAGGTCAGTAGAGCCGCTGTAGAGCCAGAGAACCAGGTCAGCAAAGCCGCTCTAGAGCCAGAGAACCAGGTCAGCAGAGCTGCTCTAGAGCCGGAGAACCAGGTCAGCAGAGCTGCTGTAGAGCCAGAGAACCAGGTCAGCAGAGCCATTCTAGAGCCAGAGAACCATGTCAGCAAAGCTCCTCTAGAGCCAGAGAACCAGGTCAGCAGAGCTGCTGTAGAGCCAGAAAACCAGGTCAGAAGAGCCGCTCTAGAGTCTGAGAACCAGGTCAGCAGAGCTGCTGTAGAGCCAGAGAACCAGGTCAGAAGAGCTGCTGTAGATCCAGAGAACCAGGTCAGCAGAGCTGCTGTAGAGCCAGAGAACCAGGTCAGCAGGGCCGCTTTAGAGCCAGAGAACCAGGTCAGCAGAGCTGCTGTAGAGCCAGAGAACCAGGTCAGCAGAGCAGTTGTAGAGCCAGAGAACCAGGTCAACAGAGCTGCTCTAGATCCAGAGAACCAGGTCAGCAGAGCCGATCTAGAGCCAGGAGAAAAAGGCCAGCAGAGCCGCTCTAGAGCCAGAGAACAAGGTCAGCAAGCTGATCTAGAGCCTGAGAACCAGGTCAGCAGAGCCGTTGTAGAGCCAGAGAACCAGGTCAGCAGAGCTGCTGTAGAGCCAGAGAGCCAGGTCAGCAGAGCTGCTGTAGAGCCAGAAAATCAGGTCAGCAGAGCCGCTCTAGAGCCTGAGAACCAGGTCAGAAGAGCTGCTGTATAGCCAGAGAACCAGGTCAGCAGAGCTGCTGTAGAGCCAGAGAACCAGGTCAGCAGAGCGGCTGTAGTGCCTGAGAACCAGGTCAGCAGAGCCGTTGTAGAGCCAGAGAACCAGGCCAGCAGAGCTGTTGTAGAGCCAAAGAACCAGGTCAGCAGACTTGCTCTAGAGCCAGAGAAAACCAGGTCAGCAGAGCGGCTGTAGAGCCTGAGAACCAGGTCAGCAGAGCCGTTGTAGAGTCAGAGAACCAGGTCAGCAGAGCCGCTCTAGAGCCAGAGAACCAGGTCAGCAGAGCTGCTCTAGAGCCAGAGACCAGATCAGCAGAGCTACTCTACAGCCAGAGAACCAGGTCAGAAGAGCTGCTGTAGAGCCAGAGCACCAGGTCAGCAGAGCCATTGTAGAGCCAGAGAACCAGGTCAGCAGAGCTGCTCTAGAGCCAGAGAACCAGGTCAGCAGAGTTGCTGTAAAGCCAGAGAACCAGGTCAGCAGAGCCGCTCTAGAGCCAGAGAACTGGGTCAGCAGAGCCGTTGTAGAGCCAGAGAACCAGGTCAGCAGAGCTGCTAAAGAGCCAGAGAACCAGGTCAGCAGAGGCGCTCTAGACCCAGAGAACCAGGTCAGCAGAGGCGCTCTAGACCCAGAGAACCAGGTCAGCAGAGCTGCTGTAGAGCTAGAGAACCAGGTCAGCAGAGCTGCTATAGAGCCAGAGAACAAGGTCAGCAGAGTCGCTCTAGAACCTGAGAATCAGGTCAGCAGAGCTGCTGTAGAGCCAGAGAACGAGATCAGCAGAGCTGCTCTATGTCCAGAGAATTGGGCCAGAGAACCAGGTCAGCGAACCAGGTCAGCAGAGGTGTTGTAGAGCCAGAGAACCAGGTCAGCAAGCTGCTGTAGAGCCGTAGAACCAGGTCAGCAGAGCTGCTGCTGTAGAGCCAGAGAAGCAGGTCACCAAGCTGCTGTAGAACCATAGAACCAGGTCAGCAGAGCTGCTGTAGAGCCAGAGAACCAGGTCAGCAGAGCTGCTCTAGAGCCAGAGTACTGGGTCAGCAGAGCCGTTGTAGAGCCAGAGAACCAGGTCAGCAGAGCTGCTAAAGAGCCAGAGAACCAGGTCAGCAGAGGCGCTCTAGACCCAGAGAACCAGGTCAGCAGAGGCGCTCTAGACCCAGAGAACCGGGTCAGCAGAGCTGCTGTAGAGCTAGAGAACCAGGTCAGCAGAGCTGCTATAGAGCCAGAGAACAAGGTCAGCAGAGTCGCTCTAGAGCCTGAGAATCAGGTCAGCAGAGCTGCTGTAGAGCCTGAGAACGAGATCAGCAGAGCTGCTCTATGGCCAGAGAACTGGGCCAGGGAACCAGGTCAGCGAACCAGGTCAGCAGAGGTGTTGTAGAGCCAGAGAATCAGGTCAGCAAGCTGCTGTAGAACCTTAGAACCAGGTCAGCAGAGCTGCTGTAGAGCCAGAGAAGCAGGTCACCAAGCTGCTGTAGAGCCAGAGAAACAGGTCAGCAGAGCTGCTGTAGAGCCAGAGAACCAGAGCTGCTCTAGAGCCAGAGAACCGGGTCAGCAGAGCCGCTCTAGAACCAGAGAACCAGGTCAGCAGAGCCGCTCTAGAGCCAGAGAACCAGGTCAGCAAGCTGATGTAGAGCCTGAGAACCAGGTCAGCAGAGCCGTTGTAGAGCCAGAGAACCAGGTCAGCAGAGCTGCTATAGAGCCAGAGAACCAGGTCAGCAGAGCTGCTGTAGAACCTGAGAACCAGGTCAGCAGAGCTGCTGTAGAGCCTGAGAACCAGGTCAGCAGAGCTGCTGTAGAGCCAGAGAACCAGGTCAGCAGAGCTGCTGTAGAGCCAGATAACCAGGTCAGCAGATCTGCTGTAGAGCCAGAGAACCAGGTCAGCAGAGCTGCTGTAGAGCCAGAGAACGAGATCAGCAGAGCTGCTCTATGTCCAGAGAATTGGGCCAGAGAACCAGGTCAGCGAACCAGGTCAGCAGAGGTGTTGTAGAGCCAGAGAACCAGGTCAGCAAGCTGCTGTAGAGCCGTAGAACCAGGTCAGCAGAGCTGCTGCTGTAGAGCCAGAGAAGCAGGTCACCAAGCTGCTGTAGAACCATAGAACCAGGTCAGCAGAGCTGCTGTAGAGCCAGAGAACCAGGTCAGCAGAGCTGCTCTAGAGCCAGAGTACTGGGTCAGCAGAGCCGTTGTAGAGCCAGCGAACCAGGTCAGCAGAGCTGCTAAAGAGCCAGAGAACCAGGTCAGCAGAGGCGCTCTAGACCCAGAGAACAGGTCAGCAGAGGCGCTCTAGACCCAGAGAACCGGGTCAGCAGAGCTGCTGTAGAGCTAGAGAACCAGGTCAGCAGAGCTGCTATAGTGCCAGAGAACAAGGTCAGCAGAGTCGCTCTAGAGCCTGAGAATCAGGTCAGCAGAGCTGCTGTAGAGCCAGAGAACGAGATCAGCAGAGCTGCTCTATGGCCAGAGAACTGGGCCAGGGAACCAGGTCAGCGAACCAGGTCAGCAGAGGTGTTGTAGAGCCAGAGAATCAGGTCAGCAAGCTGCTGTAGAACCTTAGAACCAGGTCAGCAGAGCTGCTGTAGAGCCAGAGAAGCAGGTCACCAAGCTGCTGTAGAGCCAGAGAAACAGGTCAGCAGAGCTGCTGTAGAGCCAGAGAACCAGAGCTGCTCTAGAGCCAGAGAACCGGGTCAGCAGAGCCGCTCTAGAACCAGAGAACCAGGTCAGCAGAGCCGCTCTAGAGCCAGAGAACCAGGTCAGCAAGCTGCTGTAGAGCCTGAGAACCAGGTCAGCAGAGCCGTTGTAGAGCCAGAGAACCAGGTCAGCAGAGCTGCTATAGAGCCAGAGAACCAGGTCAGCAGAGCTGCTGTAGAACCTGAGAACCAGGTCAGCAGAGCTGCTGTAGAGCCTGAGAACCAGGTCAGCAGAGCTGCTGTAGAGCCAGAGAACCAGGTCAGCAGAGCTGCTGTAGAGCCAGATAACCAGGTCAGCAGATCTGCTGTAGAGCCAGAGAACCAGGTCAGCAGAGCTGCTGTAGAGCCAGAGAACCAGGTCAGCAGAGCTGTTGTAGAGCCTGAGAACCAGGTCAGAACAGGTGCTGCAGAGACTGGAGAGGTACAAACGTAATCAGACACAGAAGAGGTGCAATGATGCAGCGTAATATGGCACATTCTGTCGCAATAATTTGCTATTTTGTCATTTTACAACACAGTAGTACTGTCTGGGCAAACGTTTCTCCTCATTAGCAGCACTCTAACACCCGAATACAGCCGTCCGCAACGAAATGGTGACAGTTAATCTTTGCAAAGCGTCTGTCCCCCTGGGGGAACCACGGCTGATGCTTTTTAAAGCCTCTTTTGATCCATCTGAGCTAGAATCAATGTTTGCAATTGATACAGAAGATCTGAATCATGCGGCAAGTGTGGAAAATATGTAAATACTCCGCGAACGCGGCGGACACAATATTGCGTTATTCCAGTGGTCCTGCCTATGAGCAAAGACTTGTAGTGTAATGGCCTTGATTTACTGACTGTGTTGTAAATCCATGGAACTGTCCCCCAGAAGAATATTTGGGCCAAAAATAACCTCGAAGTACTGATCCTGTGGTACTGATAAAGTAAGGGTAAAATTGGAGGCCATGCAAGGTCACTGAAGTTAGGAAGGAATGGGCAGTTCTGGACAGCATTGTCATTCTCCAGGTAGGAATTCCCATGCAGGGCAGTGCCAAGTAGCTGGGATGAAACAAGCATTTGCAATGCAATAGGTCTCTCATTTGCGCGAGTTGAAGCTATTGGCATTGTAAATGACAATGTCTTTTATTTATGTTTTAAAAACCAAAACATAAATAAAAGGCATTGTCATTTACAATGCCAATAGCTCAAACTTGCGTAAATGCAAGACCTATTGCATTGCAAATGCTTATTTTTTAATGTTTTTTCTTTCTTTCATTGCTCTTTTTCCTTCCCCTTCCTTCCTGCAGTTTCTTTGTTTTCTCCTTTCTCCGCTTACTTTGCTCCTCTCAGGTCTCCCTTCCTTTCAGTTCCTCTGGATTGGCTCCCTTCCGTCATTTCCTCTCTGGCCTCTCTCCACTCGGTTCTCCCAGGGCTAGCCTTTTCCCTCAGCTCTCCACATACCTGGCCTTGCCCTCCTCTGAAGCTCTTCGGATGCCCAATGTTTTGCTTCCTGTCTCTTCCTCAGCTGTCCCCTCTCGCTTTTTGGTGGCTCTCTCTTGCTTGGCCTCTCAGTGGCTTCTTCCCTCTGGCTCTCTCCCTCTGGCTCTCCACCGCACCCTCGGCCAATGTCACCAGCCCCTCCTGGTCCAGCACCGGCCCCCTCAGTGGGTTGGCCTCAGCTCTGCCTCTCCCGCCACCACCATCTTGTCTGCAGCCTCCGCTAGGCGGGTCCGCTGCGCATCAGGAGAGGACGGGCCTTTGGGGACTCAGTCGCCACAACCAGCCATGCGCAGCTGTTTAGCAAGCCTTCACGATGCCAACTTCCTCAGCGACGCCGACATGGTAATGAGCTTCGTCAACCTCTGTAGGTGCCACTGGGCCTAGCCTTTTACTCACGGATGATGTTGCCTGACATGACATGTCCTCCTTTACTTGGTGGGTATTACAGCTGACAAATGGCAAAAGGATTTGAAGTGTGCTCCAAAAAATCACAGTTGTTCTTTTGAGAGTGGTTCTACTGGACCTAGTCTCTGCAATGTGTCTGTTTAGCCATTTACTGCACTTCCATGAAGAAGTCCTTTAGTACATGGGAAGACTGGTACAAGCATAAGATTGAATCAAGGCTCAGGTCTAGTTAGCCATTTATCCTTCTGAGGTTGATAAAAAGTACTAAAGTCATTGGGTAATAATTACTGCACATACCTTTAATGTTTAAACCCACACCAGGTTCTGAAGCGCTGCTTAAACTAAAATGCAGAGAAGGAGCTGGTATTTCTGGCTACATTTTGGAACTGGTTTCGGTGTCTTAATCATGCATATCATTGGTTGGTCCATGTGTTTTTTGTTTTTTATTTAATTAATTTTTAGAGCACTTTTATATAGCGCCAACATCACCTGAAGGTACAGGAGTGCTTGATATTATTACCAGTTACTGCACAATATATTGCCTTTCACCTAAAACAAGTCTTGACACTTTTACAGAGTTTCGTTAACTTATGTTTCACAACAACTCACCAAGCTAGAACTTACAAAAAAAATTATTATGAATCACTTAGGCAAAACTTAATGAATTTACAAATGCTTGTTATTATTATTTTTAGCAATTCTGCACAGTAGCCATGCTGCTATACAGCATGGCTACAAATCATTGTCAAAGTTGGCAATGCACATAGTCCCAAAGGAGAGACCTATTGGGTTCTCCAATGCTTGTTAGGTCGCGGCACAAAACCCCTGTAATTCTGAGCCAAACAGTTACTTTTTCCATGCATGAAAGAGAAAGAAAATATGACATTTGGCAAAAAACCCTATCACATAAAGAAAGCAATCGTGCCCATGTACGTCTTAGTGAAAATACATTTGCAACCAGATAACATCTGTTGTCATAGTAAAAGCAGATAACAATTGTTGTCCAAATAAACATCCCTTTCAAAGGATCTTTGAAGTGTGTGTGGCATAGTAAACCATAGCTATAAATGGCAAGTGGTTCAACAAGGATGACAGGGGAGAAGAAAAAAATAAAAGTAATACCTCAATCACAGTGCAACCAGTGGAAGGACAGTGATCAAGCTGAAGCAATCAGTACTTGGTCCATGTTCCAGCCGAAAGAAGAGGAAGTGAAGCCAGTATGCGCTGGCCAATTAGAAGGAAGCAAATAAGAGTGGCAATGAAGCCAACGAATGTTAAGCAATGGACGGGCTGCAAGCCCCTTGTTGTATAAATATCTCTCACAGCAGCTCATGCGCTGTCGCAGGTGAAATCTAAAAAGGTGCTAATGGTTTCCAAAGCCATCCTGGCAGACCCAAGCCATTGTATCCTCCCCAAAAGCAGTATTTCATGCCTCAGTAAAGCAGTACTGGCAGACCAGCTGTAGGCAGGCCAATTCTAATTAGCCTGTAAGGGCTTCAAGCAGTGAAAATGGGGGCGGAGGGCCAGTAGTAAAAGAAGGGCTTGAAATACCATGGTATAGATAAAGGTATTGCCAGGGTTAGAGGTGCTAGGGTATAGGTGTTGATATAGGTTCTGGAATATAGGTAGGTGTAGATATTCTTAAGTAGGGGTTAGAAATACTAGAATATAGGTATGGGTAAAGGACAGTGTTTCATAAAAAGCATACTTCATGGCGAAGAGAGAGAAACTAGCTTGAGTAGAGGGAAACAGGTGAAGAGAGGAGTAGAGAAAAGAGAGGAGGGCTGTACCCCCCACCACAAACAACCATAAGATAGAGGATTCTGGAAGAAGGAAGAATGGCAGTATAGATGCTCCCTTAGAATGGAATCAAGGTATGTATATGAGTTATCAATAGAAAAAAGGACTCTAGGAGAATTTTTCAACATGACATTCACCAAGATGGACCTCACACCCTGGGAATGCTATTTATTTGAAAACATTTGAGAAAGTAGGCTGATTGAGAAGGTTTCTTCTGAACAAGTTTCCTCAAGTATGATTTAATATCAGAACATTGTTAGTAAAATATTGTTGATAGAATTATTGTGTCCTAAATATCGTTTACAAAAATGTTGTATCAATGGATGTAGATTTTCTATTATTAACTCCAAGGGGGCAATATTTTTGTAGACGAAATTTTGAACCCAATATTTCTGTGTAGCTGTATTTTGGTTATGATATTCTGGTATCATACCTCAAGTAAATTTCTTTCAAGAATCACATTACAACCAGGAATCCAACCTCATTCCATGTCATCACAGGCACTTTTATAGCCCTAGCCTTTCTTGAGACAACCAATGTATGTTTGGATCTTCAGGTCAAACTCTAGTTTTTCTCTGGGTTTATATGGTGAGGCATTCAGCCATTGAATATAGTCAGAATTGAGAAATCCGAAGATCTGCCCTCCTGCCATCTACTGTGATCATTTTGTAAAAACATATCTATAATGAATGTTATGACACCCCAAACCCTTTTCTATCTGGACAATGATTTGAGAATCATTGTTGATACCAGAGCAGAATTCAAAGAAAAGTTGAAGGAAGACAGTCAGGAGCCAATCAAAGTGGTGACCCATTTAAGCATACTGTCCTGGATTCTGGAGTAGGAAAGCCTGTTGATAAAAATGAGACATTATCAGGGCAGTAACTGCTCACACATATTAACTGCCTACTGATTGCTATTTGATTGAATTTGAAGGAACTGATATGCGGAGGAGTTTGAGAAAGTTGCTAAAACTTTGGTGGTCATTTTTTACTCTGCTTTTGGTTTCACCTACAGACGCCATCTTGAATTGTGGCTCTCTAGTTGCTGGATTCCAATCAGCCAGATAATTTGCCACCCCATCTAATGAGCCCTGTAGCGCAGACACACAGCTTACAGGGTATTTTGTAATGGAATCTCCGTTTGAGTTCTTTGAGTTCTTTTTAATCTTGTGATTTTGCTGTTTTTGAGAATTTACGGGGGAGTTCTTTTTTAATCTTGTGATTTTACTGTCTTCTTTGGGAATTCATGGGGAGTGTTAACTGCCTAATGATTGCTATCTGATTGAATTTGAAGGAACTGATATGCGGAGGAATTATAATTGTGAAAATTGCTGAAACTTTGGAGGCCATTTTTCACTCTGCTTTTATTTTCACCTGGAGGCGGCATTTTGTATTGTTGCGCCTAGTCATTGGGTTTCAATTGGCCAGCTAAGTTGCCTCCCCCTATAATGAGCAGTGTGACATGGACGCACACAGCAGGAGCGCCAAAGGCAAGCTCATCTGTACCCGTCCGCATGCATAGACAATAAGGTAATACTTACCTATGACAGGGATGGTTTACTGTCTTTAAGAAGGGGAAAGCAACTGCAACTATGAATGTAATCTGCTTCATGCAACTTGTTTCATCTTTCAATGTCAAGTTTGCCACTACAGAATTGAATCTAAGTACAGTCAACCATTGTGCTTTCTATAAAGCAGAGGTTACTAAGTACTTTTTCCAGACTCTACCTACTTTAGGCAAATGTTTGAGCAACTTTAAAGCAGGTTTGATAAATCTAGATACCTCCCTAAACACAAATTTGATATTTGGAACATTTTGGTAGAAGACAATTGGCATGCACTTTACGGTGCCATGGTTGAGGCGGTCCTCGGGCCTGATATAGCTCAAGCAATACCAGATAGAGCGAGATACTCGAAACGGTGGTGGGATTACCATTATCAACCAGTCCACTCTGATATACTAAATGCAGAAATGTGAGGGTATTGAGGCAGTGAAGGGCCTCCTTTTTTCCTTTAAGCTCTCTCATAAAGCCTCATTCTCAGAAGTGTTAATATACTGCCTGCCTGGTGATGGTGGAAAGTTTGGAGAATCACTTACCAAATTAGACGCTCCTTTCCTGCTTCTCTTACTTTACAATTCTAGATTTTAATCATTTTAATGTATATGTTGATGATCCATCCTGTAAGGATGTATCCAACCTGGTGCAGTCCTAGGAGGAGGGGGTGATACAGTAGATTTTTGTTTTTTTAACTGGTCTGAGCTAGAGGCCGATACCCTTGCCACCGTTACTTGGCCAGATCACTCTTTTGTGCCTTTTTCAGTGACATCATCTGGTGCCTTGCAGAAAGACTTCAAGCCTCCTATTCCTACACAAACATGGCATAAAATCACTGCAACTAATTTTGTGAAAGCTTTAGATTTAAGGGGTTAAACCCCAAGGCTGATATAGATACCGATGTCACCTCATTTAACTCTTTCCTATCACTTGCTATAGATAAGCTGGCTCCTTTGAGAAACGGCTCTATAAAAAGACAACATCCGTCCGCTTTTTAGTTTACTCCCACACTACAAGACGAAAAGAGACAATGTAAGAATTTAGAAAGGAAATAGAGAAAGTCTTATAATAAGGAGGCTAAGAAGGTGTATAAAGATGCTTTAAAATGATATCACAAAAAGATTAGACTTTTGCAAAATGAATCTTTGGCTAGCTTAATAGACCAATCTAAGAATAAAGCTAAGAACATCTTTAAGGTTGTCCAATCTTTCTTATCACCTGCAGCCAGCCAACAGAAATTTGCCATCTTTCAAGCTTTATGTGACAGCCTCTCTGACTACTTCCATAAAAAGGTCTCCAATATTTATCTTTCTTTCGACAACCAGAAAAAAAACTGATTCCGTAAGCTGTGGCTCATGCAACATGAGCATGCCGAATGGCTTGGTTTTGTCCAAATTTAAGAATATCTCCCTAATGAAGTCCGAATTAGCGATTGAAATGGCCACATCCAGACCCCCCCAGGATCCTTGTTCCCCTCACATATTAAAACTAGTAGCCTCCACTGTGAATCCAGCAAGTAATCAGCTGTTTAATCATCCACCTGCTACTGGTACCTTCTCTTAGGATTGGAAAAAAGGGCAGGTCCTATTGCTTCTGAAGAAACCTAATGCTGACCTGGCTCTGATGAGCAAATTTAGACCGATTACGTTGCTTCCAGCACTAGGTAAATTGATGGAAAAGCTGATAAAGAAACAGATTTCTGAATTAATTTAAATTAATGATATTCTGGATCCCATTCAATCGTGCTTCCGCTTGAGATATAGTACGGAGGCAACCTTCCTTGAGGTCTCAGAGTTTGTCAAAACCAACCTGGATCATGGTAAGAAGGCTGTTGTGATTCTTTTGGATTTATAGTGGCTTTCGATACTGTTTCCCATGAGATTCTGGTAGAATATTTGGAGGTATCTACCATAGTTGGGAAAGCCAAAGATTGGCTAAACTCCTATCTACCCAATAGAGTTCACACTGTTTTTCTTTCCACGTTTAGGTCTGGTTACAAAGAACTGAAACACGGCGTTCCTCACGAGTCCAACCCAATTTAACATATGCTTAGCTCCTTTGGCCAAAACTGTTGTACTGGGGTTTTAACTTAGTGTCATATGCGGATGACATTCAACTTATGCTCTCTTTTCAGAAAATTGATACAGCCCTGATGGACAACTTCAGGTTGGCCTCTCTGAGGCGGGTGTAACTGGATACAAATGAACTGCTTGAAGCTTAATTCTAGTAAATCTAAGATTTTTTTCTTTAAGAAATACGGCCCCTTTGACCTGTTACAATGTGGCCGGCCTCCTTCGGTGTACCACCGGCTCTGTCCAAGGTGTTAGTAATTTAGGGGTAAAATCCAATCAGAAACTCTCCTTCAAAGCCCGAATTAGTGATATGACAGGGACCTGCTTTTGCACTTTCAAATCGTTGAGAAAGATCCTGAATCTACTACCATTCCAGACTCAAAAGCCAATTGTATAGCCCCTGGTTAACTCGAAACTGGACTATACAAACTCCCTCTACTTGGGTGCCCCAGATGACTTAATTTAGAAGCTTAAACTGGCCAAAAATGCAGCAGCCAGGGCCATTCTTAAGGTCGCTAAGACACTTTCAATTCGTGCTGGTCTCAAGCAACTTTACTGGCTCCCTATTAAAGGATGAATACAATTTAAAGCTTTGGTAATCCTATTCTGGGTAATTCGAAAAAAAGTCCTGTGTACCTTATGAATGTTTTTCGCTTATAGCATCCCCTAAAGTTCTCTGCTTTGCTAATCAATGTCTCCTTTAAATTCCTAGATTTAACAAATCCAGACTGGGAGGTCGTGCTTTGTTGACACTTGCCGCCAAGTTATGGAACGAACTTCTACTTGAACTTAGGATGCTGGACTCAGAAATATCATTCAGGAAAAGGCTAAAGACATTCCATTTTGTTGACAAGTAAGAATCCATGATTAATTCTTTGTGAGCTAGTGCCAGAATGCTTCCTGATGCAGCAACTGTGTGCTCAACAAATCCGCACTCAATCAATTACTCAATCAATCATCCAATAAATAAATAAATCTAATTCAATGGTGAAGTTGGATGTTTGATCAGATTACAGGAAAATTAACTTATAAAAAGTTATACTTTCCCTGCTTGAAGACCCTGTTGGCTAATTAGCATTGGCCTACCTGCAACTGGCCTGTTAGCAATGCTTTCATGTAGAGTGAAAAATTGCTCTCACAATGGAAACAATGGCTTGAGCCTGGCAGGATGGTTTAGGGAGGAGTGCCCCCCATCTTAACCGAGTAGTGTAGTTTAGGAGTGTCCAAGAACTTTATTAATGTAAATGGGGCCAGGGGAAGACCTGTAACTTTATAGTTTAGAGTTAAGGGAAGTCTGGAGAGGAGGGGTCTTTTGATTCCAAAACACACTTTAACTTCCTGGCTTTAGTCTCAGTGGAGGAGGGAGCTGGCCCCAAAACCAGTTTAGAGTGGTTGAGTGGGAGAGAATTGCTCATAACTTTAAACAGCCCCCTAGGTGTGCCACAAGCTCCTTCCAGGGGCAAAAAGATTTTGCCATCTTGCATTTTACTGCAAATGGTTCACTGTGGGATAGTTTGGAGCTGGGGAAACAGGATGTGATGCAAAAGTAGAAAGGTTTCCCCTTGGAACTTTTTACCCATTGTCATCGATTGTACAGTAGTCACCCCGCTTTTTGGCCAGAGAATTGAGCAAAAGTATCACTTCATCCCGAGCCTCTCATAACACTTTCTGGACCTGTGGCAAAACAGAATAAACCTACTGTCTGAAACTAGTATCGAGTCCTAAGGGCTGAACCTATTCCTGCTTGTTACCGGGACTAAGAAATGGACTTCAAGTGTCAGTTGACTGACCTGTGTGGTCAGAGGGACAACACAAGCTGCAAGAAGTCTTTTTCCTGAAGTGACATGTGTACAACACATAACTGTACATGGACTAGCCCCTACTGACGTGTCTGCTGAAGTGTTGGCCCTGAGGTCATGGGATTATTAGAAGAGGCTAACAAGAACTGCCACAGGACTTAGAACATGTTCAGATTTTCAAGACCCCTGAAGCTTCGGTGTGATCTTACGGAAAAGGTGTCCCATTTCGGAAGGACTTTATGAGATACAGCTTCAGGCTTGCCCTCCTGGAGTATTTGAGCTCCACAAAAAGAGACTAAGTCTGAAGGTATAAATCTTGAATGGGAAATGACATGAAATGTAGCCGCTTCACAAGAGGAGTTCAGTTGAATAAATAAAAGCATACTCTAATGGTAATTGTTGAAGCATGTGTTTCAGTGGATCTAGCGGTATTTGCCTAGTAATAACACCAGGCTTGTACTAGATGATAAAGTTACTCAAAAATCACAATCCTTTTTGGTTTGGTGTATATCTTGCAGTTTTTGAAAAAAAAACACATATGTGACAGCTGTCTCTATTCATAGACACAAATAGGTAATTGAGTTTGCCCTTGAATTTGCTGCTCAGAGCTGAACATTTTAGCTCAGGCAACAATAATGAGGTTTGTGGACCTCTACACTGTTTGTTAGAACTGCTTTTTGAAAATATTTTTGCTGGGTCCAAGGCTGGGAATAATTTGGTGTAGGGTGAAAATTCTCCTTCCCTTTCCTCTCTCTTCTCCTGCGTCTGGGCACAATTGAGAGTGGAAATGTCCTCAGAAAACATTATTCAGGCACAATAGATTTCAAAATGGGGTCAAAGGCTCCAGTGAGTGACATATATTCGGCCATTCTTTCATGTTTAAGATTAGCTAAAATGGTTTCATGGCTTTGGGGACTTTCTAAATAAACATTTGTTTGCCAATCAGGATTGTCATGGTCTAGGGCACAGTCCGTAACTACTACCAACAGAGTATGTTTACAGGCAGGAATAGATGTGGATGTTGGAAGTGGCCATCACCAAGTGACCACATGGCATTCTTAAAGGCACAGCCCCATGGGCTCTACAAGCACGGTGCCGGAAGCAGGACATGGTGTTCAATGCCTGATGCCCATTGAAAAGGAGTTCAACCCATACCCTGTGGAGACTGAGGAAATGGATACTGGATGTCGGGCATGGGTGAATGTCATGTGAGTTTTGCCCACCAGGGGCAGGCCAGAGGAATTGTCCAAAGACCAATCCCTTTCCCCTTTTTTCCACTGGGTATAACTGCTGAGCATACCCTCTGGACATAGGACATAGGCAAAGGCCATTCTTTGTATCCAATACCCATCAAACATGGTGGTAGTCCATAATCCTTGGGTACTGAAGGCAGTGTACAAGTTATATGATCACAAATGCAAAGAAATGCATTGGAACTTGTTTGTGCGATGTATGCAGGTCCCCACGAGTTTAAGCTATCTTAAATTTTAAATACGTGTGGAAGTCTCTTAAAAACCCAATTAATGGCAAATTAGAGTCTCTTCCTTAAAACCACTGAAAATCTAAGCTGATGATTGGCCCGACATGTGAGAAGTTGGCCTGGTATATGCTGTCCACTAATTAAAGTGGGCACCTTGCACCAGTCCAAGCGACCCTTTTGCTGTATGAGGTCAAAGATAACTTTTAGAAAGCTAACCTAGTGGTAGCTGTGGAGAGCAGCCTTCAGGCTTAATCTTGAAGGAATGTAAAGCAGTTTGTTTGACCAGAATATCACCTCCTGAATGACTAAATGAAGGGGAACCACACAGTAGTTATATAAAAATATGTATTTATTAATATAACACTTCTACTATCCTCTACACGAGGATAGAACACAAAGCACACAATACAAGACCCATAGAACAGTTGTAAGTAGCACAATTCACAGTGGGCTCCAGGGGGAGACCAAACCATATACTAAAATAGTGGTATAACAGTCACGACTGAGATCAAGACAAGGTCTGGAGCACGTAGAATCGCTGGGACCCCAAGGAACCACCCAAGGTGAGTTGACAGGGACCCCACGGAGGCCGGGTGCAGTGTGGGAACACGACCGTGGGCTCCGTGCAATTCTATGGGGAAGTCGCGGTTACACTTTTAAAGTTTAAGGACCCTTCTAGGAGGACTTCGAGCGAACCCGTTGGAACTTAAAGTTTGAAGAGCCACCCCACCCGTGGATACCGAAGTACCTGAGTTACCTATCCCAGAGGAGCCGGGTGCATAGGTCTGAAGTGGCGTCGGAAACTGCAGTCGTTCTCAATAGAGAGCGGCAAAGAAGTACAGCTGCAGTGAAGGTTAAAAGGGTCCAGTGGAATCCAAGCCTAGATTCAGGAAGTAAGGAACCTGAAAGCAGAGGGGACAGATTCTGGGTCACTTCAGAGTGACCAGGGGCTCGGTAGACAAATGCCCACCGATAATGGTTGCTTCAGGTGCGAAGAAGGGATGCTTGACTCTGCAGCCACGAGGACCAGGAGATGTCGAGGATGACCAGGAGCCGGAGGTGAGCTGTCCCATGAAGGATGTCGAGTGCTGAGGGGTCGGTGTCCGGCTGGAGCACCAACAAGCCTTGGCAAAAGCAACCCACGAAGGAAGGTCAAACAGGTTACGGTGTGGACCAGCACGGTCCAGGGGACTCACCAAGCAATGGGGAGTTGGGGCACGCCTGGAGCAACCAGGAAAGCCCAACAGAAATCAAGATGACCTTCAGAGAGACCCACAGGCCGAAGGACCAGGAGCCGCAAGGGGACCTCGGGCAAGATTGCAAAGTACCAGCCCACAGAGCACTCGGTGCAAGGAGGCCAGAGTTCTTTGGTGCAAATACTGCTCAGGGTCAGGACTATACAGAGTCCAATGCACAAGCTCGGAAATTACCAAAAAGCATATGCACTTGCAAATGGACGCGATGCACAGGGGTTCAGGTTATGCAGTCCCCACAAAGGATACTTGCCTTAAACTTGGTGAGAGGGCTCATCGACCTCAGGGACCTTCGGAAACCTACCTCCTGTGTTGCTGAAATCTTCGGAGTCCGCAGGAGCTCAGGAGCAGCAGACCGGTCAGTTGCAGTTAGGTGCCTGTGAATGCAGAGGAGTGACTCCTTCACTCCAAGGGAGATTCTTCAGTTGTCTTTAGTGCACCATAGGTCCTGCACGGAGCCTGTATGAAGCACAGGCACGAACTAAGCTTCGGACGGAAAGGGGGACGAAGTCGAGCCCAGTCGAGGTCCAGCGAAGTCCAGAGTGTCCAGACGGTCGAAGTTCAGTGGTTTCTTCTTGTAGAATCTTGTCCACATAAAATCTAAAGTCTTACAGCCAGATAATTCCTTTTGTATCCACGGGAGAGGGTTGGACAGATTCAGGGGACCCTCCTAGGGGAGGGGGCAGGACAGAGGGGTGGTTACACCCATGTCCTTTGTCCAGTGTCGCGCCAGAGCAGGAGCCAACAGCTCCCAGAACTGGTTTGAGCTGGACTATGCACAGGGACACCAAATGTGCCCCAGATGCAGACTTTCAGGCACTCTCAGAGTGCACCCACCCAGCCCCAATACACTAAACCCTGTCTGTGACAGGATGCCTATTGTGCTGCCTTCCTCTGCTCGAGCTTGGCTCAGCAGCAGGAGGGCAGAAATGTGTCTCTGGTCGGCAGCATCCATTTTATGCTGTCCGGGTCGAGAAGGCTGGCACCGGTTAGACCAGTGACCCCACGAAGCTTGCTTCTGAAGGGTGGAATCATACCTCCCACACTGGTGTGGAGGTATGATTCCAAGGTGTTTGATATGGTTGTCCTGAGTTCCACTTCAGCCCAGGCTGAAGTCTCCAAATCATTGCCCAACAAGCATTCCACAGGGAGGTCTGAGCTAACCACAACCTTCTTAGGGCCAGTTACCCCTCCCCAGCTGAAATTAACAACTGCCAATGAATGATCTGTCCTGACATTGCTAGCATTGGTCGCTTGGTACATCTCACCAAGTACGATCTGATCAGGGCTCACAAGATCCTTAGTCACCATTGTGACATTGGCTCCTGTGTCCCTATATGCCATGGCCTCCTTACCATTTATTAAGGGCTGTTGTCTGTATTTGCCCAGATTACTGGGACTGACGAATAGGGAGGCAATATCCATGCCTCCATCACAGACTAAAACAGCCTGAGCTGGAGTTCTGACTAGGCCAGACCCCATCTCAGATCCCAGGGTTAACCCTACTATACCCTTGTTCCCTGTACCACCACTTGGAGCTGAACTATGGAGAACAGTTGCCTTAGGGGCAGTGGTGGTGGTAGGAGGATCTTTGGCCCTTGGGCAATTGACATCTCTAGGCCAATGTGTTTTCTCCTTACACAGGAAGCACCAAGGGTTCTTTCTGCCTTTTCCCTTGTTAGATTGTGACTCACTCCCAGATGCAGGTTTTTGGGGCCCTGAAGAAGACTTCTGGTCTTTACCTTTCTCCCCACCTTTATCTGCTGGTTTAGCATCTTGCTTCTTTTGGTCACCACCTGTGGTCTTGTTTTTCTGCTTCACCCTGGTTCTGACCCACCTATCTGCCTTCTTTCCCAATTCTTGGGGAGAAGTCAGATCAGAGTCAACCAGGTACTGATGCAACAACTGATTTTGGCAATTATTAAGGATCTGCTCCCTCATAATCAAATTGTACAATCCCTTGAAATCATTCACTTTGCTGCCAAGTAACCAGCCTTCCAGAGCCTTAGTAGCACAATCCTCAAAGTCTACCCAGTCCTGAGTCTTTGCCTTCTGGGTGTCTCTGAACTTAATCCTATACTGTTCAGTGGTTAAGCCAAACCCACCAATGAGAGCACTCTTCAGGACTGAATAGTTGTCAGCATCCTCCTCTCTAGGAGTGTGGAGCTTATCTCTACCTTTGTCAGCAAAGGAGAGCCACAAAATAGCTTCTCTTGAGGGACCGTCTGTACCTTACAGGCCCTCTCTAAAGCAGTTATCCATTTGTGGATGTCATCCCCACCATGGTAGGGAGGGACTAACTTGCTCTGGTTCCAATGATCATAAGTATACTCCCTAATCCTAGGGACACTGTTGCTGCCACCATGGGACTCTAGTCCCCATCTCTTCCTAGCCTTCTGGAGTTCCAAGGATTCCTTATCTAGTGCCAATTGCTCTTTCCTGAGCCTAAGCTTGACTTTCTCAAGCTCTAGAAATTGGCACTCTCTGTCATAAGAGCTATCTCTCTTATGGGATATAGAGGTCCCTATAGAAGTTCCTGAATGGTGAGATTCAGCAGAGGGAGATTTAGATCTCCTGGGTAAACTCTGCACTCTTCCTGGAGGAGTAAAGGGGGGGAAACTGGGGCCTTTTCCACCACCTCCTGAAAGATCTAAGTTGTCCAGGTGGGAATCATTTTGATCCTCCTGGTCAGGGTTTGATTCTAGGTCAAAGAAGGTTTCACTTCCTGGCCCGTCCTCATTCCCTGCCCTACCCACTCTTTCTACCTCATCTTACCCTGGGGTCTTCCTAAGGTCATCTAAGAGTAACACCTCAATGAGACGTTGGGTGTTGGCATTTCTCCCTGTCATCAGCTTCCAAGAAGCACACATGGCTTTCAAATCCTGAAATGTGAGACCATTGTACCTAGAAGGCAGACAGTCACTGGCTTCTCCTTTAGAAGACATACTAAGTGTGGTGTGGTGTATGCACCTACCTAACCTAGTGGGAACTAAACTCTCTTAGGTTAGAGAAAGGGTGTGCTAGACCCTTGACTTACCCAACCCCAAGTTCAGTAGAACTTACTTATTCTAATCTTGAAGTATTATATGTGCCTAATACTTTAGTGGTTTTCAGTTAATCACTCAATGAGATTTATCTGGTAAAACAATAGCAAGCTTGAATCCCAACCGCTGCACACCAATGTGATAAGTTGGCCTGGTATATGCTGTCCACTAATTAAAGACGGCACCTTGCACCAGTCCAAACGACCCTTATGATGTATGAGGTCAAATATAACCTTTAGAAAGCTATCCTAGTGGTAGCTGTGGAGAGCAGCCTTCAGGCTTAATCTTGAAGGAATGTAAAGCAGTTTGTTTTACCAGAATATCACCTCCTGAATGACTAAGTGAAGGGGAACCACACAGTAGTTATATAAAAATATGTATTTATTAATATAACACTCTCTACCATCCTCTACATGAGGATAGAACACAAAGCACACAATACAAGACCCATAGAACAGTTGTAAGTAGCACAATACACAGTGGGCTCCAGGGGGAGACCAAACCATATACTAAAATAGTGGTATAACAGTCACGACTGAGATCAAGACAAGGTCTGGAGCACGTAGAATCGCTGGGACCCAAGGAACCACCCAAGGTGAGTAGACAGGGACCCCACGGAGGCCGGGTGCAGTGTGGGAACACGACCGCGGGCTCCGTACAATTCTATGGGGAAGTCGCGGTTACACTTTTAAAATTTAAGGATCCTTCTAGGAGGACTTCGAGCGAACCGGTTGGAACCTAAGAGTTTGAAGAGCCACCCACCCGTGGATACAGAAGTACCCGAGTTACCTATCCCAGAGGAGCCGGGTGCATAGGTGTGAAGTGGCGTCGGAAACTGCCGTCGTTCTCAATGGAGAGCTGCAAAGAAGTACAGCTGCCGTGAAGGTGAAAAGGGTCCAGTGGAATCCAAGCCTGGATTCAGGAAGGAAGGAACCTGAAAGCAGAGGGGACAGAGTCTGGGTCACTTCAGAGTGACCAGGGGCTCGGTAGACGAATGCCCACCTATGTCGGTTGCTTCAGGTGCGAAGAAGGGATGCTTGACTCTGCAGCCACGAGGACCAGGAGACATCGAGGAAAACCAGGAGCCAGAGGTGAGCTGTCCGACGAAGGATGTCGAGTGCTGAGGGGTCGGTGTCTGACTGGAGCACCAACAAGCCTTGGAAAAAGCAACCCACGAAGGAAGGTCAAACAGGTTACGGTGTGGACCAGCAAGGTCCAGGGGACTCACCAAGCAATGGGGAGTCAGGGCACATCTGGAGCAACCAGAAAAGCCAAACAGAAATCAAGATGACCCTCAGAGAGACCCACAGGCCGAAGGACCAGGAGCCGCAAGGGGACATCAGGCAAGATTGCAAAGTACCAGCCCACGGAGCACTCGGTGTGAGGAGGCTGGAGTTCTTTAGTGGAAATACTGCTCAGGATCAGTACTACACGGAGTCCAATGCACAAGCTTGGGAATCGCCAACAAGCATATGCACTTGCAAATGGACACGGTGCACAGGGGTTCAGGTTATGCAGCCCCCACAAGGGATACTGGCCTCAAACTCAGTGAGAGGACAGATCAACCTCAGTGACCTTCGGAAACCCACATCCTGTGTTGCTTAAATCTTTGGAGTCCACAGGAGCTCAGGAGCAGCAGACTGGTCAGTTGTGGTTAGGTGCCTGCGAATGCAGGGGAGTGACTCCTTCACTCCAAGGGAGATTCTTCAGTTGTATTTAGTGCACCACAGGTCCTGCACCGAGCTTGTATGGAGCACAGGCACGAACTAAGCTTCGGACGGAAAGGGGGACGAAGTCGAGCTCAGTCGAGGTCTAGCGAAGTCCAGAGTGTCCAGAAGGTCAAAGGTCAGTGGTTTCTTCTTGTAGAATCTTGTCCACGTAAAATCTAAAGTCTTACAGCCAGGTAAGCCCTTTTGTACCCACGGGAGAGGGTTGGACAGATTCAGGGGCCCTCCTAGGGGAGGGGGCATGACAGAGGGGTGGTTACACCCATGTCCTTTGTCCTAAACCCTGTCTGGGAGGTGGTCACACCTCACTGTGACAGGATGCCTATTGTGCTGCCTTCCTCTGCTCGAGCTTGGCTCAGCAGCAGGAGGGCAGAAATGTGTCTCTGGTCGGCAGCATCCATTTTGTGCTGTCCGGGTCGAGAAGGCTGGCACCGGTTAGACCAGTGACCCCACGAAGCTTGCTTCTGAAGGGTGGAATCATACCTCCCACACCAGTTACTGATGTGGAGGTATGATTCCAAGGTGTTTTGATACCAAACACGATATGTTTCTATGCAGCCGTTTTCAAGATGGCATTTACTGCGAGGTTATAATGCACCTCTACCTATATGTCCGGCTGAGTCACCGACAACCCGGGAGAATGGTCTCCGAAGGCTGCAGAGGGGCTCTGCTCATGCAGGGGCACCCTCTCACTAAAAACCCAGCACCCTGCCTTCAGTATTGTTAAGTCCAGCTATAGGGGTGACTTATAAGTTTTAAGTGTAGTGACCACTAGATATAGTGAACCTATATCTAAACTAAGTGGTGCAAGCACCAGATTACACAGGTTGCAGTAGCAGACCTGGAGTTCCATTTTGTATGGCCTCTCATGGGTGGCATAATACATGCTTCAGCCCATGGGAGGCCTCTGGGGTACCTATGCCCTGGGTACATGGGTACCATATACTAGAGACTGATAAGGGTACCCCAGTATCCAATCTGGAGTGTACCAAAGTACATGTATGTCAATTTAAGGGAGAAAGCTGATAGGCTGGGGTCCTGATTAGCAGGATCCCAGTCAGACTAGTCAAAAACAGTGAGACATCAAGCAAAAAGTGGGGGTAACCATAAGAAGCAGATCCTATTTTCCTACACCACACACATAACTCCCATGACCTCACATATCACATCGTAGATGACTTCAGAAATGACATAATCAATGATCGCAATAGTGACCTGAAAGCTCAGTTACCATGATATCTGCAGTGACTTTTATGAAGTGTCTTAACGTATGACATTGCAAGGAGGTGAAACGTTGCTGCTATTTGACAGACAAAAGATAACCTCGCAGACATTGCATTGAGCGAAAATGCTACAATTATACTAATGAACAACAGTTGTCATCTTTGTGAGTAAATGCAGACAAAGGGCTGGATTTATATTGGCAAGCAAGAGATGTCCTTATGGAAATTTTCTTAGGATGAGCATGGATTAAACTGTGATCAAATAACGTGCTGCTGCTAATAGCCGACAGAAGTTGCCACATAGATCATAGGAAGATGAAAGGCTGCAATTTCAGTAACAGCTAATGGCTGTTCTCAGAGATTCTATGTGGAGTAGAAGGGCCATTATTTTCCCAACAAGTGAAATCATATACCCAAGAATTTAATCAATTTTTCAAAACTGCCACCATGTGCCTGGAATGTACTCAAAAGGCAATCTCATATTCCAAAATGCGCCTAGAAATCATCCAAAAACCCGATTATAAACCCCCAAAAGTAGTACAAGAAGCTTTGGAAGTGCCACCAAAGGGCACTCATGCTGCATCTGTGCTGCCACCATACCTCTGCCGCATGATATGACTCCCTGTGTGCTACAAGGTGGCCAAAGCTTTGTATAACTTATGTGCAAGTACAATAGTTTCTCATCTGTGGAGAATGCAACAAAATCTGTCCTTAATAATCTCTCCAAATATGATTCTCCTCAGAGGAGGAATATACTCATCCTGCCACCATTTCCTCCCTGAAAGCGGCAGCTGAATCAAAAGTTCCAGCTTCTAGTGCCACTCATTTTTCCAGCTTGATATCCTGTCCAAGATATTCTTGTATTCTTCATGGCGTTATTCAGCTAGCAATCATCAGGAGTGAATTGAGGGTTGTTTACCTGTTACTCAGAGGTAGTGGAGCATTTCCATATATCACAACTTGAGGCAAACCTCTGAGGAGTAGTCACTTGACTTCACTTCATAGTGCTTCTGCTTATACATTTAGAACAAATAATCACGTGACACTACTCGGCTGCACAAAAGAGACCAAGAATACAATTTTTACTCCTAAAACAAGTTAGTTCATTTTCACCTGCACATTGCACATCTTGTAAAAGATGTGCCAATAAAGTGAAGCAGAATAGCAAAAGTCATGCAGGTAGCTCTTCCATAACAGATGTAATAAGATCAGCATCATGTAAGCATTAGCGTTGAGAGTTAGGAGGAATGTCCATGAGAAGCCAAGAGATCTTAGTATGAGAAGTTAAGATAGTTACACATCTCGATTTCATAAACCAGTTTCAAGCAATTGACACATGCAGTAAGTGCAGAAAGAGAGGAATGAGTACACACAGTCGTAATATGGTTCTTGTGTCTGTGAGATTTTGAAAATCATAATACATGACACATTTATGGGTAGAGCACACGAAAAGGTGGACATTTTACATTTCACACGATAGATAGGGATGCATGAAACAGAGACAAGTGTAGTAGAAGCATCATAAAAGTGTGCTTTTAAAAATGACATGAAGAAAATATATGTAGAATAACATTAATACATTAGGTTATGCACTGAGAAAAACACACTCTTTGCATCTTAAGTGTCCATGCAAAATTCTTTTATTATCGTCCGTCTTTGTTCAGACATGAAACAAGTTGTCTTCAACTTTGATAGAAGTAACATTTGAAGTACATCATATGCTTGATCACAAAATTCTCTTCACATAGTAGTGGTACAGAACAGCCAAGCCAACACATGTTTCGTGAAATTAATTTGCTTCTTTAGGGCTTCAGAATTTCAGTTCCTTCACAATAATAGTCTTCTCAACTCTTGATAAAGGGATACCAGATTCATCCTGGCAATATGCACTGTATAATATAGACTTCCAATATCAGGAAAAAGGCTATAGCCTCCCATCGATATGAACACCAGTCAGTTATGAAGGAACTGAAATTCTGAAGCCTTGAAGAAGCGAATTAATTTTGCGAAACACGTGTTGTCTTGGCAGTTCTGTACCACTACTATGTGAAGAGAATTTTGTGATCAAGCATATGATGTACTTCAAATGTTACTTCTACCAAAGTTGAAGACAACTTGTTTCGTGTCTGAACAAGGACTGACGATAATAAAAGAATTTTGCATGGACGCTTAAAATGCAAAGAGTGTGTTTTTCTCAGTGCATAACATAATGTGTGACTATTCCCTGAAAGGAAAACCGGGATCTGGGAACTAGTGCCGGGCATTTCTCTAAATTTCCTCTGTTGTTGATGTTACTAACATTAATGCATATAAATGAAGTTGCACTAAACTTATGCTTATAAATGGAAGTTTGTTCTAAAATGAAGTGGCTTAGTTATATGGTGCCTATTGTTAATATGCACCATTTAGAAACATTGGTGCAAAAATATGTAAACCATTAAATATATAAACTTGATATTCTACAGAATGATATCAGAGATGTTATAGAATATGAAAACATTCAAACGAGATTAGAATTTCCCACTTTGAAAAATGTGCATTTATGAGATTAATGTGAAAAATTTGTGGTAGCAGGATATTGTTAACAATTGGCATTTCATGTAATATTTGTGAAAGTTTAGACATTATATGTGAATTCATTTAAATTCATTACAATTATGGTAGAGTTAAAGCTTATTTCATTTAAAGAATGCATTGCTAACTTAAAGGCCTTTTTTTCAAGATGCTTTTCACTGGTATTGACCTTTCCTCTGATTGAATACAAAGGATCGTTCTTTGCAAAGATGTAATGTAACTTGTTTGTTATGTACACTACAGTCCCTTGACATAATTCATTTCTTTTTCAAATGTCCACAGCAAAATGTTCCTGTGGGAATAGAATTTTAGCTATGACCGTACACTGCCAATTTGTATTTCTTTTTAGCAACGTTAGGCCTATATGGACTCACAAAGTTTCATTTTTCATGACAAGCATGGGAAATTAGCTCGATGTTTCAATCATTTTAGGTGACATGATGTGACCATAAGCCATGTGATGGTCTTTCGATGGTGGTGTGATGTTACGCCACTAGGAGTTTACTAAAGAACTTAAAAAGAAGAAACCCGAAAGGAGGGGCAATGATACCATTTGCCTTTTTGCGCAGACGCATACAACGCAACCCCACTTACTCCATTCGCCTCTTTATGCACACAGTTTACAGACTTTCCTTTTGAGATGGTTTCCGAAGCATGCTACATTGCATCACGGATTAGGATGCTACTCGATTTTTGAACTTTATGCTACCTTTGGACTGCCTGATCTATGTTACAGTCGGTGGCATACAGACTGTGTTTTTATGCTGAACTTTTCTTAGATCTTATTCATGCTTTACTTATGGACTCGCACTTATTGGTCTCTAACTGAATCAGTGGTGGCTCGCAGAGGGAGTGCTGCGGGACAGTGGGGCGGTGCGGGGGAGGGGCAGGGTAGGGGGGTAGTGGACTCCGACATACGGCGGAACGGAGTAAAGTAAATAAATAAATAAAACAATTTACCTTGTTCGCGCTGCATCGCGGAGTTGGCATCACTGATGACATCACTGATGACATCATCCAGTGACTGTGTGTTTCTGTAAAGTTTAAATATGTTTTATATATATATATATAGGCCAAGGTGAATTGAACAATGAGTGGGTGTATGACTGAATGGATGATTTAGTACGTGCGTGACTGACTATATAAGTGAGTGATTAAACGTGTCTTACTGAATGCATGGGTTAGTGACTAAACTGTGTGAATGTCTGTATCAGTCTGTCAGTTGGTGTGTAAGCGTCTGCATGGGTTGGTGAGTAGCTACATGAGTGTCTATGTGGGTTATTGATTGGTTGTCTGACTATCTGTATGTGTGCCTGAGTGTCTGTGTGGGTGGGTGGGGGGTGTGACTCTGTGCATAGATGTGTGAGTGAGTGATTCACTTGGTGTATAGGTTCATGAGTGCATCTGTGAAGGGCTGTATGGGTGGGTGAGTGTGTGTATGGGTGTGTTGGTGAGTGAATGGATGTCTCACTGGTACATGTGTGAGTAACTACATATGTGAAAGGCAGTATATATGAGTGTTGGAGTATATAAATGACTATATGTGAGACTGAGTGATTGTGAGAGTGGCTGTATGGATGATTGTGTGCTTGTATCAGTGATTGTATAAGACAGTAAGTATGTGTTAGTATCTGTATGAATAAGTGAGGTGGTGTGTGTATAACTATATAGGTGAGTAAATGGGAGTGTGATTGATTCTTTGCATGACTGACTAGGTGTGTGAGTAACTCTATGGATGAGTGGCGATGTGTGAGTGTCTGTATAGGTGTATGAGTGCAAATGATAGTGGTGAATTGATAAGTGACTGCATGTATGAGTGACTGTATGGGTGAATGAGTGGACATGTGTGAAGACCTAGGAATCAGTGAGTGGGTATGTAGTAACTGGTATTGGTGTGTCTATGGTTTTGAAAATGGTAGTCTGTATTTTAGAGTGGGTGTATCAAAGGTTATATTAGGGTGTGAGGAGGTGCATCAGATTATCATGTGGATGATGTCATCAGTGATGTCATTTAGAGATGTCATCAGTGATGTCACTGACCATGTCATGAATGATGTAATATGTGACGTCATGAGCAGTGCATTGCGGGGGCGCGAGTTATAGTTAGCTCAACTAACTATAACGTCCCGATTTCTCTGGTTTTCTACGAGTGAAATGTCCAACTAACTCTAATGTCCCTGAAACCTGTGGTTTTTTTCAGTGACTTTCTAAGGTTTTTTAAATGCTTATTTCTAACTATAATGTCCCTGAAACTCATGGTTTTTTCAGTGAATTTCAAAGGTTTTTTAAATGCTAATTTCTAACTATAACGTCCCTGAAACCTATGGTTTTTTCAGTGAATTTCAAAGGTTTTTTAAATGCTAATTTCTAACTATAATGTCCCTGAAACCTATGGTTTTTTCAGTGAATTTCAAAGGTTTTTTAAATGCTAATTTCTAACTATAACGTCCCTGAAACCTATGGTTTTTTCAGTGAATTTCTAAGGTTTTTAAAATGCTAATTTCTAAGTATAATGTTCTAAAAATATTTTTTTAAAGTTTTTTTATAGTTATAAAAATAATATAATGCTTTCTCTTTTCTAAAATATAAATATACATTTTTTTTTTAATAAAAAAGAGGATTCGCTTACCGATCGTGTACCTGTCTCGATGGGTGCGCGAATTGAAGTATTTCGCCGCCATATTGGTTAAGTCGTGTACTATGCGCATTTTGTAAGCGACGGGTGCGCGGATCTCGGCCCCTCTTAACGTCACGTACGTAGTTCCGGGGGTCACGCCAGGTGCGTGAATCCATCGCAAATCTTTGAGTTTTAAAAGTATATGTATATAACTTTATTATATATATTATACCAAGACATTATTTAATATAATTGTAAATATCATGTATCTGTAACTGGAATAAAGATATATTATTGTTAAATGTATTTTTCGGAAATCGCGTTGGGTGCACGCTCGTGGCGTGCCCGGTGTGCGAATCCCATGTGACTTCAAAAGAAAGACTTTCATTGGTTTAGAGGCTTTCGATTCTAGAATTTGAAGGACCCCACCCATTTTTTTTCATTCTTTCAAGACCATCTCAGAAGAGACACCTGTTCTCTTTTGGATCTCTTCTTTAGATCTTTTTGGTGTTTTTTTTGTACCATCAAAAAATGGCAGCTGGAGATCCAACACAGCAGCTTCCACCAGAAGGCAAAAAAGATTTGGAAGAAACCCATAAAAGTGCGGTATGAGAGCATCGTGTGGGCTGTTTTCAGTATACCACCTGGTGAAAAAAAGGTGAATGCCAGGAAGGTGACATGCACCATTTGTCAAAAAGTATTGTCACGAGGGTCAGAGAAGAAATATTCTTGCGGGATGTCTTCTATGCTCAAGCATTTACAGACAATGCACCCTCGACATCTAGCAAGGGAACAACTGCGTCGTCAACAGGAAAAAGAAAGAACTGATGACAATACCGCTGGACCCAGTACCTCTTCTGCTGGCACAACAACTGCTGCAATCAACATTCATCCTGACTTAGCTCAAGTAGAGCAGCGTTGTTTGAAATGTAAAAAAAACATTATGTGTTGCTGAGCAATCAGTGAATGCTATCCTGGTTGCCATTCAGAACCACAAGTGTTAATTTAGTTTTTTTGTTGTTTATGCAATGAGTTTTAATTACATAATTTTTTCAATGTTTTTCTTGTTGGTTCTGTTTTTTTCCATTTTGTTAACAAAAAAACACCAAAAATATGTAAAAAAGAGTTTAAAAAAATACAAAAAAATTATAAAACAAAAAAAGAAAAAAAAATGGTTCTTTTCAGAACCGCCTATTTGGTTTAAAAAAGAAAAAATTTGTAAGTGTTGTATGAATTGTGGTAAGTGGAATATATGGAGATGTGTATGGTTAGTGTATATATGATTGAAGCAGTGCATGGGTAATGCCGGGGTGATTGCAAGAGTGCAAGAGAAATGTCTGGGTAATTGCAGGAGTGCATGAGTAGTGCCTGAGTGATTGCATGAGTGGAGAGGTAATGTGTAAGTGATTGGCGGAGTACATGGGTAATGCCTGACTGATTGCATGAGTGCAAGGGTAGTGCCTGGGTGATTGTATGAGTGCAGAGGTAATGCCTGACTGATTGCATGAGTGCAAGGGTTATGCCTCGGTGATTGCATGAGTGCAAGAGTTATGTCTGGGTGATTGCATGAATGCAGAGGTAATGTGTGGGTGATTTGAGGACTGCATGCCTAATGCCTGAGTGATTTATAACTGCAAGGGTAGTGCCTGGGTGATTGGAGGAGTGCAAGGATAGTGCATGGTGATTTTATAAGTGCATGGGTAGTGGCTGTGTGATTGGTGGAGTGTATGGCTACTGGCTGGCTAATTGGAGGAGTGCATGGGTAGTGTCTAGGTGATTGGAGGAGTGTATGGGTAGTGCCTGAGTGATTAAAGAAGTACATGGGTATTGCTTCTGTGATTCCATGAGTGCTAGGGTAGTGCCTACATGATTGGAAGAGGGCAAGAGTAGTGCGTGGTGATTTTATAAGTGCATGGGTAGTGGCAGGGTGACTGGTGGAGTGCATGGTTAATGCCTGAGTTTATGGGTAATGCTTTGGTGATTGCATGAGTGCATGGGTAGTGCCTGGGTGATTGGAGGAGTGTATGGGTAGTGCCTAAGTGATTGAAGAAGTGCATGGGTAGTGCTTCTGTGATTCCATGAGTGCTATGATAGTGCCTAGGTGATTGGAAGAGGGCAAGAGTAGTGTGTGGGGATTTTATAAGTGCATGGGTAGTGGCAGGATGATTGATGGAGTGCATGGCTACTGGCTGGGTAATTGGAGGAGTGCATGGGTAGTGTCTACGTGATTGGAGGAGTGCATGGGTAGTGCATGGGTGATTGGATGAGTGCATGGGCAGTGCCTGAATTATTGCATGAGTGCATGAGTAGAGCCTGGGAGATTGGAGGAGTGGATTGGTAATGGCTGGGTGATTTTGTAAGTGCATGGGTATTGCTTGGGTGATTTTGTAAGTGCATGGATAATGCATGGGTGATTGCATGAGTGCAGAGGTAATGTATGGGTGATTGGAAGAGTGCATGGTTAATGCCTGAGTGATTGCATTAGTTTATGGGTAATGCCTTGGTGATTGCATGAGTGCATGGGTAGTGCCTGGGTGATTGGAGGAGTGTATGGGTAGTGCCTAAGTGATTGAAGAAGTGCATGGGTAGTGCTTCTGTGATTCCATGAGTGCTATGATAGTGCCTAGGTGATTGGAAGAGGGCAATAGTAGTGGTTGGTGATTTTATAAGTGCATGGGTAGTGGCAGGATGATTGGTGGAGTGCATGGCTACTGGCTGGGTAATTGGAGGAGTGCATGGGTAGTGTCTATGTGATTGGAGGAGTGCATGGGTAGTGCATGGGTGATTGGATGAGTGCATGGGTAGTGCCTGGGTTATTGCATGAGTGCATGAGTAGAGCCTGGGAGATTGGAGGAGTGGATTGGTAATGGCTGGGTGATTTTGTAAGTGCATGGGTATTGCTTGGGTGAGTTTGTAAGTGCATGGATAATGCATGGGTGATTGCATGAGTGCAGAGGTAATGTATGGGTGATTGGAAGAGTGCATGGGTAATGCCTGAGTGATTGCATGAGTTTATGGGCAATGCCTGGGTGATTGCATGAGTGCATGGGTTGTGCCTGGGTGATTGGAGGAGTGTATGGGTAGGGCCTGAGTGATTGAAGAAGTGCATGGGTAGTGCTTGTGTGATTCCATGTGTGCAACAGTAGTGCCTAGGTGATTGGAAGAGTGCAAGAGTACTACGTGGTGATTTTATAAGTGTATGGGTTTTGGCAGGGTGATTGGAGGAGTGCAAGGGTAGTGCCTGCGCTATTGCATAAGTGCATAGATAGTGCCTAAGTGATTGCATGACTGCTGGAGAAGTGCGTATATGATTGGAAGGCTGCATGGATAGTGCTTGGTTGATTCCATGAGTGCTGCAGAATTGCCTGAGCACATGTATGACTGCATGAATGATTGAAGTAGTGTATGGGTAATGCCTAGGTGAATGCATGAATGCAGGAGTAATGTCTGGGTGATTAAAGGAGTGCATGGGCAGTACCTGAGTGATTAGATGAGTGTATAGGTAGTGCCTTGGTGATTTTATAAGTGCATAGGTAGTGCCTGGGTGATTGGAGAAGTGCATTGGTATTGCCTGGATGACTGGAGGAGTGCAAGGGTAGTGCCTGGGTTATTCCATGAGGGCATAAGTAGTGCCTTCATGACTGCATGACTGCAGGAGTAGTACATAAATAGTGCCTGGGTAATTGCATGACTGCCGGGGTAGTTCCTGAGTGATTGAAGGAGTGCATGGCTAATGTCTGGGTTATTGCATAAGTGCAGGAGTAATGTCTGGGTGATTGAAGGAGTGCATGGGTAATGCCTGGGTGCATGGAAGAGTACATGGGTAGTGCCTGGCTGCATGTAGGACTGCCTGGGTAGTTCCTGGGTGATTGGAGGAGTGCATGAGTAGTACCAGGGTGATAGCATGAGTGCAGGACTACTGCATGGATGATTGGAAGACTGCATGGGTAGTGCTTGGTTGATTCCATGAGTGCTGCAGAAGTGCCTGAGCACATGTATGACTGTATGAACAGTGCCTGAGTGATTCAAGTAGTGCATGGGTAATGCCTGGGTGATTGTATGAATGCAGGGATAATGTCTGGGTGATTAAAGGAGTGCATGGGCTGTGCCTGAGTGATTAGATGAGTGTATAGCTAGGGCCTTGGAGAGTTTATAAGTGCATAGGTAGTGCCTGGGTGATTGGAGAAGTGCATGGATATTACCTGGATGACTGTAGGAGTGCAAGGGTAGTGCCTGGGTTATTGCATGAATGCATAAGTAGTGTCTTCATGACTGCATGACTCCAGGAGTAGTCCATAACTAGTGCTTGGGTAATTGCATGACTGCAGGGGTAGTGCCTGAGTGTTTGAAGGACTGCATGGCTAATGTCTGGGTTATTGCATGAGTGCAGGAGTAATGTCTGGGTGATTGAAGGAGTCTATGAGTAATGCCTGGGTGCATGGAAGAGTGTGCATGGGTAGTGCCTAACTGCATGTAGGACTGCCTGGGTAGTTCGTGGGTGATTGGAGGAGTGCATAAGTAGTAGCAGGGTGATTGCATAACTGCAGGAGTACTGCGTAGATGATTTGAACACTGCATGGGTAGTGCTTGGTTGATTCCATGAGTGCTGTAGAAGTGCCTGAGCACTTGTATGACTGTATGGTCAGTGCCTCAGTTATTGAAGTAGTGCATGGGTAATACCTGGGTGATTGCATGAATGCAGGAGTCATGTTTGGGTGAATAAAGGACTGCATGGGCAGTACCTGAGTGATTAATTGAGTGTATAGGTAGTGCCTTGGTGATTTTATAAGTGCATAGGTAGTGCTTTGGTGACTGGAGGAGTGCATGGATAGTACCTGGATGACTGGAGAAGTGCAAGGGTAGTGCCTGGGTGATTGCATGAGTGAGCAGTAGTGCATGGATGATTGGAAGACTGCATGGGTAGTGCTTGGATGATTGGATGAGTACATAAGTAGTCTCTTGGTGATATTATAAGTATAAAGATTCAGGCTAGGTGAATGGAGAAATGCTTGGATAGTGCGTGGGTGATGGTAGTAGTATGAGAATAGTGTCTAATTATATAGATCAGTACATGGGTAGTATTTGAAAAAATGTATCAGTGCAATAAAAATGACTGTAAACATTACTTCATATTATTATGCTGATTGCATTATTTCATCTTACCTTCTTTATTCAAATACATAACAAACTCAGTGAAACTATTTTACAGTTATTTTGTTGTAAATTGAATTTAAAATCTTTTCAAGGTTTACTATTACTTTCTGTAATAAAAAAGAAGGAAAACTGTTATTACATATAATATTATGGTTTTTAAAACACAACATAATTTTAGAATTACATAACATATTCAGTTTCCCTTTTTTGCTGTTCTCAGATTCTATTGAATTTCACTATACACAGTGATTTCAACGTAGATCATCATATAACAGCGTGGAAAAAAATACAATCAATGTGATTGTAAAAAAAAAACAAATCTGAGTCGAAAATATTTACAACAAATTCAACTATCTGTTTACATATCTACAGTTTCTAAATTACATTCTTCAACTACATTAAATTATTTATTTTTCTGAAGTACATTTTCTAAAATATACACTCTCATTTACATCGCATATAATATATTGATCAAATATATAAACTAGTTCCTTGAAACACAATTTTGCAAATCCAATAAAAAAAAGTAGAAATAATAATCCAAACACTAATTGGTCACATCTTCCCAATAGGCCAAATAATGTTTCCAAATCCATTGGCATTAATAATATCCAAAGTAAACTCGTTATTTTGTGTTCACATCTTCCCAATAGGCCGAATGATGTTTTCAAAATTTTGGCATCAAAAATATCAGATATGAATCTGGTAATTCGTAAGGCAACCTACATTTGAATTCCAAATGGCCATCAATGCAATGTGTCCATCCTTTATTGCACTTTAACCCGTTGCGTGCGCCCGTCGGCCAACGGCCGTCGCGAGCACTACCTCTGTAGTGCTGCGAACGTCCGTTGGCCGACGCGGCCCCGCCCACTCCGCTAAACCGCCGCACCGCAGCGGAATTGCCGCCGCGGTTAAGCGGTTAAATACACAGTATAGTGTCCAGATGTTGTAGTAGGTCCATCATGGTATATAATAGCCACTGCTTTAAAAGTTCTTCTTGAAATTGACACTTGACTTGCCACAAAATTAAAAAATTTTGTTTCCAATTTTGTTCCATTTGCTCTACAACGTTGTAGCATTAAAATGACATATTTTCCAAATTTTTCTATATATAATGTTGACAACATTTCTGATTTACAATGAGAACATTTCATATCTTGATTGGCTGTTTTTACTAATTTGTTAAAAGACACTGATTTGCAATCTGGTATTGTCAAATATATGAATCGTTCAGTGTCTATTTGAGTGGTAGAACAAAATGAACACTCTTCACATTTATGATCCCATCTGTAACTTAGTCCAAACAAATTTTCAATTTCTATTCCTTCATCTTCCAATACTGCAAGCATAAACATAAGAAATTCTTGTGCATCTTGTTATACATTAAGTGTAAATTGTGAAGAACCAGAACATATATCCAAAAGATGTCGTATGCCAGAAACAGTATGGATTTTAGTTCTATCAGTTTCCAACTTTTCAAAAATATAATGTAATAAAGAGCAGAATCTTTTTTCTCAAATTTCCATAATTTGATGATGAAGATCTTCTGGATAAAACACAACATTCACAATTACATTAGCATAGCAGTTGATACCTGAACTATTTTCTAACTGGTATCCTACAATATCATCAACAGTGTCCATTTTTATTTTCTTTGCAGCCTCATCATTCTCTTAAATTCTTTTCTTTTTTCCAACCTCACTAGAATGTTTGTCATATTTTCATTTTGGACATACTACACGTTTTTCATATATGGGATAGTTACCTAAGTTAGTAGAATACAGTCTTCTTAACCGATTATACTCTCTTACACAATTTGCATCAGCACTAACCTTTTTCTCATCAAAATCAATAAAATACAAACCAGATAATGTTCTTACTCGAGACAATGCAACATATGCCATACCCTCTTTAAATACTGTACTTCCAATATTTACCAAAGCACTGTCTACACTTAAACCTTTATGAATGGTCACCGCATATGCTAAAGAAAGAGGAAACTGTTTTCTATGAACATACAAGTCTTTTACAAGCAAAAAACGAACAGCACAACGTCCAATCTGTTTTACCTCTTCAATCTGATCAAATTTAATCTTCAAAAATTCAATTCCATCTCTGTTCTGAAAATTTACATAATCAACAACTTTTCCCATTGCTCCATTTACTAAACCTTTTTCTACATCTAAATTATGCCATAATATTACCCTGACAGTTTACACATACTTATAAAGTCTTTTCTAAACCAGCAGTCTTAGATACAGACTTTTCCAAAGTATCCAATTTTGACTGTAATTTCTCTGAGAGAAGAATAGTGACCCCTTCATGTTCCATTTTATCAATGGCTTCCATTTTCACTATTGGTTGTTTCTCCAGTTTCAAAAGTTCTTGATTGAATGTAGAACACTCTTGCAGTGTTGGCATTAGACAAACTATAGACTTATTTTCTCCAATTTTTGTGTACATTATTTCAGGTGCAATATTTTCATTTGGAAACAAGTTTGTTAGTAGTCGACTTTGTAAAGCTTTTACCATGTTTTGTCAAAACACCAATTCTAATATCTTGAAGAATGTTTCCATAATGTTCATCACTTGCTTGTCGCATATTCTTACTCAGTGCGCCGCGATCGGAATTCCGCCCAGGTGCTGGACATTCCGATCGCGGGTGTGGTCGTGACGAGCTCAGCTCGTCATGCGCACAGCGCGAGCCGCGCAGCATGACGAGCTCAGCTCGCCATGAGCATCGAAGGGGTTAATAAGTTCTTTATATTCAAAAAGAGACCAAATGTTCACATTTCCAATACTTCCCAAAGATTTCTTAGTGTCTTCACGGACAAGTGTTTTAAAAACTGGTTGTCCTTTCACAGGAGTAAGTTGTAATAGATCGCTGAATACAATTACATGTTTTCCTCCAAATAAAACATCATAATATGTTTTTAAAATATGTTGCATTCTTAAATGTACAAAGGCAAGCATTAAGTTTGAGACCATGCTCACCACATCAATGATCAGAAGTTTCATTTTCTTTAGTACTCTTGAAACTTCATAACAAGCTTCTCCAGATAGCTTGTGATATTCCAACTTATTTTCATGTTCAACTGGTAGCATGAGTAATCGATGCAATGTAATCCCTTTAATGTTATGTGCTGCTAACCCAGTTGGAGCGGTTACAACACAAGATAAACGTGATTGAGTGTTTTTTTTAAATTTTTATTTTTTTATTGAAGTCCAGATTACAAACATTTTAAAATCCATAAATACATCCATAAAAAGATATTAAAAATACAAGATCAATAAATAGCACCAATATATACTGAAAAGTCATGAACAATGAGAAGGAAAAAAAAAGACAACCATAAATCCTCAAATTAAGCCTCTAAGCAAGCATAAAGCAATATCCACTCCCAGACATCAGTGTGGCCACCCAATCTTAATCAAAATAAGTTGCCCAGATTTTTTCAAATTTCTTAAGCCCTTCAACTCGTAAAGCATAAGTTCGTCTCACTCTTTTAACTGATTTCATCTTTCGAGCCCATTCATAGACAGAGGGTATGAGATCTGTGCGCCATTTTTGCAACAAAAGTGATCTGGCTACCGCCATTGCAATGTATACAAATTTAACAAACTTGTCGGGCAAGAGAAGGTCTGGATCAAAACCTAAAATTATTAAACGATTATTCAATCCTAACACAATACTACATTCACATTCCAAATAACAAAAAATGTCTTTCCAAAACCTCTGAATCCTAGGACATTGCAAAATAATGTGTGACCAGTTGGCAGTGGGATAGTTAATACAACGGAAACACTGTGCCGATTGATTGACATAAATTTTGGAAAGAAAAAGAGGAGTTCGATAAAGTTGCCATTTACTGAAAAACAACATCCTTCGCCAATTCGCTCCTCTTAACGTGCTAAAATTAAGATTATTAATTGCTGACCACATACTGGCTGAGATTTCTACTTCTTCATGTTTCATCCATTTTGCAATTGCCTTACTCCCAAGATCAAAACCTTTAACTAAAGCTAAGCGTTTTTTCCATTCCCAGGTTTTTTAACAACCGTATCCTCTAAGAGTTCATGGACTATATGATGTTGATCGCAAATTTGGGTTAAATCTAATTCACTGAGGAATTTACTAAAAATACTATATGACCGTAGAAGAAGAAAATCGTTAATGATCAATTGTGACATTTCCGCCATACTCAACCATCTACCATTCCTCAAAAAATCTGAGATTTTACGGAATCCAACATTAGCCCACTTTGATATAAGTTCTGTAGATTCTCTAATCCCCGACAATGACATAGGGCCAGATAACAAAGTTGAAGAATTAATTAAAGGGATAGAATATCTTTTATAGAGGGCCTGACGTTTAAAAAAAAACCATTGTAGGCACTTATACCGCACCAATTTAGATTTAAAAATTGATAAAGGGGAGTGGATCTGACTTTCCTTACACATTAAATTCATAAAACTATTAATAAAAAGATTTGATTGTTGTTGAGGCTTAAATCTGGATAAATATTGTGCAAAATACGCAAAGTAGTAATCCCTGAGATTCGGAAGAGCTAAACCTCCCTGTTCCAACCCTTCGTATAAAGTGCTAAGTGCAATTCGCGGGTTTTTTTTTGCCCAGAGAAAAGTTGTAAACATAGACTCTATTCGGGAAAAAAAAGAACCAAACAAGATACATGGAATGGCCAAAAAAGAAAATTAAAAAGTGGAAGAACAGACATTTTAATTAGTGCAACCCTGCCCAAAATAGATAATGGAAGAGAATTCCAGCGTGAAAACAGATCCTGAATTTTTCGTAGAAGCGGGACAAAATTTAAATGAAATAAATCAATTATACGTTCTGAGAAATAAACCCCCAGGTATCTCTTGGGTTTGGTGTTTAACAAGAGAGAATATCAGGGTGCAAATCCAAGCCCACTCCACCACACTGTATAATTTCAGTTTTATTTTTATTAATTCTATACCCACCTAACGCTTCAAATTCCTCAAAAATCTTAAAAGTTTTTACCTGGACCTCTATCTCGGGCTTAATAATAAGCATAATATCGTCGGCGTATAATTTCAATTTCGCCATAGTGGGAATTGGAGGGCGAATATCAACGCTGTTCCTAATTGCAATCGCCAATGGCTCAATAAAAAAAGCAAATAAAACTGGGGAGAGAGGACACCCCTGTCTAGTCCCCCGTTTTACCTTAACCTGACCGGCCATCGAGGTATTAATAATTACATTAGCTTCAGCATTAAGATAAAGATTTTGGACCAGGCCCGTGATCTTGGAGGATATACCAAAGTTTCGCAAGATAATAAACAGCGTCTCCCAGACAACAAGGTCAAATGCCTTCTCAGCATCTAAAAGAAGGACTAATGCAGGTATCTTCTGGGTCTCAAAATAATCCAATGCCTCCGTTAAATAATGTGTATTAGTACCCAGCTGCCTGCCAGCAATAAAACCATTTTGGTCCGGGTGAATCAAATGTGAGGCATGCTGATTAAACCGATTAGCTAAACGTTTAGTAACAATTTTGTAATCCGAATTTAATAACGTTATAGGACGATAAGAATTCGGATCTTCACTAACTTTTCACTTTTTTTAAAAACTGACTATGTTTCCTTGTCTAAAAGATTCTGGTATTGCCCCACCTTCTAACATTGAGTTTACCAACTGTAAAAAGAAATCTGCCACGGAATTATAAAAAACTTAAAAAAATTCTGCCGGAAAACCATCCGGACCGCAGGCCTTACCACTTGGTAAATTCTTAATCACCCCATGCAGCTCATCTTTAGTAAAAGGTCTTGCCATAGTTGATTTCTCACTCTCTGAAAGTGTCGGAGAACAATTTTTCTGAAGAAAGTCTCTCAAAGATGTAATATCGACAGTCTGTTGTTGACCATATATAGACCCATAATGCTGTAGCATTATTTCACTAATTTTCACTGGATCATCCGTACAGGAGGCAGTTAAGGGGCATTTTAATGCATTGATCTGATTAGAAGCAACCTGCTCCCTTGCCTGCCAGGCCAGGAACCTACCAGTAAAGTTGCTTTCTTCATATATTTTTTGTCTATGATGTTGAAAAAAGATTCGCTTAGAGTGTAATATCTTGCGCTGAGATCACGTTTAGCCTGATCCACCTGGCGCTGGTTAAAAACAGTAGGATTATTAAGAAATGCAGAATAAGAACTTTGTACCTTCTGCTCCAGAACTCGCTTTTCTACCTTAACTTTCTTTATAATTTCAGCATCTTTTCCGATAATTAGCCCCCGAATAAAGGCCTTAAGTGTATCCCATATCGTATTTAAGGGAGCAGAATCGTGGTTTCGAACAAGGAATTCCCTAATCTCAATCTCAATAAGACCCACCCAGTCCTCCTCTAATAAATATTGCCTATTTAGCATCCATCTTTTAGGGGTCTTAGCACATTCCCCAATTTGTAAATCAAGTACCAGCATAGCATGGTCAGAAAATCTATTCTGCAGAAATCTTTGCTGGCAGAAACTTAAGCTCCGAGAAACCAAAAAAATCAATGCGTGATGAGGTGTGAAATCTACCAGACAGACAAGTATAAACAATTTTAGTTGGAAAAGCCCTCCGCCATGGATCCAGTAGATCTAAAGTTACCCCATAATGTTGTATTGTTCTTAAAGTTTTAGGTTTCAATTGTTTTTTAGCCAGCACTGAGGAATCGATTCTAGGATTCATTAGAACATTAAAATCTCCCCCCAAAATCAGTTCCCCGGGTGTTTGAATTAGAGATTGAAAAAATTCCTCATATATTTTTGGATTATCCTCTACAGGAGCATAAATACTGGCAAAGGTTATCGGTTTCTGTCCAGCAATACAAGTAACCCAACACCAACGACCATACTGATCTTTGTCAAAGCTGACGACTTCCGCCTGGAATTTTTTACTTAAAAATATTGCCGTCCCTCGAAGGGAGGCTGAATATGAAGAAAATCCCCTATAGGCTGCCCACGACTTAAACATAGAAAAGTCTAACAGCTTCACAGCTGGTATATGGGTTTCTTGTAATAAAATTACCGCCGGATTTTCTGTTTTAATCCACATTTCAATTGCCCGCATTTTCTTTCTATTATTAAGACCATTGACGTTAAAAGAGACCACTTTCAAAATCTCCTTACTAACCATAATAAATAAGAAGCAAATCTAACCACCTAAACGTCACCCCACGTATTAAAAAAAGCATTGATCTAAAAAATGGATGTATAAAGATTAGAAAAAATGGACTTCGTTTTCTGGCTATACAGTCTTTTTCACCCCAGTGACCCACACCTTCCCCTTTGAGAAAGTGGCTAGCCCCGCTGCCCACCTTCTCCCAACCATCCCAAATACTAATATTGGTGCCCTGAAATTGCACCTGAGGTGATCTACCCCCCTCCTAAGAAAAAGAAAAGAGAAAAAAAAAAAAAAAAAAGAGGTTACAGGATCTAAATGGTACTCTCCTTTTTCAAACAAAAAAAGACAATACAAAGGATAAACAAACCCAGATTATTTTCCAGCTGAAATAGCTTTAAGAAGTTCCTGCGCCTCTTCAATGCGTGTAAATAAGTGAAATTTCCCCTGCACAAGGACTTTGAGCTTGGATTGTTGAGCAATAGAGGCTTGTGCCCCTTGAGCTTTAAAAAGGTACAATAACTTAACAAACTCTTTGCGTCTTCTTGCCGCTTCCGAAGACATGTCGGAGAAAATTCTGCATTTCGCACCATTCTCGATCTCAAACTGTCTAGACAAAATTGCCTTGGACAAGATTTTTTCCTTTATACGAAAGTCTGCAAAATTGACAAGTATAGTGCGGGGAAACTTCAGATTAGGGGAAGAATGCGCTGGGACCCGATGAGCTCTGGTTACAGTCAGATCGCCCGTAAACTCAGGAATCACAACCTTCTTCAAAAAGGAATCAACCCAATTAAGTGTATCCGTGCCTTCAATCCGCTCCGGAACACCAACTATACGAAGATTTGAGCGGCGTGAAAAATTTTCAAGTTCTTCGATCTTATTTTCCATTCTTGTTTTCTCCCGGGAGGCTAAATCTACTTGCTGCAAAATATGGTTCATTTGGTCCTCAACCAGGGAGATTCTTGCTTCAGCCTCCTGGATTCGAGGTGGAAGGCTGGCTACTGCATCGTCTATCTTCTCCAAGCGCAGCTGTATCATTGCGATATCCGTTTGTTGTGTTTTTTTCATATCGCGTATTTCTTCAAGAATCATATTTAACATATTTTTAACATCCAGCTGATATGACATAGACTTCTCGTTTCCACCCTCAAGAACCAGGTCACAATCTTTAATTCCAAATAGAGTCTCGTTATTATGTTCGGGCATCAAAGGACCCAGTGGTTTAGGCTTTCCTAAAGCTAAGGCTGAGGCTACTATTTGGTCTTGCTGCTCTTGCTGAACTGTCATAATTTCATTAGATTGCATTTGAATAGACATTTCACGAGAAGGGAGAAGAGAAGGCGGGGACTGAGGAAGCGGGGTCGCGACAGCCTTTGCCAATGTTAACGCAGTGATTTTAAGCTGTTCCAAATCAAGTAACGCCATCGGCGGATCTTCCACTTGTATCTGTATTCCTTGAGTATCCGGAGATGAGACTACTAGAGGAGAGGAGGATGCTGGACCTAGAGCTTTTACTGGCTCTAGTGTTACAGCTAACATTATCGACTCTTCTAATATGTCATGATTATTCTGGGCTAAGAGAGTTCGACTGAGCATATCTGAACAGGGAGAGGTGACAGGAGGTAACATTTTTTGGAAAAGAGGAAAGTCTCTGGCATTTTTTGCTCTTGATTTTTATAACATGCGCCACCTCCTGGTGAGCTAGCTAAGTCAATATCCCTTGGCTTAATTCCTGAGGCTTCTGTTAAGCTAATCTCCTTTAAAGAAAGATCGTCCGCTTCGGAGCTTTGTGAACTAAAGGAGGACTCTGCATGATGCATTTTACCTCCCACTTTAGTCACTGTCAAATTCAGCTTCCCTTTGGCAGTGCGTGCTTTAGTCTTTGCAGCATCCACTTTTGCTGCAGCAGCGGCGAGTCTCAGCTGTTTCTTCATTATAAAATGCTTATCGAGGTAACCCCACTTAAAACACCAATGCCAGACCGCCCAAGTCTCTCGCCAGGTAAATTATGAGCTCATCAGGACTTACCCTCCTGCCGTTCTCCAGCAACAGTCCCAAAGTTTTTAGACTCACCGGAAATCCCAAGCCTCAGTCAATTGAAAACCCATATAGCTCCGGTTCTCAATCTCATCGCGAACCCTCCTGCAGAGTCTCCAGCCACGGTCACTACATCAGACGGAATCTAGCCGATCCTCTACTCTTCTCCAGTCTCAACTGAACAACTTGAACAAATAAACAGTTCTCCGGTTTAAACACGGGAAAACCGCAATCCGAAAGCCTCAAGCGCCGCCAAGAAATGCAGCCGCTGGAAGCACAGCCGCCGCATCCGAGAGTGTATACGCGGTGAAATTCAAAAAACCCGCGATAATCCTTAGCGTCCGACCGCTCCCGCTCCTGTTCCACCAAACATCGTCATAGGAGGGGGGAGGAGCATCATCTGAGGCTGCGCGCTAGCGGGAGGCGCCATAGCCATTCACCGTGATTGAGTGGTTTTGTGTAGATAACTGGTCAAAACTTTAATTAAGAAACTTTTTCCTGTTCCAGCTTGTCCACTGATATACATTCGAATAGGTTTAAATGATGTGCATTGGCATTCTTTTTTTTCATGCAGTAAACCATGCTGTATCTGTTGTGTAACTTGCTGATATATTTCTTTTTGTTCAATATTTAGTTGTTCTTCCAAGTTTCCCAAATCACCAATATCCTGTTGTGCTTGTTGCATTGCCGTTTCTACTTCATTCATAGCGATTGCTGCTTCATTTTCAAGAATTGGTTGTCCTAGTGGATCTTGACTTAGTGGAGCAGAACTTTAACTATCTTGAGATCTATCTCTAGCGATTTCAGCTGCAATACTAGTTTCTTGTTCAATATCTTCACTCAACATTTGTAAATATTTTGGAAAAACTGTGCATTCAATGCTATCTTTACATGCATTAAAAGAATCTTCATAGCAGTAAAAATCTCCAATTAATTCCATTTCACTACGCCAAGGCTTGAACAGTTGCAGAAGTACTAAATAGAAAATGTCCCTTTTATCTGGAGTTTCACAACTGAGTTTCCTGTGATTAATAAGATTTCCTTTGGCATGTTTTACCAAACATCCATCATATCCAATTACTGCATATTTTTCTTCATTTATATATTCTGTAACATTTCTCTTAGAGTTGTAATGTTGCAGTACTTCATAGAGACATATGTTTTCCAGATGTGGACTCCTTTTGGGATAGTACGTATCCAACATATTTGTTTTAACAATATCTGTACTTTCCGGCTCATTCAAAGCTAAGTATTCAATTTCTTGTACAGATTTCAATACTCGATTTCGTGTTGCAGCCAGACCTAGACTCACCCAAATGATTCCTCTTGAATATAAACTTGCAGAGGTCAACCGATCCGAACATTCGTAGGATCCAATCTCTCGATGGGAAAGCATCTTCAAACTAAAGCTGTACAATTTGTTACTAAGAGTCTTCTCTTGTGAAATTTCTTCCCACATTTCTTTCAACTCCGTCTTTTCAGATTTGGTTATATATGATGTAACATAGCGAGCAACAGCAATCAAATTATCTGCAACATATTGGATATCCATATTTGCATTCCACATCATCAAAATCACTGGATTGTAGTCATTAATATACTTTGAATCTTCACTTCTTTTATATTGTAAGTATTCTTCGGAGATTTCCGAGTTATAGTATGCCTTACTGCTGACATGAAACTGTTGACTCTTCCTTTCGAAATTACTGGACGTGGGAATCCAAAACGACATTTTGTATAAAATTTTCCCTTTGACTTGTATTTCCGTCGACAATATTTCCCACATCGATGACTTTGAAACCGTAAAACTTGTTGTCTTAAGCTATTTTCTTCTCCTGTTTTTGGAATAGCACAGGTAACATAGTCTTGCATGAAAGACAAAACAGTTTCATCAGAATCGGTTCCAAATTTAGGTGCCTCCTTAATCCATAATAGCATGTTTATATGAGGAGCACCTCTGGCTTGGTACTCCTTTGTCAAAAGAAATCAATAACTTCTCCAAGAGGTGGATTATTTTTATTGCAGATAAAAGACATCATAGCTTGAAACCTATGATTAAAATATCTGCACACCAGGAATATCTGCAGGATCCAAGGAACACAGTTCTCCAGCTGTCTTCAATTCAATGTTTTTAATATTTGAATTTACTTCTCGTAGAAATTCAAGTAAATCGTCCCATGCGTATTCAGCACAGCTAAGCGTAACAAACCACGAAGGGGTTCCTAAGTTCCTTAACATACATTTAAGTTCTCCATGACGACGATACCAATACTCCTTGGTACCACGTTGACAAGCCATCAAATTAATTACCTGAGATTCTAAATGATCGTCTCTTTGTTGAACTTTGTCCAAAAATTCCTTTGCAGAAAGATGTGTAAGATGAACTCCTGTTTTTAATATGTGGTTCACTGCATATGAAAGTCCAGACAAGTCACTTTCAAACAGAAGATGAAATAAATATGGAACACACTGTCAAAATCTTGGATCTTCTGACTACAATCTTGTTGAACGGTATTCTGAAGCTGGAATCTGTACTGGTCGTTCATCATATCGTCCACTTTTTCCAGTAGGGAAGAGCTGTGGAAAACAACGAGCTTCTAAACTTCTTTCCCAAACACTCATGGGAGTTTCCTTCGCTTTCTTCATTTGGAAGAATTCAATGTATTTCCAATCACTTCTTTTGAATGTAAAGGATATATACTATAATGTTCATAAATTTCTTCACTCCTGGACTTGTCCACTTTTTCGATTTGGCCTGTTGAAATTTCTCTATCATCTCCTAAAGATATTTCTTGTTCTTCCAGATATAAATTTTTATAATAAATATTGTTTTCTATGAGATATAACGTAGCCTTTTGAACTTTGGTGACATCTACTAACTCTTGCCATATTTTCCGACTCTTTGTTGGTACACCATTAACTAGAATAACTACAGGTTCAGTTTCCTCTCTCTCTACACCAACAGTTTCAATATTTTTCTTAAAATCTAAAGGTAAATATACAACTCTTCCTTTTAAACCTCTTTGTAAATCTGTGGGAGGTAGCTTACCTGTTTTAGGCTCCATACGAACTATAGCCTGAAACGGGTGCACAGATTGAATTAGAATGGACCCATATGTATTTAAATCTACCAATTCTGGAGGAATAGCTACCAACTCTAGGTTATTATGTACAGCTCTAGCTGGCATTTTGTTCTCTTCTAGTTTGCTGTAACAATATTTACAAATACGTTGATCACTACCCAACTCAAAACGACCTTCCACCAACAAATAAGCACCAAATTGCTCCCACTTATCATTGTTTTCCTTTTCACTTTTTAAATACACATCAACATTCCTAGTTTGACTTCTATAGTGAGTACGTCGACAACAAATACAAACATAGTTTGGTTTTTCACAACAAACTACCTTAAACTTTGTAATTTCTTCTACAAACTTCTCAGTAGTACTATCTTCCACCTCGTCTTCAACACCTATACTTATCAAACTCTCACTTTCTCTACACTCTTCTTCAGTACCAAAGAAACGAAACTGTATATCATCACTTACTTTTTTCACATCCAACACTGAACCATGCAAAAGAGCAGTGTTTATTTCACTTAAAGATAATGCAGGATTTTTTACATAGTACAATCTTCTTACTAACTTATGCATTTCTGAGTGATGTACTGCTAACATTCTCAAAGGATGAAAAGTACTTTGACACACTTTTCTAGAAAGACAAGCCAGAGAATGACCCTGCAAGCCAGTATTTTTTCTCACTTTACAAGGATCTAGTCCTTGCAACATCTTAATTTTCTGTTTAATACTTTTTTTACTAAACTCTCGTAAGAAATTTCGTAAAATATCAATAGATTCCTGTCGTATACTACAAATACTACTACAATCCCACCTATACACTGGAGCTTGTGAACGTCTCCCTTGAACTTCTCAGCTATTCCTTCTTCCACATTTCTAACAACCATCTTTTCCTTTTCAATTGGACAACCGTTTTTAACTTCATAAGAATGACCACTGGTATCAACTGCGTGAACTAATGTATTTTGTTGAAAATAGCTTTCTTCATTAAAAAAAGGTTCTGAACTAGAGGTGTGCTTCCATTCGCCCAAAAAGTTTTGCAAAAGTTAGTTCTATTAACAAGTCTTTTTCTTTTACTTTTCTCCTTCATAAAATGAATTGTTTTATTCAATGTTTTCATTCTCTTCAATACTAATATAAACAATCTTCTTTTCAATTCAAAAGCGTTTTCAACTACACTTTCACTGTGTTGTTTTTTCTTGTAAAATGCGGATCTTTTTTTATATTTTTTGCAATCTTTCAATAAATTTTGTAGTACTCTACTTTTATACATTCTCTTTCTAATGTCTTTATATTCTTTCATCCTTCTTTCAACATAGATTGTTTTCCCATAACCTGATTTTCTATTAATTTCGTTTCCTTCTGAATGGTTGTACTACTTTTCTTTTTCTTTTCTCCAGTTTGAAAATTTGTTATCTTCTTTAAAACTCTTTTAACAAATTCTTTAGTTCTCTTACCAGAAGCCTTTTTCTTCAATGTCACCTGTTGTACTTTATCTAATTTCTTCTTTTCTCTTTCCTTTAAATAGTACTGTTTTTTTCTTTTCTTTTGATCTTTTCTTGCCATACTCAATCTTTATTACTAATAATGGTGAGTATCTGAAAAGAAAGAAAAGTTTAAATACTTTCGTTAAATCATTTAATATTAATAACATAATTATATACAAATATTCTCATACATAAATAAAAAAAAATTTTTTATTGCATTGCAAAGGTATGTCAGACACTGCAGAATTCCTACAATTAGAAGACATCACAACCTATACAACAGAACCACAGAGTACAGCTAAAAGATTTCTCTTCTGCTATCCAAATCAAATTTGAAGTGCACTCTGTAGTGCCTGGGTGATTGCATGAGAACAAAGGTACTGTCTGGATGATTGCGTAAGTGCATAGGTAGTGGTTCAGTGATTTTATAACTGCATGAGTACTGGCAAAGTGATTGGAGGAATGCATAGATCCCAACACAGTCATTGCAGGAGTGCAAGGGTAGTGCTTGGGTGACTGAACTACTGTATAGCTAATGCATTGGTGATTGCATGAGTGCAGAGATAATATCTAGATGATTAGAGAACTACATACGTAATGTCTGGGTGATTGCATAAGTTGAGGGGTAATATCTGAGGGATTAGAAGAACACATAGGAACTGCCTGGGTGATTTTATAAGTGCATGGGTACTACCTAAGTAATTGGAGGAGTGTATAGATCCTGACATATGGTGAGACTTACACCTGAGACATGTTATAGGCTTTTTTTTGTATATTTGCCTAGGCCCAACACTCTCAGCATTACTAGAATGGTAAAGCAGCAGGACAAAAGTGACGTATAAGGCATGTAAGAAAATGGACTGCAACAGAGGTGCAGAAAGAAGCAAGAACAGTGCAGTAAGAAACAACAGAGATACAGAAGAAGGAAAGAGATGTGCACAAAGAGGGAAGAGCAGTGCAGAAACAACCAATACATGTGCAGGTAAACGGAAAAAGGGTGCAGAAAGCACGAGGGGTGCAGAAATAAGAAAAAGAAGTGCAGAAAGAAGCAACAGAGGTACTGAAAGAGGCAAGGGAGGTGCAGAAAGAGGCAAGAGAGTTACAGAAAGGCAAGTGAACTGCAGAAGGAGGAAAGAGAACTGCAGAAAGAGGCAACAGAAGTGCAGAAAGAGGCAAGTGAGGTGCAGAAAGAAGCAAGATAAGTGCAGAAAGAAGTAACAGAAGTGCAGAAAGAGGGAAGTGGGGTGGACAGAGAGGGAAGGGGGTACAAAAAGAAGCAAGAGAGGTGCAGAAAGAAGCAAGAAATTGCAGAAAGAAACAACAGCGATGCAAAAAGGGGGACGTGGGGTGGAGAAAGACGCAAAAGGGTTACAGAAAGAAACAAGAGAGGTGCAGAAAGAAACAAAAGAAGTGCAGAAAGAAGGAACAAGGATGCAGAAAGATCCAAGAGGGGTGCAGAAAGAGGGAAGAGGGGTGTGAAAGCCACATGAGGGGTGCAGAAAGAAGCAACAGAGGTGTACAAAGAAGCAAGAGGAGTGCAGAAAGAAGCAACAGAGGTGCAGAAAGAGGCATGAAGGGTGCAGAAGCAAGAGATGTACAGAAAAAAACAAAAGAAGTGCAAACAGAAGGAACAGAGGTGTAGAAAGAGGCAAAAGGGATGCAGAAAGGGGAAACAGGGGTGCAGAAAGACCTAAAAGGGGTGCAGAAAGAAGCGACAGGTGCAGAAAGACACAAAAGAAGTGCAGAAAGAAGGAACAGAGGTGCAGAGTCCATGGATACTGCCTAAGTAAGTGAAAGAGTGCATGGGTAATGCCTGGATGATTGCATAAGTGCAGGGGTAATGTCTGGGAGATTGGCGGAGTGCATGAGTAAAGTGTGGGTGATTGCATGAGTGCAGGGGTAATATGTGGGAGGTTGTATGAGTGTAGTGGTAGTGCCTGGGTGATTGGAGGAGTGCATAGATAGTGCCTGGGTGATTTTATAAGTGCATAGATACTGGTTGGGTAATTCAAAGAGTACAGGCCTAGTGCCTGGGTGATTTGAAGAATGCAAGGGTAGTGCCTGGGTCATTACATAAGTGCATGTGTACTAGCTGGATGATTTAAGAAGTGCTTTGGTAATGCCTGTCTAATTGTATACTGCAGCGATAATGCCTAGGTGATTCCATGACTACAGGGATAATGCCTGGGTAATTGCATGAGTGGAGGGGTAGTGCCTGGGTGATTATATAAGTGCATGGGTAGTGGCTACATGATTGAAAGAGTGCATGGGTAATACCTTGGCGATTGCATGAGTGCATAGGTAGTGCCTGGGTGATTGCATGAGTGCAGCAGTAATGCCTGAGTGATTACAGCAGTGCATATGTAGTGCCTCGATCATTGGAAGACTGCATGGGTAGTACTTGGGCGTTTTTATCAGTGCATAAGTGCATGGGTACTTCTTGGGTGATTGCAGGACTACTGAGGTAGTGCCTGAGTGAATAAAGGAGTGCAAAGGTAGTGCCAGGGTGATTTCTTAACAGCATAGGTACAGCCTGCATGATTGCATGACTGCATTGGTAGTACATAACTAGTGCCTGGGTGATTGCATGACTGCAGGGGTAATATCTGGGGGATTACTGGAATACATAGGAAGTGAGTGGGTGATTTTATAAGACTATGAGTACTGCCTGGGTGATTACAGAAGTACTAAGGTACTACCTGAGTGATTACAGGAGTGCAAAGGTAGTGCCTGGGTGATTTTATAGGTGCATGAGTACTGGCTGAGTGATTACATAAGTACAAGAGTAGTGCCTGGTGATTGAAAGAGTGCAAAGATAGTGGCTGGCTGAATGAAGCACTGTATACCTAATGCATTGGTGATTGCATGAGTACAGGGGTAATATCTGGGGATTTACATGACTACATAGGAAGTGACTGGGTGATTTTATAAGTGCATGGGTACTTCTTCGGTGATTGCAGGACTACTGAGGTAGTCCCTGAGTGAATAAAATAGTGCAAAGGTAGTGCCTGGGTGATTTCTTAACAGCATGACTACTGGCTGAGTGATTACATAAGTACAAGGGTAGTGCCTCCGTGATTAAAGTAGTGCAACGGTAGTGCCTGGGTGATTATATAAGTGCATGAGTAGTGGCTACATGATTGAAATAGTGCATGGGTAATACCTTGGTGATTGCATGAGTGCATAGGTAGTGCCTGGGTGATTGCATAAGTGCAGCAGTAATGCCTGAGTGATTACAGCAGTGCATATGTAGTGCCTGGATCATTGGAAGACTGCATGGTTAGTACCTGGGTGTTTTTATAACTGCATGAGTGTTGGCCCTAGCAAAATATAAAGCAGCAGACTATTACATGACTCAACTACAAGTCTCTCCATATTGTTAGAAGCATGCATACATATGTCAATACGTTTTCAAATCATCATCATATCTAAAAGAAATATGTATACAATATTTCTGGAATATAGTGAAATCTACAAACTGAGACATGTAATAGATCTGGGTGATTGCATGACTACAGGGGTAATATCTGGGGATTTACATGACTACATAGGAAGTGACTGGGTGATTTTATAAGTACATGGGTACTTCTTGGGGGATTGCAGGACTACTGAGGTAGTGCCTGAGTGAATAAAGGAGTGCAAAGGTAGTGCCTGGATGATTTCTTAACAGCATGACTACTGGCTGAGTCATTACATAAGTACAAGGGTAGTGCCTCCGTGATTGAAGTAGTGCAACAGTAGTGCCTGGGTGATTATATAAGTGCATGAGTAGTGGCTACATGATTGAAAAAGTGCATGGGTAATACCTTGGTGATTGCATGAGTGCATAGGTAGTGCCTGGGTGATTGCATGAGTGTAGCAGTAATGCCTGAGTGATTACAGCAGTGCATATGTAGTGCCTGGATCATTGGAAGAGTGCATGGGTAGTACTTGGGTGTTTTTATAACTGCATGAGTGTTGGGCCTAGCGAAATATAAAGCAGCAGACTATTACATGACTCAACTATAAGTCTCTCCATATTGTTAGAAGCATGCATACATATGTCTCTACGTTTTCAAATCATCATCATATCTATAAGAAATATGTATACAATATTTCTGGAATATAGTGAAACCTAGAAACTGAGACATGTAATAGATCTGCCTGAGTGATTGCACAACTCCATGGGTAGTGCTTGGGTGATTGTATGAGTGCAAGGGTAGTCACTGGGTAATTGCAGGAGAAAATGGATAGTGACTGGTTAATTGCATGAGTGCACACACAAACATTGAGTGCATGGATAAGTGTAAAAATAGCACCTGAAGGCATAGATGAGTCATGGAGTAGTACCTACGTGAATAGATGAGTGCAACAGTAGGGCCTGGGTGATTCTTTGACTGCAAGGGTAGTTTGTGGGTGATTACTTGACTGCATAGGTACAGCCTGCATGATTGCATGACTGCAGGGGTAATACATAACTAGTGCCTGGGTGATTGCATGACTGCAGGGGTAATATCTGGGGGATTACTGGAATACATAGGAAGTGAGTGGGTTATTTTATAATTCCATGAGTACTGCCTGGGTGATTACAGAAGTACTAAGGTACTACCTGAGTGATTACAGGAGTGCAAAGGTAGTGCCTGGGTGAATTTATAAGTGCATGAGTACTGGCTGAGTGATTACATAAGTACAAAAGTAGTGCCTGCGTGATTGAAAGAGTGCAAAGATAGTGCCTGGGTGATTGAAGCACTGTATACCTAATGCATTGGTGATTGCATGAGTACAGGGGTAACCTCTGGGGGACTAAAGGAGTACATAGGTAACGCCTGGATGATTGCATGACTACAGGGGTAATATCTGGGGATTTACATGACTACATAGGAAGTGACTGGGTGATTTTATAAGTGCATGGGTACTTCTTGGGTGATTGCAGGACTACTGAGGTAGTGCCTGAGTGAATAAAGGAGTGCAAAGGTAGTGCCTGGGTGATTTCATAACAGCATGACTACTGGCTGAGTGATTACATAAGTAGACCCTTATAAAGTACCATAAAAAATAATTCCTCTCCCAACATATCTTAAACATCACTCTTCCGATACTACTGCTTCACTATTCTAGCAGTAAACAGGTATAGAGCATAGCTAACAGCAAAGCAACACTTCACTTATCTTTCATAAAAGTCTCCCCGTATTTTTAAATCCACGTATGCATATGTCTATACCTTTTCCTACCAGCATCATATATAAAAGTAACAAAACAGATAAATGTATACGTGTGTTTTATACATCTATCATCTTCAGACACATAACACATACCATAATATATGAGCAAGTAGACACATATCTCAGTCACAACACCATGCACAGCTCAAACTTCACAGAGTACACTTCAATTTTCAAACAGACACTGAAAATTATGCGGTATATATGAAATATAACTTTCCTCACATCATACAAATTACTCTAATAAATAACATCTCTACAAACATCTCAAACCTCACTTTTAGGCTGCTGCTTAACCAGTTTACAACTACTTATAATATTACACGTACCCAAATACAAAGTAGGAACCCTTCACATATCTTTAGTAAAAGTCTCACCATATTACTAAAAGCATACATGAATATGTCTGTACCATAACATCATCCAAACCTTAAAAATTCACAGAACAAACTTTCAATTTCAAGCAAACATCAAAAATGATGCGGCATATTTCAACTGTACCTCTCTAGAAACCTAAAAAAAGAAGCCTAATCAATAACACCTTATGTCAGCATCTTTTAAACCACACTTTTGTGGTGCATCTTCACCATTCTACTAGTACTCACAGTCTTGAGCCTACCACATAAAAAGCAACAACATCTCTTTGTTATACATCATGCACCTTCAAATGTATAAGACATATGAAAATACATATACAAGTAGAAACAAACTTGAGACAGAAGTCCATGCACACCTTAAAACTTGACAGACTCCACCTCCAAATTTAAAGCAACAGCTAAAATTATGCGGTATACTACAAATGTACATATCTACACACTAAAGCAAACTACCATAATCACTAATCCATCTTCCAATATACACATATTACTATACAGAAACTATTTCAAACAACATTTAACTACAATAAAACAAACTACAATACACATCTCTACATTTAATAATATATTTCAAACATCACCGTTTTTGAATTATTTTTAAAGTTTAAAATAAACCTAATACATAATACACCTCACAAATTTATAACTCACCTTCCAAATAGATTTGTAGAATTTAAAATATCACAAACTCATAAATGATTTTCTTATGCACACAATCAATGTAATGCACCACTCTCAGCAAGGTAAAACCAGTAATGGCAAAGTGTCCCTCTCTTTCTCCACACAAAAACATGTAAGTAACAAATCACATACCTTCCTACATTATTTCAAATTATAAAATACATTTCTATTGTTTAGACATATTCAGGCACATGTATCAAAGTAGGCTTTTGCGAGTCCTTAATTGCGATAATTAAGGACTCGCAATTAAGGACTCGCAAAAGCCTATACATGTGGGAATCGCTATTAAATTAGCGATTCCTACATATTCCTTATTTGCAACTCGCAAATTGCGAGTCGCAAATAAGGAATGGCGTCCCATTCATTCCTATGGGCATACAGGCCCATAGGAATGAATGGGAAGGTGCATGCGCAATTTGCGAGTACCAATAGGTACTCGCAAATTGCGCATGCAATACTTCAGGGTGCAAGGGTGTCAAAAGGACACCCTGTTGCACCCCTGAAATAGTGATGTGCACCCATGTTAGCACACACATGCCCCAAGGGCATGTGTGTGCGCAGCATGAAAGTTTGAAAAATGCACTTTAGTGCATTTTTCAAAGTTTTTGCAAATTACCGACCAGTTTAATTGCTCCGTAATTTGCGGCCCCAAATAGCGAAATTGCTATTTTAAAGTGGTTTTTGCATTGCATTTAAGGAATCGCAAATTGCGATTCCTTAAATGCAATCGCAATTTAAGAAATCACAATAAATTGCGAATTCTTAACTTGCGAGTGCCTTGAACCATGATGCATTGCAAAAGCCCTTTTTGCGGGCGCAAACGGCCGATTTTTGCGAATCGCACCGTTTGCGCTCGCAAAAAAGGTTGATGCATGTGCCTGATTAACCCTTACCAACTGACTTCTAAAAGTGCCCAAACTGGTTCTGGAATTTTTTGGAGTCGCGACTCCACCGTGCACCAACACGATGGAGCCGCGAAACCATACGGGAGTTCAAAAATATATTACAAATAAAAATACCACTATTTTTTAAGAACACACCACTTCTAAAGATACTACTGACTTGGGAAATCTTACTTTAATAAGATTTCACTTATATATAAATTACAATTTCACATTTTAAGTCCACAGTTAAGTTTCAACCCTTCCCCCATTCTGCTTATTGCCAGTTTCCATAGTAACAGTACATGGAACATTCAACTGAACTGACAGGTCACAAGTTCACCATATTTTCAAGTTCACCACACAATGTTACAAATGCAAACAGCAGGTGTGGTTGACATTTCCAAAATATGACCTTATCCTATCTACTGGACCTTTCAAACATTTTTATTAACCAATAAGAAACATGCTTTTTAAAGAAAGTAAAATGCACCCTATTTTTCAATGTACAATGTTCTTAAACAGCCAATCAATTCTCTACTTTTTAAAAAACAGCATCTTGTCCACCATTTTACATATCACTCATTCTACCAACTAACTACCTCAGCTACAAACATCTTTTCATTACTTCCAGACATCCCTTCAAGATGCTTACAGTGTGGATTGTTGGACACACCTATGTTTTCTGGTGCAAAAGGTATGCTGAACGCAGAGGTATTGACAAAGACCTAGGTTTGCAAAATGTGGATATTAAATGGATTGCACAGAGAGGATTAAAGTGGTACCAATTGATGTCTTTGGTCAAAACCTTTTTGCATCTCCAACACCCTGACCTCATGATTGTGCACTGTGGTAGCAATGACCTAGGCACATTGACTGGGGTAGGTCTGGAAATGCTAATGAAGGATACCTTTGCACAATTGATGTTGCTTTTACCTCAAACTGTCTTTGTATACTCTAACATATGCCAAAGACAGAAATGGTATTGGTCAAATCAATTCTGTCCACAGATTGAGAAAGCTAGAAAGAATGTCAATAAAGCTGTTTCTGCTTACCTCAGATACCATAGGATGGGCTCCATATATAACAATCTACGTTTTGATATGGATGACATCTACAGAAGTGATGGAGCACTTCACAGATCAAGGAAACAGAGTCTTTCTCAACAACCTAAAGCTCTGCATCTGCACTTACATGTAGCTACCACAAACTCACAATGAAAACAAGGGCTCTTTTAGAGCCACCCTATAACATAATACTGATTATAATTTTTTTACATATACACATTTTTTAAAATTTTGGGGGATTCGCGAACCCGTCGCAAATTCACAAAACAAAAGCACAAATTCAATGTACTACAACACAACACACTTTTCAAGTTTAACTATTAATTTTTAATTTTATAAATTTTTAACAACTCTATCAATTGTAATCTTGTCATTAACTTCAATCACAGTACATCTTTAAAACAACTTCACAAATACAACACTTCCTTCTACATTATATACTACTTAATTATTTATTTAAGGTGAATTCGCGAATCGAACGCGATGTTACACGGGGGCCGCGCTGAGAGCCACGTTGGAGTCGCGCCTCCAAACTCGAAAAAAACAAAACGATCCACTGCCATTATTTGGTATTCGCCCCGGGGACCCCATCCCCTGAGGCCTGCCACCATTTAAAAAAAAATAAAAAAATAAGGAGGGGGACAGCGTGGCCCTTCTCCACAGGCCAAGAATGGCCCGGGGACCCCATCCCCCGGGGCATGGCCAGCCTGGATTTTGTTTTAGCAGCGGGGGCCGCGTGGCCTACCTCACGGGCCACTGGTCGCCCAGGGGACCCCATCCCCCGGGGCCTGGCCTCTTTGCCCCCACGGTCCCTGCCGGCTCCCCACCTCCTGCGGGAGCCGGAATTGCTTTTGGACAAGGGGAGCTGCTAACATGCAGCTCCCCTTGCCCAAAAGCAATACTGATTTGCTTCTTGGAAGCGAGAGCAGGTTTCCTGCTCTCGCTTCCAAGAAGCAAAGCAGTGTTTGCAATCACAGGGCGGGAGCCGCTCTGTCATTGCAAACAGCAATGTCCCGGGGGTGGGCACCCGGGTAATTTCAGAAGCCGACCCTGGGGTGTGGCGGTCCACAGGGCCATCGAGGGCTCCAGGAGGAGGGCCGCGTGGCCCCCCTCCCTTCGAGTGCAAAGCAAAGGTGGTGGTCCCCAGGGCTTGGGGGGCCCGCGAGGCTCATCTACTTAATTTGTTGTCCATGTGGCTTGCGCTATGTGGGGATGACCACGCGCAAGATCAAGAGGAGAATTCTTGAACACAAAAGCACCATTCGTTGCAAGAAAAGGTCGACCAAAATGACGAATCATTTTCTAGATATGAATCACTCTGCCGAGGATATCGCTTGGACAGTTCTTGAACAACCATGTATTCCGGCGCATATCACAGACACCACTAAGTTTCTATTCAAACGTGAGCAACGCTGGGTGTATCGTATCAAAAGCGATACCCATGGACTTAATGATGAGATTCCTTGGTTAGCGCTCCAGTAACCAGTTAGTTCTTCATCCAATGGCTGGTGGCCCATTCAGACCCTACGCCAACCAAAAGACGATAGATTATAATACACACTGGTTAATATCACTATCGCACTACATGATTGGTTAGATGCATTCAGGGCACTTTTTTCTGACAATCAATGGCCACTCTATGTTTAAACAAGACCCTTTATGTGCTACCTCATCTATTTAGAGTAGCACGGATATATGCCACCCTGAACTTTACTCCTTTCAAACATTAGGGATACCTGTTATTATTTGCACATCGTAATAAGAATTCTACATGTGCAAACTTCACTCACTATCCTTTTTTGAACCTTTTTTTGAAGTGGACCCGTTTCTGTCACATATAGAGACCTCCATGTTTACAGACCTGATTATACGAATATTATTTATATATAGGTATGTGAGAGTTTGTCGCCTTTCTGACCCCCTTTCCCTTTATTTGTCGAAATCGATGGCATACACATTGAAATAATTCATTTATAATTGGGAGAGGCATAACACTACGACAATACATCATTGTCTTTGAAACGAGTGTAAAGTGGGTTAACTAAATTTTGGTCCTTTAGACCACAAGCTAGTGTACACTAGGCGCGCATGCGCTTTAACTTTATGCATTGCTGATTAAAGAAATGTAAAATTGAGCGCAGGCAAACGCTATGGCCATCTGGGGTCTTTGGTACACAACGAGCAGCTTGCGCGCCCTGGCTGCCTATAAACAGAGACCTAAGCCTCGCAGTCGGTACCTCCGGTGGCAGTTCAAGTACCGAGACGGGGTACCGACGGAGAGGTAAGCGTGGTGTCTTTGGAAGGTTGAGGGGTATGGCCCATATGTAGGCAAGTTTGTCCAGCGGTATGCGCATTTTAAATACGAGCTCTAGGGGGTTAGAAACTAAATACAGAGTAGTGCTTTCTCCCAGTAACGGTTCACGTTTTGAAATAAGTGAAAAAAACACGTTACGCTTGCCCCCTGCCTTTGTTAACCTGGACATTGTGGGGTTATAAATTATGGGCAGAGCAGCGTTTATGCCACAGAGATTACTCCTGTTTGTAATTTACTATGGGAAACGATTTACCGATGCCGCCTAAAATTACAGAACTGACCTGTTGAGCTACGAAGCAGTTACTGATATGTTTATTTTGCTGGGGTCAAGTTATACTTGCAAATTACCATAACGAGCATTTTTAGATATAAGTAAACCAGTAATAAACATAGTCGTCTGTTTTGATAACCACAGATAAGGCACAAGTGAATTTCTAAGAATACATCGTCATTTTTACAAGCCATAGAGTGTTAGGAAGTTGAATGATAATACAGCAAGAATGGTTATCATTAAATAAGATTTCTAAATAATTTCTCAGCGCACCTTAGTCCACCAGGTGCATGTAGACCATAAGATACACTGAATTCCGGATGGAATAGTGTATCACCATATGCAGTCCTTGAATAAATCTTTTAAGTCTTTAGTAAGAATATTTTCCCTCATACTGTTATCTTTATAAAGGTTTGTCTCACATGAACACATACGTGTATAGATCGGTGCCCATAATATGAGTGCCTAGTGGGTGATACACGATCTTATATATATATATATTTTTTTCAGAGCGGGGCCCCCTTCCCCTGAGCTGTTGCCAGGTAGAGGTGAGGCTACTTATCCAATATGTTTAGGTAAGTGATTTTTTCTACAAAAAGTTGTAGTTGCCGCAGATGGACAAATGGCCATTTCAGCATGAGCAATATGTGTTGTACCTGTTGTGATGGATTAGAGTTTAAATATATGGCTTTCTGGTTTTGTCTCCTTTACACAGATAGCTCCAGTAATACCGAATCATCATTACAACGGATTACTGGTTGTGTATCTTCTTTTTTCCTTTTCTTTTTAAAATTTAAATATAAATTTTCGTCACTTATATCACGAGCAGCAGCTATATTCCCTCAGTCTGGTCCTGAAGAAAGCTTTGATACTTAGTTTAGATCACGTAGGCTGAAACATGTCGACCATTTATTGATATATAGCAGTACTAAATCTATACTGCTTACTGCACTGCTTTTTAATCCTATCAGTGTGAGCAAGCTAGTAAAAAGGTTTTTTGCCCCACTAGGTAGTGTTAATCTCACCACTGCACATTTACGCATTTATTTCTTTTGCGCTGCGCCCTCACCACACTTGAGATTCACATATGGGATTTTAGCATCCAGAGAAGTGAATTACCAGTTAAACGAAAACATCCCAGAGCTCCTCCCTCACAGTGAGGGGGTTGTAGCCCTCAGTGGGACTAGGTTTCCCACTGGGAGGAGAAACCCATATGATGAAGCATGCCACCTATGGTGGGTGAGGGTTTTCGTCCTAAAGGGATTTTCCCCTTGTTTGGGGACATAGTGAGACTATTATTTCCTAATCCTTCACAATTTCCAGCATAGAATATTGCGCGTTTGCGAAGACCCGAGGAGTTTTTTGTGGTATAATTGTATTATATAAGGGGATAATCTCCTTGCAGGTCTATAAATCTTTTCCCCTGGACCCTCCCTCCTTGTTGTTGTGTTACCAACAGCAAGTCTACCAACAGACAAGAGGGGTAGCAATGGGGGCAAGCTTTTCGCCGAGCTATGCTTGCCTCCATATGGGTTGGTGGAAGGAAATGATTTTAAATACTATGTATGCAGGCACTCTGGCAGATCATGTGATCAAGTGGAAAAGATATATTGATGATCTTTTTGTGATTTGGCGGGGAAGCAGACAGAGTGCAGTTGACTTTGTCACCAGTATTAATAGTAATGATATCAACTTGCATTTCACACACAATATCAGTGATAGCTCAGTCTGCTTTCTAGACGTAGAGGTCTTTGTTACTAATGGTCATCTTCAAACCAAATTGCACCGCAAACCGACTGCAGGAAACACTATTCTACATGCAACAAGTTTCCATCCTAGACATACCATACATAGCATCCCGTATGGGGAAATGCTTAGGATATGCAGAATTTGCAGTAGTGAGAGCGATTTAATGAAGGCCTAGGAGGAATGCAAAATACGCTTCCTAGCCAGAGGCTACTCGGAGCAGAGCATTAACAGGGAAATAAAGCAAACCAGGGATCTCGCTAGAGAGGACCTACTGTTTAGACCCTCAAACAGCAAGGCCAAGCATGTCAACAAAGCCACTCTAGAAGACAATAATCCACGGCTTATTGTGACATTCAGCAAGCAGAGAGATAGTCTATATATGTAGGATCATAAAGAAAAACTAGCACTTAGTGTTAAGTGATCCCATGGTAGGGGACAAACTTCCCCAGAGACAGACTATAACATTCAGGAAGGCCCCATCTACCAGTGATTTCCTGGTTAACAGTAGCCCAGAAATAAGATCAGGCTTAAGCTGGCTGGCGGGTCAGAAAGGGTTTGTAAGATGCTCCTCCTGTAGGGCATGCAAGTTTGGCATCAGTAAAACATCCTACAGCACGCCATTTGATGCAAAGCCCACTAAAATCCAGAAATTCCTCACATGTAAAACTGAGTTTACCATCTATGTGCTGGAGTGCTCTTGTGGACTGCGGTACGTGGGTAGCACGAAACTGCAGGTCCACAAGAGGATTCTCCAGCACTTACGGGCCATAACAAATTCGGATGTAACTTATCCGGGGCCCGCCACTTCAGAGAAGTCCACGGCAACGATTTGGAGCAACTAAAATTCTGTCGTGGACTCGGTCCCAATACTAAGACGAGGTGGCAATAGGGAGGCAATCCTGAGGAAACTGGAAACTAGGTACATTTTGGAGCTAGACAGCAAAAGCCCACAAGGCCTCAATACAACAGAGGACCTGTACACTTGGCTATAATAGTGCCTAGCCATGAGGATAGATCTGCACTATCAGTAACAGAATCAAAAAGATAGACTGCACTCCTTAATCCCTGTATATAACCTTCCTTTTCTAATTTTCTAGAAGAATAGTTTTTAAGTAAATGCACTTTTTGGCACTTAGACACTTTATTGGCAATGGTATGCTCTTATGAGTTTTACTAGATGCAAATCAGCACTTTATTACATGTTTCACAAAAGGATGCACTTTACAATCATAGCAGCGGAACAAAAGCCCACTTGGGCAATATTGAGTTTGCACACTGTTTTAGGTCTGGATTTTTTTAGTTGAACATCTTGATGATACAAACAGAGCACACGAATTAGAACCCCAAGGGGACAAATTTCAAACATGTATTATATTGTAAGTGCGTAGCATTGGGCTATTTTAAGTGGTTTCTCAAAAAATGTTCTTAACAATGTGCGGTATATTTATTGTATTTATACAGATAATCAGCATATTTATTAAGTGCATGGTTAACATTTTCTGTCCAGATTTAGAAATGTGTAATTTGGCTGCGAAAATTGTATTGTGTTAAATGGGACTCAGAACGATAGTCTGTTGTCCATATCGTTTAGGCACTTAGCACTTTAAATCTGGGGAGGCCTCGGAGGCGCGTCATGTGATCAAAGCCTGCAAAGGCCGAAACGCGTCATGGCGGCACAGCGCATCAACAAATAAAGATAATTTTGCACAAAGAAAGTGGAGTCCGTTCCTGCTTCTGGTTCCAAGGTTCAGGGAATCGCGAAAGAACGAAGGATTTGGTTTCGATATATATATATATCGCAGTCCACTACACTCTCAGAACCTCCTCTCGGCGAAAAGAGAGTAACAGGCACCCAGGGATATAGTGGCAAGTTGTTTTTATTCCTCCTCACTCCTCACTCCTCCGATGACGCGTTTCGAGCAACAAGTGCCCTTGTTATATATATATATATCACAACAAAAGTTCCAATGAAATACACACTCAGGGATTGCCACTACGTGCTGGTTTATTAGTCAAGAAGTTAAGCTTTTCGACAGCAGCGCTGTCTTGATCACACATTGACTAAACAGGACAAGTGCAATACATAGCCATTTGAAAACATAAACAAGGGACTCCAAATGGAGTAAAGAAATCTCAAACAAATTTGGGGGCCATCTTGTAGCTTCTTTCAATGCAAGAAACGCAATGCGTATAGTAGCTTGAAATGCCTGAGGCAGGGATACAAATATGATATGGAAGAACCACCAGAAATGTGACTACTTGTATATCATGAAACACTCAGATTCAAAAAACTTAAATAAGTTCAACAGTGCTGGTAGTAATATGCAAGAGAATACTGTCACGTGCTGATTGAAGTAAATACATACGCCGTAGTGGCAAAAGACCAAGTCATGCACATGAACAAATCCCAATATCAAGATAACTGATGGCAATATCTTAAACAGACTAAAAGCATTCGTTCGCCAAGCGGCAAAAGATCCTATGTTACACATGGGAAAGCAAACATAAACACAAGTGAGCGAAGTGCAATGTAAAAAACACCACAAACTTGCAATAACTTATGGGATGTTACTGTTGTAGTATGACAACAATACAATATTAAAGAAAGTTTAAAGAAAGATATTTTCTCTTAACGCCAAGATGTGCATGCCCGAAACCGGGGAAGAAAAGGGTAGGGAACCCGTGCAAAAGTGTTCAACCGTCAACGGTGGGCCCCTTCCTGTGAAAAAACAAAATACTTTTGATTAAAAATATGTGGAACATTCCTACATAAAATCACAGAATGCATTGTATTGTACATACTCAAAATAAAGAGATCAAATGAAAAGGAGAAACATAGAGGCTACAGAAGTGCATTTGCACAAAAGCCAGATCAGTCATCATGCAGATGTGTACCTAATTCCTCATCCAAGTTGTGTCCCCCGGGGTACATGATCTCAAGCTCAAGTATGCATTTGGACTCACGTTTGCAGCGCTTGAGTACCTGGTTCCCACCCCTGGGGCCAATATGTACTTGTTCAATGGTGAAGTAGCTCAAGAAGGAACTATTTGAAAGATGATATTCCTGAAAATGCCTAGCAATGGGATAATGTGTATCCTTATTGGTAATGGCACGCATGTGTTCTAAAACCCTCTTTCTTAGCCATACAGGTTGTAATCCCGACATACCTCAGTTTGCAGGGGCATTCAAGCACATATATGACAAAAGTCTAGCTACTTGTAAGGAATTGTGTTATGTTTTTGATCTTATTCTTCCCAGGTATTGTGAATTCCTTTTTCATGTAGCTATTGCGGCAAGCTTTGCAATGTCCACAAGGGGAAAGCCTTGTAAGTTGTGGTTACCTAGGGCGGGATTGTTGGATATATCACTGTGGACAAGGATATCCCTCAGGCTGCGACTTCTCCTGTACGTGACCCTGGGTCTGTGATCAAGGGTGTGTCCTAAAGTAGGATCACTGGTGAGGATATCCCAGTTGCGTGACAGAATTCTGTGTATTTGCTGTGAATTGCTATTGTATGTCAAGATAACGCTCGTGTCCTTCGTCATAGTGGTGTCAGTGTCCCTCGTCTGTTCTCTGAGGGTTTGAGATCTGTGGACCTTGCTGCCTTTAGACATTGCGTGTTTGAGAACCCACTCAGGATACCGTCTGGCTCTAAATCTAGAGATCATGTTCTCTTGTTCAATTGTGAATACTTCAACGGTGCTGCAGTTTCTTTTTGCTCTCAGCAGTTCACCATAGGAAATACTCCACTTAAGATTGTCGGGGTGACTGCTGAGAGCATGAAGACTGTTGCCCTCAGTCGTTTTGCGAAAGAGGCTGGTTTGTAAAGTATCATTGTGTACTTCAACTCTTACATCAAGGAACTCAATGCTGTCTCTACTCATGTTGCAAGACAGTTTTATGTTGTGATCATTGCCATTAAGTTTGTTAATAAATGCAATGGCTTCCTCCTCAGTGCCGTTACAAATTATAAACAAATCGTATCCATAGGACCACCTTCGAGAGGTCTGGTCTGATGTCTGTGTTTTTGTGAATCTCTTCCTCCCACAATCCGAGGAATAGGTTGGCAAAACTGGGAGCAAAACATGTTCCCATAGCTGTCCGAAGCACCTGCCTGTAGAGGGTGCCATTGAACATGAAGATGTTATTGTGAAGGCATAGCCACATCATGTCAAGCAGCATGTTGGTGTGTTCTAAATATCTTATATGTTTATTTTTGAGGAAATGGAAGCAGGCTTCAGTCACATGTTTGGTGGTTCTTCCATATCATATTTGTATCCCTGCCTCTGGCATTTCAAACTACTATACGCATTGCGTTTCTTGCATTGAAAGATGCTACAAGATGGCCCCCACATTTGTTTGTGATTCCTTTACTCCATTTGGAGTCCCTTGTTTATGTTTTCACATGGCTATGTATTGCACTCGTCCTGTTTAGTCGATGTGTGATCAAGACAGCGCTGCTGTCGAAACGCGTAACTTCTTCAGTAATAAATCAGCACTTAGTGGCAATCCCTGAGCGTGCTTTTCATTGGAACTCGTTGTGGCACTTCGTCAAGCTGGCTCCGCCGGCAACACGCACCACCTCACAATGGCCCGTGGTTTCCAGCAGGAGCTCTGTTTTTGGTGGATGGATATATATATATCTCTCTATATATCTATATATATATATATATATATATATATATATATTATCTACTGGCGGTCGCCAGTAGATAGTTATAGTTACAACCTATTATCCATAGGAAATCCGCGACATTCTATTTGAAATAACTCTCTTGCCGGTTGACGTATCTTCGCAAAATTTTCAAACTTTGTGGGGCGCTCCGGTCCGCTCCTACCCTGAAAGTCTCGGGGATTCGTCAAGCGGGGGCCGAGAAAAAGGGGGTCCCAAAACGTGTTTTCCCCATGCAATTTTCCATAGGAAACTTTAGACACGGCTACAGCCCGAACTGCTGAACGGAATTACACCAAATTTGGCAAAGAGGTAGTTCTTGGTTCAGAAAGAACCCTTTTGTTAAATGGTGTAAATCCGTTCAGTAGTTGCTGAGAAAATCAAAGTAAAAGTACATATATATCTATGGGCACGGAGGATTCGCGCACCCTGAGCGCACCCTGCGCGCACCGTCCCGATCACGAGCTGCATGTTAATTGGCTGTCAGCTGGCTGTCAACATTCCGATTCAGGAAATGTTGGCAGCCATTTTGTCCCTCGGTAGAACCGAGGGACAGAAACAAGTGCGCAAAGCGCACAAAGGGGGCAGGGTAGAAACACCCTGACCCCCTAGGTTTGCTCAGGGGGTCCCACAAGGACCCCCTGGGCAAAAAAAAAAAAAATTTTTTTTTTTAAATCGGCAGGATGCGCTCAGGGTGCGCGAATCCTGCCGAAAAAAAAAAAATCGAAGCGCGGTCTCCCGCGCTCGATTGTATTTGCCCCCGGGTGGCCCAAGTCCCGGGGGCATGGTGGGGAGTTTAATTTTATGTGTGGGGGGCCTCAAAGGGCCCCCAAGCCCCGAGGACCGCCACCCCCGGGGCTTTCTTTTAAAAATGGTGCGGGAGGGCTCTGAGCCCTCCCGCAGCCCGAGGACCACCACCTCCCGGGGCTTTTTAAAAAAAATTAAACAACCTGTGTGGGGGCTCCAGCCCCCACACGCCCGGGGACCGCCACCTCCCGGGGCACTAACAAATTAAAATGGGGGTCCGTTTTGGACCCCGAAGCCCTGGGGACCACCACCTCCCGGGGCTGTGCTGATGTAGGGAGGGGGCCGCGCGGCCCCCTCCTGGAGCCCTTGATGGCCCTGGGGACCACCACCCCCAGGGCCGGCTCCTGCAGTGTCCCGGGGTGCCTACCCCCGGGACACTGTAGTTGCTATGGCAGGACGGGAGCCTCGCGGCTCCCGTCCTGCCATAGCAAGCTGCTTTGGATATTGGAAGAGAGCAGGAAACCTGTCTCTCTTCCAATATCCAAAGCCGATTGCTTTCCACATGGGGAGCAGCATGTCAGCTGCTCCCCATGTGGAACTAGCAATGCCGGCTCCCAAGGGACGTGGGGAGCCGGCGGGACTGTGGGGGGATTGGGGACCCCCACAGTCCCCAACGGAGAGGGCCAGCCCGGGGGATGGGGTCCCCGGGGAAAGTAGTGGCCCAGGAGGGGGGCCACGCGGCCCCCTCCCCAAAAAAGAAAAAAAAAAAAAAAAATGGAAAGGCCGGCCCCGGGGGATGGGGTCCCCGGGGCCTTAAATGGCCTGAGGAGGGGGCCACGCAGCCCCCTCCCAAGAAAAATAAAAAGGCCATGCCCCGGGGATGGGGTCCCCGGGGCCAATACAGGCCCAGGGAAGGGGGCCACGCAGCCCCCTTCCCGTTTTTTTAATAAAATTAAATTTAAAAAAGGGGTAAGGCCCTGGGGGATGGGGTCCCCAGGGACAAAAAACAGGAAAAAGGAAGGGGGCCACACAGCCCCCTTCAGGGGACAAAAAAAAAAAAAAAAAACGATCGGGCCCGCAGGCCCCGCCCCTTCCTTCACCACTCTGCAAACGCGCCCCTGGCGCATTTGCAGAGGGGAACGAATTCCCCTTGAATACTGGGGGTCCCTGGGGCCAACTAGCCCACCAGGAACCTCCAATATGCGCCAGGGGCTGCGTTGCAGAGACGTGTAGAGAGGCCACACCCTCTTTACACCTCTCTGCAACGCAGCTCTGTGGCGCTTTTGGAGGTATATGGTGGGCTAGTTGGACTCCGGGGACCCTCAGGATTCAAGGGGACTTAATCCCCCAACTTAAAACGCGCCACGGGGCGCGTTTGCACAGTGGTGAAGGAGGGGGCGGGGCTTCAGGTGACATGTGTGCAAACAGGCCCCGTGGCGCGTTTTAAGATGGGGAATTAAATCCCCTTCAATCCTGAGGGTCCCTGGGGGCCAACTAGCCCAACAGGTACATCCAGAAAGCGCCACAGAGCTGCGTTGCAGAGAGGTGTAAAAAGGGGTGTGGCCTCTCTGCAACGCAGCCCCCTGGCGCATATTGGAGGTTCCTGGTGGGCTAGTTGGCCCCTAGGGACCCTCAGGATTCAAGGTGACTTAATCCCCCAACTTAAAACGCGCCACGGGGCGCGTTTGCACAGATGTCACCTCAGGCCCCGCCCCTCCCTTCACCATTGTGCAAATATTCTTCTAAAATCATCCGAAATACGAATTCCGATTTACTCACCTGTTATCAGGAGAGACCTCAGTGCTGCATCTTTCAGCCCAGTACTGATCCTCAAAAGTAATTTTAACCGTACTTACCAGTAACTTGAATTTCCTTCCATAGGATATCATTGCCTGCTTTTTGCTGAAAAAGTTTCTAAGTATTGATTTTTGAAACATACAAATATTCCTCTAAAATCAGCCGAAATACGAATTCCGATTTACTCACCTGTTATAAGGAGAGACCTCAGTGCTGTATCTTTCAGCCCAGTACTGGTCCTGAAAAGTAATTTTAACCGTACTTACCAGTAACTTGAATTTCCTTCCATAGGCTAACATTGACTGGTTTCACTTGGAAATTCTTCTAAGTGTGGAGTTTTGGAACTTTAAAATATTCCTCTAAAATCAGCCGAAATACGAATTCCGATTTACTGACCTGTTATCAGGAGAGACCTCAGTGCTGCATCTTTCAGCCCAGTACTAATCCTGAAAAGTAATTTTAACCGTACTTACCAGTAACTTGAATTACCTTCATAGGCTAACATTGACTGGTTTCACTTGGAAATTCTTCTAAGTGTGGAGTTTTTGAACTTTATAATATTCCTCTAAAATCAACCAAAGTACGAATACCAATTTACTCACCTGTTATCAGGAGAGAACCCAGTGCTGCATCTTTTAGCCCAGCACTGACCCTGAAAAGTAATTGTAACCGTACTTACCAGTAACTTATATTTTCTTCCATAGGAATCCATTGTCTGGTTTTCAGCAAAAAAGTTTCAAAGTGTTGATTTTTACAAACTACAAATATTCCTTAAAAATCACCTGTATGACTTAAACGCATTCTTTCAACTGTTTACAGGAGATTCACCAGTGCTGGATCCAGTATCCAACACTGAGTAAGAAAAAGTAACGATAACAGTTTTTACCTGCTAAGTGAATTTCCTTCCATAGGATAACATTGGTGATTCTATGAGAAAAAGTTTCTAAGTGTCAACTTTTAAAATACAATAATATTCCTTAAAAATCACGACTGTAACCAAAACGCTTTTACTCAACTGTTTACAGGAGATGTACCAGGACTGAATCTAGGATCCAGTCCTGTGGTTAGAAAAGTAATCCATAAAGTAACTAATTGCATTTAACTAGAAATTCACATTGAGCTGAATGTTGCATTGTGTTTGAAAATGTGTTGCCCATTGCAACAACTGTAACTACTGTACTTAAAAGTCTATTGCCTATGTGCAAAGTATTTAAACTAAAGTAATTCATTCTGAGAAAGTATTTTTGTAATGTAATGTATAATGTAATTACAATGTAATTTAAAAAATAAAATATGTAAAAAAAAATTGTTTCTAAAAATGTAGTAAATCAGTATGAAAAAAATTAATATAACAATTAATACATTTAAAAATTGTCATTTACAAAACCTTTGAAATTCACTGAAAAAACCGTAGGTATCAGGCACGTTATAGTTAGAAATTAGCATTTAAAAAACCTTTGAAATTCACTGAAAAAACCATAGGTTTCAGACACGTTATAGTTACAAATTAGCATTTAAAAAACCTTTGAAATTCACTGAAAAAACCATAGGTTTCAGATACGTTATAGTTACAAATTAGCATTTAAAAATCCTTTGTAATTCACTGAAAAAACCATAGGTTTTAGGGACAGTTATAGTTACTTGGACATTGCACTCGTACAAAACCCGTGAAATTCCCCCGTTATAGTTAGTTCAGCTAACTATAACTCGCGCCCCCGCAATGCACTGCTGATGACGTCACATATTACATCACTCATGACATGGTCAGTGACATCACTGATGACATCACTGATGACATCTCAAATGACATCACTGATGACATCATCCACGTGATAATCTGATGCACCTCCTCACACCCTAATATAATCTTTGATACACCCACTCTAAATTACAGACTGCCATTCGCAAAACCATAGACACTCCAACACCAATAACTACATACCCACTCACTGATTCTTAGGTCTACACACACACATCCACTCACTCACCCGTACAGTCACTCATACTTACGGTCACTCAGTACAGGACTATCATATGCACTCTTACTCCTATATAGACACTCAAACAATGCCACTCATCCATAGAGATACTCAGACACCTAGTCAGTCATGCAAATAATTAAACACACTGCCATTTACTCACCTATACAGTTATACCCACACCAGCTCACTTACTCATACAAATAGTATCACATTGTTACGCTCTTATACAATCACTGATACAAGCACACACTCATCCATACAGCCATTATCACAATCACTCACTCTTGCTTATAGCTATTTATATACTCCAACACACATATATACTGCCTTTCACATATGTAGTTACTCACACATGTACCACTGGGACATACATTCACTCACTAACACACTCTTACACACACTTACCCACCCATACAGTCTATCACAGATGCACTCTTGAAACCATCCACCCAGTGAATCACCCACTCACACATCTATGCACAGAGTTGCACACACCCCTCCCACACAAACACTCAGGCACCCATACAGATACTCAGACAAGCATTCAATAACTCATATAGACACTCATTTAGCTATTCACAAACACATGCAGCCACTTACACAGCAACAGACAGACGGATACAGACATTCACCCAGATTAGTCACTAACCCATGCATTCAGTAAGATACGTTAAATCACTCACTTTTAGAGTCAGTCACGCACCTACTAAATCATCCATACAGACACTTACACACCCACTCATTCTTCAATACGTCTTTTCCTATATATATTAAAAATATTTAAACTTTACAGAAACACACAGTCACTGGATGATGTCATCAGTGATGTCATTTGAGATGTCATCAGTGATGTCATCAGTGATGTCACTGACCATGTCATGAGTGATGTAATATGTGACGTCATCAGCAGTGCATTGCGGGGCGCGAGTTATAGTTAGCTGAACTAACTATAACAGGGGAATTTCACGGGTTTTGTACGAGTGCAATGTCCAAGTAACTATAACTGTCCCTAAAACCTATGGTTTTTTCAGTGAATATATATATATATATATATTCACTGAAAAAAACGTAGGTTTCAGGCACGTTATAGTTACAAATTAACATTTTAAAAACCTTTGAAATTCACTGAAAAAACCATAGGTTTCAGACACGTTATAGTTAGAAATTAGCATTTAAAAAACCTTTGAAATTCACTGAAAAAACCATAGGTTTTAGGGACAGTTATAGTTAGTTGGACATTGCACTCGTACAAAACCCGTGAAATTCCCCGTTATAGTTAGTTCAGCTAACTATAACTCGCGCCCCACAATGCACTGCTGATGACGTCACATATTACATCACTCATGACATGGTCAGTGACATCACTGATGACATCACTGATGACATCTCAAATGACATCACTGATGACATCATCCAGTGACTGTGTTTCTGTAAAGTTTAAATATGTTTAATATATATAGGGAAAGGCGTATTGAAGAATGAGTGGGTGTATAAGTGTCTGAATGGATGATTTAGTACGTGCGTGACTGACTCTACAAGTGAGTGATTAAACGTATCTTACTGAATGCATGGGTTAGTGACTAAACTGTGTGAATGTCTGTATCCGTCTGTTGGTGTGTAAGTGGATGCATGGATTTGCGAATAGCTACATGAGTGTCTATATGGGTTATTGATTGGTTCTATGAGTATCTGTATGGGTGCCTGAGTGTTTGTGTGGATGGGGTGTGTGCGACTGTGCATAGATGTGTGAGTGGGTGATTCACTGGGTGGATGGTTTCAAGAGTGCATCTGTGATAGACTGTATGGGTGGGTAAGTGTGTGTAAGAGTGTGTTAGTGAGTGAATGTATGTCCCAGTGGTACATGTGTGAGTAACTACATATGTGAAAGGCAGTATATATGTGTATTGGAGTATATAAATAGCTATAAGCGAGAGTGAGTGATTGTGATAGTGGCTGTATGGATGAGTGTGTGCTTGTATCAGTGATTGTATAAGAGCGTAACAATGTGCTAGTATTTGTATGATTAAGTGAGCTGGTGTGTGTATAACTGTATAGGTGAGTAAATGGCAGTGTGTTTAATTATTTGCTTGACTGACTAGGTGTGTGAGTACCTCTATGGATGAGTGGCGGTGTTTGAGTGTCTATATAGGAGTAAGAGTGCATATGATAGTCCTGTACTGAGTGACCATAAGTATGAGTGACTGTACGGGTGAGTGAGTGGATGTGTGTGTGTAGACCTAAGAATCAGTGAGTGGGTATGTAGTTATTGGTGTTGGAGTGTCTATGGTTTTGCGAATGGCACTCTGTAATTTAGATTGGGTGTATCAAAGGTTATATTAGGGTGTGAGGAGCTGCATCAGATTATCACGTGGATGATGTCATCAGTGATGTCATTTGAGATGTCATCAGTGATGTCATCAGTGATGTCACTGACCATGTCATGAGTGATGTAATATGTGACGTCATCAGCAGTGCATTGCGGGGCGCGAGTTATAGTTAGCTGAACTAACTATAATGGGGAATTTCACGGGTTTTGTACGAGTGCAATGTCCAACTAACTATAACTGTCCCTAAAACCTATGGTTTTTTCAGTGAATTTCAAAGGTTTTTAAATGCTAATTTCTAACTATAACGTGTCTGAAACCTATGGTTTTTTCAGTGAATTTCAAAGGTTTTTAAAATGCTAATTTGTAACTATAACGTGCCTGAAACCTATGGTTTTTTCAGTGAATTTCAAAGGTTTTTAAATGACAATTTTTAAATGTATTAATTTTTATATTAATTTTTTCACACTGATTTACTACATTTTTAGAAACAATTTCTTTTACATATTTTATTTTTTAAATTACATTGTAATTACATTATACATTACATTACAAAAAATACTTTCTCAGAATGAATTACTTTAGTTTAAATACTTTGCACATAGGCAATAGACTTTTAAGTACAGTAGTTACAGTTGTTGCAATGGGCAACACATTTTCATACACAATGCAACATTCAGCTCAATGTGAATTTCTAGTTAAATGCAATTAGTTACTTTATGGATTACTTTTCTAACCACAGGACTGGATCCTAGATTCAGTCCTGGTACATCTCCTGTAAACAGTTGAGTAAAAGCGTTTTGGTTACAGTCGTGATTTTTAAGGAATATTATTGTATTTTAAAAGTTGACACTTAGAAACTTTTTCTCATAGAATCACCAATGTTATCCTATGGAAGGAAATTCACTTAGCAGGTAAAAACTGTTATCGTTACTTTTTCTTACTCAGTGTTGGATCCTGGATCCAGCACTGGTGCATCTCCTGTAAACAGTTGAAAGAATGCGTTTAAGTCATACAGGCGATTTTTAAGGAATATTTGTAGTTTGTGAAAATCGACACTTTGAAACTTTTCTGCTGAAAACCAGACAATGGATTCCTATGGAAGAAAATATAAGTTACTGGTAAGTACGGTTAAAATTACTTTTCAGGACCAGTACTGGGCTGAAAGATACAGCACTGAGGTCTCTCCTTATAACAGGTGAGTAAATCGGAATTCGTATTTCGGCTGATTTTAGAGGAATATTTGTATGTTTCAAAAATCAACACTTAGAAACTTTTTCAGCAAAAAGCAGGCAATGATATCCTATGGAAGGAAATTCAAGTTACTGGTAAGTACGGTTAAAATTACTTTTGAGGATCAGTACTGGGCTGAAAGATGCAGCACTGAGGTCTCTCCTGATAACAGATGAGTAAATCGGAATTCGTATTTCGGCTGATTTTAGATGAATATTTTAAAGTTCCAAAACTCCACACTTAGAAGAATTTCCAAGTGAAACCAGTCAATGTTAGCCTATGGAAGGAAATTCAAGTTACCGGTAAGTACGGTTAAAATTACTTTTCAGGACCAGTACTGGGCTGAAAGATACAGCACTGAGGTCTCTCCTGATAACAGGTGAGTAAATCGGAATTCGTATTTCGGCTGATTTTAGATGAATATTTTAAAGTTCCAAAACTCCACACTTAGAAGAATTTCCAAGTGAAACCAGTCAATGTTAGCCTATGGAAGGAAATTCAAGTTACCGGTAAGTACGGTTAAAATTACTTTTCAGGACCAGTACTGGGCTGAAAGATACAGCACTGAGGTCTCTCCTGATAACAGGTGAGTAAATCGGAATTCGTATTTGGGCTGATTTTAGAGGAATATTTGTATGTTTCAAAAATCAACACTTAGAAACTTTTTCAGCAAAAAGCAGGCAATGATATCCTATGGAAGGAAATTCAAGTTACTGGTAAGTACGGTTAAAATTACTTTTGAGGATCAGTACTGGGCTGAAAGATGCAGCACTGAGGTCTCTCCTGATAACAGGTGAGTAAATCGGAATTCGTATTTCGGCTGATTTTAGAGGAATATTTTAAAGTTCCAAAACTCCACACTTAGAAGAATTTCCAAGTGAAACCAGTCAATGTTAGCCTATGAAGGAAATTCAAGTTACCGGTAAGTACGGTTAAAATTACTTTTGAGGATCAGTACTGGGCTGAAAGATGCAGCACTGAGGTCTCTCCTGATAACAGGTGAGTAAATCGGAATTCGTATTTCGGCTGATTTTAGAGGAATATTTTAAAGTTCCAAAACTCCACACTTAGAAGAATTTCCAAGTGAAACCAGTCAATGTTAGCCTATGAAGGAAATTCAAGTTACCGGTAAGTACGGTTAAAATTACTTTTCAGGACCAGTACTGGGCTGAAAGATGCAGCACTGAGGTCTCTCCTGATAGCAGGTGAGTAAATCGGAATTCGTATTTCGGCTGATTTTAGAGGAATATTTTAAAGTTCCAAAACTCCACACTTAGAAGAATTTCCAAGTGAAACCAGTCAATGTTAGCCTATGAAGGAAATTCAAGTTACCGGTAAGTACGGTTAAAATTACTTTTGAGGATCAGTACTGGGCTGAAAGATGCAGCACTGAGGTCTCTCCTGATAGCAGGTGAGTAAATCGGAATTCGTATTTCGGCTGATTTTAGAGGAATATTTTAAAGTTCCAAAACTCCACACTTAGAAGAATTTCCAAGTGAAACCAGTCAATGTTAGCCTATGGAAGGAAATTCAAGTTACTGGTAAGTACGGTTAAAATTACTTTTCAGGATTAGTACTGGGCTGAAAGATGCAGCACTGAGGTCTCTCCTGATAACAGGTGAGTAAATCAGAATTCGTATTTCGGCTGATTTTAGAGGAATATTTGCACAATGGTGAAGGGAGGGGGCGGGGCCTGAGGTGACATCTGTGCAAACGCGCCCCGTGGCGCGTTTTAAGTTGGGGGATTAAGTCCCCTTGAATCATGAGGGTCCCTACGGGCCAACTAGCCCACCAGGAACCTCCAGTATGCGCCAGGGGCTGCGTTGCAGAGACATGTACAGAGGCCACACCCCTTTTTACACCTCTCTGCAACGCAACTCTGTGGCGCTTTCTGGACGTACCTGTTGGGCTAGTTGGCCCCAAGACCCTCAGGATTGAAGAGGATTTAATTCCCCATCTTAAAACGCACCACGGGGCCTGTTTACACACATGTCACCTGAAGCCCCGCCCTCCTTCACCACTGTGCAAACGCGCCCGTGGCGCGTTTTAAGTCGGGGATTAACTCCCTTGAATCCTGAGGGTCCCTGGGGTGCAACTAGCCCACCATATACCTCCAAAAACGCCATAGAGCTGCGTTGCAGAGAGGTGTAAAAGGGGCGTGGCCTCTGTACACCTCTCTGCAAGGCAGCCCCTGGCGCATACTGGAGGTTCCTGGTGGGCTAGTTGGCCCCCAGGGACCCCAGTATTCAAGGGGATCGTTCCCCTCTCTGCAAACGCGCCAGGGCGCGTTTGCAGAGTGGTGAAGGAAGGGGCGGGGCCTACGGGCCGATCGTTTTTTTGTTTTTTCCCCTGAAGGGAGGCTGTGTGGCCCCCTTCCTTTTCCTATTTTTAGGCCCTGGGGACCCCATCCCCCAGGGCCTTACCCCTTTTTTAAATTAAAATAAATTAAAAAAAACGGGAAGGGGGCCGCGTGGCCCCCTTCCCTGGGCCTGTATTGGCCCCGGGGACCTCATCCCCCGGGGCATGGCCTCTTTTTTTATTTGGAGGGGGCTGCGTGGCCCCCTCCTCAGGCCATTTAAGGCCCCGGGGACCCCATCCCCGGGCCGGCCTTGCACTTTTTAAAAATTTTTTTCCTTTTTTTACTTTGGGGAGGGGGCTGCGTGGCCCCCTCCGTGGCCACTTATGGCCCCGGGGACCCCATCCCCCGGGGCCTGGCCTCTCGTTGGGGACTGTGGGGGGTCCCCAAGCCCCCCACAGTCCCGCCGGCTCCCCGTGTCCTACGGGAGCCGGCATTGCTTACACATGGGGAGCAGCTAACATGCTGCTCCCCATGTGGAAAGCTGTCGGCTTTGGATATTGGAAGAGAGAGCAGGTTTCCCTGCCTCTCTTCCAATATCCAAAGCAAGTTTGCAATGACAGGACGGGAGCCGCGAGGCTCCCATCCTGTCATTGCAAACAGCAGTGTCCCGGGGGTAGGCACCCCGGGACACTGCAGGAGCCGGCACTGAGGGCAAAGATGGCCGCCGAGAGGTTGTATTGGCAGCTACGGCCCGAGCTCCCCTTCCCTGGAGAGCCAAATGAATAGATAATGCGGATGGTCATATCATATAGCACATATCCGGTATATTTGACCATACTGTTGGCGGACTGGCAAGTCTTAAGCAACCAGCAAGATTCATCACGCGCTCCGAGCTGTGGGGAAATACAGAGGTGCAGGAGCACTGTCTGCATCACCCGATCATCATACATACAGCGCAGAAGCATCGGAAACGGCAAGCAGTTTATAGCGCTCAAACGCCACACTCTAGCGCTTGCGATCAGGATGGCCCCCGGACCTGTAAACAGAAGGATCCCAAAAGCCAGAAGGATCCGAAAGACAATCCCAGGGAGCCTTCGAAACCACAGGGAACCGCATCAGGACGTGGCATCGGCCAGCAGCAGCGGCGTGCACCGCAGAAGCAAGTGGACGCCGGGCTCAATATCTCGCAGCGAAATAGCGGTGATCTCGGCCCGCTAACATTATCCGGACTAGTATCCCTCTCAGACAACCAACACTGGCAGAGCACTTCACACACGCCGCGAGCCTTACCGGAGAAACCTCAGCGCTGCTAGAGGGAATCCAGGCACCAGCTACTGCAACAATAGAGGACGCATTGACAGAGTCGCTGACAGAGCCGTCAACTGCTCTCACACTGACGGCGAATCTGGTAGTGCTGCAAGCACTCCCTGGGCCAGCCTGTAGGGGTGAGAAGCCGAATGAAGAGATTACGATCGTGTCTGACAGTGGTGTGCAACAAATCCCAAAGGTAACGATACAGACCGGCAGTAGTGAAGCAAATATGATAATCAATTCTAACTCTTCCTCTCGTGCTTCTGAACTTGTTGGGCCTACTGCGAGTCCTCAATGTAAAATAATAGATACTGGCTCATGTATTGGCCAACTGAGTGGCTATGAACAAACTCAAGTCAGTAACACGGGGGTGGAGAGGCGCGAAAGACTACCGGGTCGCCAGACGGAGAGTGTTTTTTCTCTTTAAATGATGACTCTGATGTTCCCCACACTAGTGAAGATAATCTTTCGGATTATACAGACTCGGGAGAGACTTCCTCGGGGCAGAAGGCATCAAGGGCATCAAGGGCAACAGTGGCAAGAGCTAGGTTAAGATCTAAAGGCAAAGGGAGTCCTACGGCCCCCTTAGGGCGCAGCAGCAGCTCGCAGACTCACCTGGGATTATTCAGCCTCCTCTCAATTATACCCTGAAGATGGTATGACACCCAACTCTAACTTTAAAGAGGATACCGGTCTGAAGGCAATCACTACTGCTACAGCTACTGCCACCAGCCCAACGTCAGCCCCTACGATGGAACTGATATATACTACATTAAAGCAAATGCAGGGAGAAGTTAGATCAGAGTCACGCAGGGCGCAAATGGCTACAAAGAAATTGCAAGGCTCACTCCGGAAAATAAATAAACTCTACGAAGGCCTAGAGAGCAGGGTTACCCAGGTGGAGGATAGGACCGGGAGGCTTGAGGATCAGGCTAATGAATGGCAGACTTTTAAGAACACACAAGAAAAGATCTCTGAGGACCTGTTATGGAAGGTTGAGGATTTAGAAAATAGACAGAGAAGAAACAATGTCAGACTTTTGGGCTTGGTCGAAAACGCGGAAGGGAGGGATGCAAGAGCCTTTGTAGTTGCCCTTTTGAAAGGGGCATTTCCGGAACTTACAGAGTGGAATTGGGATGCGGAGGTTCAGCGAGCCCATCGGTTCCCACTGATCCTAAAGAGAAGAGGGACAGAGGACTCGGGGGGTACCCAAGGGCTATGCTTGTATATATTGGTAACTACCTCCTTAGGCAAGCTATTATGGATAAGGCGAAACCTGAGACCAAACGTACGTTTGAGGGGAATACATTCTTCGCCCGTCCCGATTTCTGTCACGCCACTGTTGAGCGGAGGTGGCGTCTTAGGCAAATGATAAGATCGTTTCAGGAGGCAAAAAGTGAGGCTTATTTGCTATATCCAGCCCGCCTAAAGGTTATCACTAATGGCCGAGTCCACATGTTTTTTTCTGAGATTAAAGCGCAAATCTATTTAACGGAACTATTATCTAAGAAAGGAGCAGATGGTACTTCCTGAGTTGTTATTAAATAGTTGAAACTGACTCCCTAATAATGTCATAAAGGGGGCGCTGATCTTGGGTGGTGCTCCAACAGTGGGGGGGTTTGTAAGGTAATTTAGGTTTAGATACACTGATTGGCGCTCTAATATTAATACATGACATGATCACTTTTGAAAGGGTATTATGGTTGCTTTGCTAGAACAGTAATTGATAGGTAGGTAAGGATCATCTTAAACTATAGATATGGTCTAAATATGGATTAATACTATGATAAATGAATAGTATGTGCTATATGACATATGAAAAGGCAGGGAGGGGGCGGCCGCGGCCGCGCTGCCCTCTTCGGATCTCTGCTGCCACACATAGGTCATTCGTGACCTATTTGCCAACAAGAAGGGTGGGGGGTGGGGGGTGGGCCTGGGGTCTGGGCAGGGGGCGAGCGGTAGGGATAGTCAGGGTGGGGGGGTTTAACACAGCACAGCAGAACGGTTAGTGGACACAAGGTACAGTGTAATGGATACAAGTGGATGGAAACTGCAAAAATGGGAGTAAGAGTCAGAGTTGGCAAGATGATTGAAGAGGGTACTGTAAGAGGTCTTATTTCCAAACCGGATATATGGAGTTGAGAATAGCTACAATGAATGTGAATGGACTGAATGATCCTGGTAAGAGACAACGAGTCGCATTAATGTTACGAACAATGCGGCTTGATATTCTATGTGTGCAAGAAACACACATAGAGGGGATTAAAGGCAGGCTCCTGGAGCAACTAGGTTTTCATCTCTTGGCTTGCACCAGGCAGGGGACCAAAACCCGTGGGGTGGCTATCTTGACGAAAAGAAAGGATATAACAGTAAGACGGAAACTTGAGGATAAGTGGGGCAGATGGGTATTAGTAGAGTGTGGGATGCCGGCTGAGATTTTTACTATATGTTCGGTATACGGGTCCACGGAAGATGACCCTGATATCTTTGAGTTCCTGGATACTGAGCTAGCCTCTTGGTCTCCCTCGGTTATCATGTGTGGTGACCTTAACATTAATGGCCTGGGAGGATTGTGGGATGAAGGAGGAGATAGGTATCAGGGCCGAAAGAAAAAAGTATTTAGAGCACTCTCTAGCCTGGTACGCAATAATGCATTGGTTGATATTTGGGATACCTTGAAACCGGAAGATCCCGGTAGCACATTCTATTCAGCCCCACATAAATTAGTAGTCAGGTTGGACTACTTTCTAGCTTCTAAGCTTTTAGTTTCTCGATGCAGGATAGAAAAACTCCTCAGGGTAATGTCAGACCATAGCCCTTTAGTTTTAACATTAGATATGGCTGGGTTAGGAAGGCCTGTGAGATGTTGGACATTTGAGAGGGGGCTTTTGAAGGACAACGCATATATAAAATATATGAAAGATTGGATGATTGAATATTGGGAGGTTAATAGGGGCACCGCTAGTATGGGGATAGTATGGGATACTTTTAAGGCAGGAGTGAGAGGGGAAACTTTAAGTTATAGTCTGCATCGACAGAAACAAGATCGATTGCTAGATTCTATAAAAAGTAATAAAGTAAGAGAGGTAGAGGAGGAGCTATGCCAGGCAATTACCTTAGGGGTAGACCTAGAAGGTATTTTACTTAGACTGGCCCTTGCTAAAGCAGAAGCACAGGATCGATTGGCAGCCAAAGCGGCCACGACCTTTCTGGTTAAAAGGGAACAGTGTCACGAATTCAGCGAAAGGGTAGGGCACACTCTGGCGATACGTATAAGGCAAAAGGAAGCCGCTGCAGCGATCAGGGAGATAGAAGATGGAACTGGGGAATTGATTAATGATGCAGTGGGGATTCAGGAGGCTTTTAGGAGTTACTACAATAAACTCTACCATGAAGATCAGGATAAGGACCCTTTAGACATTCAAAGTTATCTAGATGAGATCAGCATAGATCCGTTAGATGTAATTGATAGAGAGGCATTAGATGCCCTATTTACGTCGGAGGAGATCTTTGAGGCTTTATTTAGTCTTCCCTCGGGCAAAGCGGCTGGCCCTGATCAAATACCCTTAGAATTCTATAAGGTTTTTAATGACGCCATAGGGTCCCAACTTATTGAGATGATTAAGCAAGTACAGACCGGGGGCCGGGCTCCAAATTCTTGGGCGGGGGCAGACATTGTGGTCTTTCTTAAAAGGGGAAACCCCCTAGGCAGCCTGGGTCTTATAGACCCATCACATTGATGAATGGGGATGCAAAGATCTTCTCCAAGATTCTGGCTTCTAGGTTAGGAAAGATAGTTTCTAGAATGGTTAGCCCGACTCAACACGGTTTTATACCCGGGCGGGGGACGATACAACATATTCGTCAGGTCATAACGCTCTTCGACGCTGCGGCAGCCTCTGGAGACCCCATGGCAGTGCTATTTATAGATGCAGTAAAGGCCTTCGATCGGGTCTCCTGGGGCTACCTCTGGGCCGCTATGAGACGGTATGGTTTAGGGGAGGGGTTTATAAGAGCGGTACAGGTTATGTATGATTCTCCATCAGCCCGACTGAAGCTTAATGGAGGATACACGGCCTCATTAGATATTAGGCGTGGCACCCGACAGGGCTGCCCCTGCTCCCCATTACTCTTCGCAATCTATATTGACCCTCTTATCCGGAAGATGGAGGCAAACGAGTACATTCCCCCTATGAGATTTCATGCACTTGAATGTAAAACTTTAGCATATGCAGACGACATCGCGTTAGTCACCCCAAATCCGGATATGGCTTTAAGAGCAATGGAGACAGAAGCGCAGTATTTCGGTCGGGTGTCAGGGTATGCTCTGAACAAACAAAAAACCCAAATAGTTAAGAACACAATGGCAGTTTGTGTTGACGCCCGAGTCATCGACTCTGCGGTGTATTTAGGGATAGAAATCACAGCTGAGCTGGGGCACATTGTGGAGAAAAACATGACCCCAATAATCAACAAAGCCAGGAAAGACTTCGATAGGGTACACAATCTCCATTTATCGTTAGTAGGGCGATGTAATGTTGTAAAAATGGTTTTTCTCCCAAAAATCCTTTATCTATTCAGAGGCATTCCACTAGAGGTCGAGAAAAAGTGGTTTAGTGTGTTAGAGAATTTAGTGAATAAATTTATTTGGGCTCACGGGAAAACTAGAAGGGCAGTAAGGTTCATGTCACTACCTAGGGAACGAGGGGGTTGGGCTATTCCGGATTTTAAACTATATTACTGGGCCACTGCTTTTCAACACATGCGGTGATTACGGGTGAGGAGAGGGTATAGCGGAAGGGCCTGGGGACGCCTCTATGAATCTGTATACATATCTCATTGGAGAAAATGCTCAGAGCTGTTTTGTGAAATTCACTGATCCAAACTATTTCAAAAGAACACGTTTCAAGACACTACAAGCAGCGTATAAAATTTGGGGAATATTTCGTAAAAAAATTGGTCTGGGCCGTCTGAATGCCTACACGAGATTATACAAAAACCCGACACTTCCAGGGGAAATATTTGCAGACTCAACGATGGCAGAGTGGGAAAGATCAGGTATACGGAGGTTGGGGGATCTAATGGGACCCAGCGGTATAGCTCAATTTATCGATTTACAGAAGACCTATGATATAGGTCGCAGCAATTTTTAAGTACCTCCAAATTCGTAGCTTTTTTAGTAGTAAGACAGGAGGGAGTGCTGAATTTAAGGATAATAAAATTATTGATATTATTAGGGCAGGGGAAGACTGCACTATACGGAGGCTATATATGGAGTTGTCGTCCCTGAAAACGGATGATCTTGAGAAACATGGTGGAAAATGGGCAGCTAAGCTGGATATAGAGCAATCCTTGGTAATGGACTCTCTAGAAATGGGTCAGACACTACTATGCTCTGCCGCCCTACAAGCTCAGCACTACAAGACTGTATTCTCTTTGTATCATACACCGGCAAGGATTGCGCAGTGGGGGGGACAATCAGGAATTAGATGTCCACGGTGTAACAGTTTAGAAGCTGAGATAGTACATATGTTTGCAACTTGTCCCCAGCTGCAAAAATTAAAGCAAGATATCTCAGAATTTTTGGGCTACCACCTGGGTATCAACGTCTCCCTGACGCCATCGCTGATCTTGTTGGGAGTTATAAGCGGGGATAGGCTCAATGCGAATGTGAGCTTTTTGTTTGTAGCAATGTCGGTGTTGAGGATTTGTATAGCAACAGCCTGGCTTGACCGAGATCCTCCTGTGTTTCAACAGTGGCTCAACAAATTGCTATCTACCTTCAATTTGGAAAAAAATATATATGAAAGAAAGGGGAAAAAGGGTAGGCAACGTGGTAGATGCATCTGGGGCCCTATATACAGACTGAAGGATAACGTTTAGTAGCGTAAGCTTCTCTGTAGGTGCCCTTTCTCTGTTTCATTTAGTATTTTAGTTTTTCTGTTCAGTCAAAGTAAAGTACGTTGCTGCAATTGGAATTTATGATAACAGCACTGTAAAGTTTATTCTGAATTAAGTTTAACCTTGTTTTATTGTAAATATGTGATCTCTCTGCTGTACTGTGAAAAAAAACCTAAAAAAATAAAATAAAAAAAGATGCAGCACTGAGGTCTCTCCTGATAACAGGTGAGTAAATCGGAATTCGTATTTCGGCTGATTTTAGAGGAATATTTTAAAGTTCCAAAACTCCACACTTAGAAGAATTTCCAAGTGAAACCAGTCAATGTTAGCCTATGAAGGAAATTCAAGTTACCGGTAAGTACGGTTAAAATTACTTTTCAGGACCAGTACTGGGCTGAAAGATGCAGCACTGAGGTCTCTCCTGATAGCAGGTGAGTAAATCGGAATTCGTATTTCGGCTGATTTTAGAGGAATATTTTAAAGTTCCAAAACTCCACACTTAGAAGAATTTCCAAGTGAAACCAGTCAATGTTAGCCTATGGAAGGAAATTCAAGTTACTGGTAAGTACGGTTAAAATTACTTTTCAGGATTAGTACTGGGCTGAAAGATGCAGCACTGAGGTCTCTCCTGATAACAGGTGAGTAAATCAGAATTCGTATTTCGGCTGATTTTAGAGGAATATTTGCACAATGGTGAAGGGAGGGGGCGGGGCCTGAGGTGACATCTGTGCAAACGCGCCCCGTGGCGCGTTTTAAGTTGGGGATTAAGTCCCCTTGAATCATGAGGGTCCCTACGGGCCAACTAGCCCACCAGGAACCTCCAGTATGCGCCAGGGGGCTGCGTTGCAGAGACATGTACAGAGGCCACACCCCTTTTACACCTCTCTGCAACGCAGCTCTGTGGCGCTTTCTGGACGTACCTGTTGGGCTAGTTGGCCCCAGAGACCCTCAGGATTGAAGAGGATTTAATTCCCCATCTTAAAACGCACCACGGGGCCTGTTTACACACATGTCACCTGAAGCCCCGCCCCTCCCTTCACCACTGTCAAACGCGCCCTGTGGCGCGTTTTAAGTCGGGGGATTAACTCCCTTGAATCCTGAGGGTCCCTGGGGTGCAACTAGCCCACCATATACCTCCAAAAGCGCCATAGAGCTGCGTTGCAGAGAGGTGTAAAAAGGGGCGTGGCCTCTGTACACCTCTCTGCAAGGCAGCCCCTGGCGCATACTGGAGGTTCCTGGTGGGCTAGTTGGCCCCAGGGACCCCAGTATTCAAGGGGAATTCGTTCCCCCTCTGCAAACGCGCCAGGGCGCGTTTGCAGAGTGGTGAAGGAAGGGGCGGGGCCTACGGGCCCGATCGTTTTCTTTTGTTTTTTGTTTTGTTTTTCCCCCTGAAGGGGAGCTGTGTAGCCCCCTTCCTTTTCCTATTTTTAGGCCCTGGGGACCCCATCCCCCAGGGCCTTACCCCTTCTTAAAATTAAAATAAATAAAAAAAAACGGGAAGGGGCCACGTGGCCCCCTTCCCTGGGCCTGTATTGGCCCCGGGGACCCCATCCCCCGGGGCATGGCCTCTTTTTTTTATTTGGAGGGGGCTGCGTGGCCCCCTCCTCAGGCCATTTAAGGCCCCGGGGACCCCATCCCCGGGCCGGCCTTGCACTTTTTTTTTTTTTTTCCTTTTTTACTTTGGGGAGGGGGGCTGCGTGGCCCCCTCCGTGGCCACTTATGGCCCCGGGGACCCCATCCCCAGGGCCTGGCCTCTCGTTGGGGACTGTGGGGGGTCCCCAAGCCCCCACAGTCCCGCCGGCTCCCTGTGTCCTACGGGAGCCGGCATTGCTTTACACATGGGGAGCAGCTAACATGCTGCTCCCCATGTGGAAAGCAATCGGCTTTGGATATTGGAAGAGAGAGCAGGTTTCCCTGCTCTCTCTTCCAATATCCAAAGCAAGTTTGCAATGACAGGACGGGAGCCGCGAGGCTCCATCCTGTCATTGCAAACAGCAGTGTCCCGGGGTAGGCACCCCGGGACACTGCAGGAGCCGGCCCTGGGGGTGGCGGTCCCCAGGGCCACCACAGGCTCCAGGAGGGGGCCGCGCGGCCCCCTCCCTACATTTTGAAAGCCCCGGGGAGGTGGTGGTCCCGGGGCTTGGAGGTCAAAACGGACCCCCATTTTAATTTTTCTTAGTGCCCCGGGAGGTGGTGGTCCCGGGGCGTGTGGGGGCTGGAGCCCCCCACACAGGTTTTAATTTAAAAAAGAAGCCCGGGGAGGTGGTGGTCCCCGGGGCTGCGGGAAGGGCTCAGAGCCCTCCCGCACCATCATACATAAAGCCCCGGGGGTGGTGGTCCCGGGGCTTGGGGGCCCTTAGAGGCCCCCACACATAAATTAACCCCCCCAGCATGCCCCCGGGACTTGGCCCACCCGGGGGCCAGTGCTATCGAGCGCGGGAGACCGCGCTTCGATTTCTCGGCAGGATTCGCGCACCCTGAGCGCATCCTGCCGATTCAAAATTTTTTTTTTTTTTGCCCAGGGGGTCCTTGTGGGAGACCCCTGAGCAAACCTAGGGGGTCAGGGTGTTTCTACCCTGCCCCCTTTGTGCGCTTTGCGCACTTGTTTCTGTCCCTCGGTTCTACCGAGGGACAAAATAGCTGCCAACATTTCCTGAATCGGAATGTTGACAGCCAGCTGACAACCAATTAACATGCAGCTCGTGATCGGGAGGGTACGCGGACCTTACTCGGCCATAGATATCACTATCTTTTTACTTTTGATTTTCTCAGCAACTACTGAACGGATTTACACCATTTAACAAAAGGGTTCTTTCTGAACCAAGAACTACCTCTTTGCCAAATTTGGTGTAATTCCGTTCAGCAGTTCGAGCTGTAGCCGTGTCTAAAGTTTCCTATGGAAAATTGCATGGGGAAACGCGTTTTGGGACCCCCCTTTTTCTCGGCCCCCGCTTGACGAATCCCCGAGACTTTCAGGGTAGGAGCGGACCGGAGCGGGCCACAAAGTTTGAAAATTTTGCGAAGATACGTCAACCGGCAAGAGAGTTATTTCAAATAGAATGTCGCGGATTTCCTATGGATAATAGGTTGTAACTATAACTATCTACTGGCGACCGCCAGTAGATATATATATATATATATATATATATATATATATATATATATATATATATATATATATATATATATATATATCCCTCTCTATATATATATATATAGGTAGTGATAGTTAGGACCATGTTTCCATAGAAAAAGTTTTTTTTTTACTTGCCTATATCTTTGGTGCCAGGTGATGAATCTTAACGAAAGTTTCCAAAAAACGTGTGTGGTAATTGTAGTTGTGCATGGAAAGTTACAGGGCGATCTGTTAAGCGGGGCCTGAGAAAAAGGGGGGTCCAAAAAATTGCTTTTCCCATGCTAATTCCCCTAGAGTCTTTTGACATGCCTGCAGCCCGAACCCCTGGAATGAATTACACCACATTTGGCAGAAAGGTAGATTTTGTTCTGGAGAGCATGCTTTTTAGGTTGAGCATAGACAGCGCTTGCGCTGTCACTTAGCGACCTGTTGTGTATGGTTTGCAGAGTTCAACTCCTCCCATTGTTGTCCATTGCTTTTTATTTATGCCTGTGCCCTTTAGAAATCCTTACTTGCTACTGGGCAATCCTTCCTCTTTTCCCTCCTTTGTGTTTCAGCTTTCCTGCCACAGAGCACCGGCCAAGTACTGTGTCCTTATGCATTCAGTGTTTATGTGTCCCTCTAGGGAATACTTTGGTTTTTCTTGCCTGCTCGTGTTTCCCGCGCCATCTTAAAGAGTGAGTGTGGTGGAACCACTTACACCCACGGCTTACATGGTTTCACTGTTCATCTGCGAACACACTCGAGGCATTTTGTAGATGGGAAGAGGCATGGGGTGATTTATTGTTGGAAATGCCTTTGAATTGCTCAAGCATTGCCTTGGAGTGCTGCCGAGCCCATGAGTCATTGCAGCTCCTCCCACTCCCCCTTGTGTCTCGTTGGTTTCAATTTTCAAAGTGGTACATTTTATGTTTCCGTCTACCAATGTTGTATTCCGCTTTAGGGGTCCATATATAGGTTTTCCTGAATCATGTCCTTATATAGGCACAATTCGCATTGCCCTTATATAGACATAGAATCCCTGTCCTTATTTAGGCATTAACTGTGCACTCCAAATACAGGCATGGTCACCGACATCCGTCCACCCTAATGTCACAACGAGTTCTTAGAAAACAGACCCTTAAGCTTCGGGAGTTCCCCTAGCACAGGACTATTGATTTCTCCAAGAACTCATCTATTATGTATGAACCGTTATACCTTAAGGGTTCATTCCTGACGTCTTCCTCTGTCCGACTTTACGTCAATGCTAACAATCCAAGACACCTACCAGGTATAAATATACCTTCCCTTGCCAAAGCAAGTTAGAGGAGACCTCGACTTCAGAGGAGCCCGTATCCCGGCCTGACGCACTGAGAAGACGCTGTCATTCCTGCACGCAGACGAATCCAGCTTCCAGTGTTCTGACTCCCTTCGCGGGGTGTTAGAGTTCCAGATCCGGCAAGAGATTCCCACCTCTCTCATTCTCAAGGTATGGAGCTGACTAGATCCTAGAGGGACTCTTGGCATACTTGGCATACTATACAATGGCAATGACCTAGGCACATTGACTGGGGTAGGTCTGGAAATGCTAATGAAGGACACCTTTGCACAATTGATGTTGCTTTTACCTCCAACTGTCTTTGTATACTCTAACATATGCCAAAGACAGAAATGGAAGTGGTCAAATCAATTCTGTCCACAGATTGAGAAAGCTAGAAAGAATGTCAATAAAGCTGTTTCTGCTTACCTCAGATAGCATAGGATGGGCTCCATATATAACAATCTAAGTTTTGATATGGATGACATCTACAGAAGTGATGGAGCACTTCACAGATCAAGGAAACAGAGTCTTTCTCAACAACCTAAAGCTCTGCATCCGCACTTACATGTAGCTACAACAAACTCACAATGAAAACAAGGGCTCTTTTTAGAGCCACCCTATAACATAATACTGATTCTAATTTTTTTTTACATGTACACATTTTTTAAAATTTTGGGGGATTCGCGAACCCGTCGCGAATTCACAAAACAAAAGCACAAATTCAATGTACTACAACACAATGCACTTTTCAAGTTTAACTATTAATTTTTAATTTTATATATTTTTAACAACTCTATCAATTGTAATCTTGTCATTAACTTCAATCCCAGTACCTCTTTAAAACAACTTCACAAATACAACACTTCCTTCTACATTATATACTACTTAATTATTTATTTAAGGTGAATTCGCGAATCCAACGCGACGTTACACGGGGGGCCGCGCTGAGAGCCACGTTGGAGTCGCGCCTCCAAACTCGAAAAAAACAAAATGATCCACTGCCATTATTTGGTATTCACCCCGGGGACCCCATCCCCTGAGGCCTGCCACCATTTAAAAAAAAATAAATAAATAAGGAGGTGGACCACGTGGCCCTTCTCCTCAGGCCAAGAATGGCCCGGGGACCCCATCCCCCGGGGCATGGCCAGCCTGGATTTTGTTTTAGCAGGGGGGGCCGCGTGGCCTACCTCACGGGCCACTGGTCGCCCAGGGGACCCCATCCCTCGGGACTTGGCCTCTTTGATGGGGACCGTGGGGGGAGCCCCAATGCCCCCACAGTCCCTGCTGGCCACCCCGCCTCCTGCGGGAGCCAGCATTGCTTTTGGACAAGGGGAGCTGCTAACATGCAGCTCCCCTTGCCCAAAAGCAATACTGCTTTGCTTCTTGGAAGCGAGAGCAGGTTTCCTGCTCTCGCTTCCAAGAAGCAAAGCAGTGTTTGCAATCACAGGGCGGGAGCCGCACGGCTCCCGCCCTGTCATTGCAAACAGAAATGTCCCGGGGGTGGGCACCCGGGATATTGCAGAAGCCGACCCTGGGGTGTGGCGGTCCACAGGCCCATCGAGGGCTCCAGGAGGAGGGCCGCATGGCCCCCTCCCTTCGAGTGCAAAGCAAAGGTGGTGGTCCCCAGGGCTTGGGGGGGGCCCGCGAGGCCCCCCTCATTAATGAAGGAAGCCCCGGGGAGGTGGTGGTCCCCGGGGCTTGGGGGGGCCCATGAGGCCCCCCTCATTAATCAAGGAAGCCCCAGGGAGGTGGTGGTGCCTGGGGCTTGGGGGGGCCACGAGGCCCCCCTGCCTCAATTATAATAAAGCCCTGGGGAGGTGGCGGTCCCCCACGTGCCCCCCACATACAATTAACTAAGCCCCAGGGAGGTGGCGGTCCCCGGGGCTGCGGGGGCCCCCTGTGGAAATTAGGCATTGCCCCCGGGAACTGGCCCACCTGGGGGCTTATAGAAAACGAAGCACGGGAGCCCGCGCTTTGTTTAAAAAAAAAAAGTTCAGCCGGATTCGTGCACCCAGCGCAAATTCGTCTGTTTAAAAAAAAAATGCTTTTTTTGGACCTGGGGGTCCTTGTGGGACCCTCTGAGCAGGCCTAGGGGGTCAGGGTGTTTCTACCCTGCCCCCTTTTCTTGTTTTTCATCTTTTTTTCACCCTTTTTCTTGTGACTCGGTTACCGAGTCACAAGATGGCTGCCATCACTTCCTGGTTTGGAGTGTTGACAGCCAATCAGAGTGAAGCTCGTGCCCGGGAGGGTTCGCGAATCCTCCTCGGTGCTCAGATACCGATATTTTTATTTTTTGAATTTCTCAGGAACTTCTGAACGGATTTACACCATTTAAAAAAAGCACGCTTTCTAGGCCAAGACCTACCTTTTTGCCAAATTTGGTGTAATTCCGTTCAGCAGTTCGTGCTGTAGCTTTGTCTAAAGTTTCCTATATAAATTAACATGGAGAAAACGTGTTTTGGGACCCCCCTTTTTTCTCGGCCCCCGCTTGACGAATCACCCCGAAACTTTCAAGACAGGAGCTGACCAAAGCGCCCCATTAGTTTTGAAAAGTTTGCGAAGATTCGTCAACCGGCGCCAAGGATATTGGCAAATCAAAAAATGCTTTTCCTATGGAAACTAGGTCCTAACTATAACTACCTACTGGCAACCGCCAGTAGGTAATATATATATATAACTATTTGCTAAACTTCTGGCTTGGAAAAGTGCTGGATTAATCAGCCATGAGGAACATAAATTCCTAAAGAATGACTATCCAATCATGTCTGTTATTTATTTCATCCCTATGGTGCATAAAGACATTTTGAAACCCCCGGGAAGGCCGATAATTTCCGCAAAACAGAGTCTGCTTGAGAATGTGTCTGTTTACATTGACTTCTTCCTACAAGAACATGTTAGAACCCTACCTTCTTTTATACAGGACACTACCGACTTTTTAAAACAAGTTCATAATTTTCAGTGGCAGGATGACTACCTACTAATGACATTGGATGTATCTAACCTGTATACATCAATACATCACAAAGATGGTATCAGGGCGTTGGAACTTTTTCTAGGTACTAGAGCTATAGAATTCTATCAGCACAACAAAATGCTTATTAGCTTGACGAAATTCTGCCTAGAGAATAACTTTCTCTTGTTCCAACAGCAAGTCTACCAACAGACAAGAGGGGTAGCAATGGGGGCAAGCTTTTCGCCGAGCTATGCTTGCCTCCATATGGGTTGGTGGGAGGAAATGATTTTAAATACTATGTATGCAGGCACTCTGGCAGATCATGTGATCAAGTGGAAAAGATATATTGATGAACTTTTTGTGATTTGGCGGGGAAGCAGACAGAGTGCAGTTGACTTTGTCACCAGTATTAATAGTAATGATATCAACTTGCATTTCACACACAATATCAGTGATAGCTCAGTCTGCTTTCTAGACGTAGAGGTCTTTGTTACTAATGGTCATCTTCAAACCAAATTGCACCGCAAACCGACTGCAGGAAACACTATTCTACATGCAACAAGTTTCCATCCTAGACATACCATACATTGCATCCCGTATGGGGAAATGCTTAGGATACGCAGAATTTGCAGTAGTGAGAGCGATTTAATGAAGGCCTAGGAGGAATGCAAAATACGCTTCCTAGCCAGAGGCTACTCGGAGCAGAGCATTAACAGGGCAATAAAGCAAACCAGGGATCTCGCTAGAGAGGACCTACTGTTTAGACCCTCAAACAGCAAGGCCAAGCATGTCAACAAAGCCACTCTAGAAGACAATAATCCACCGCTTATTGTGACATTCAGCAAGCAGAGAGATAGTCTATGTAGGATCATAAAGAACAACTAGCACTTAGTGTTAAGTGATCCCGTGGTAGGGGACAAACTTCCACAGAGACAGACTATAACATTCAGGAAGGCCCCATCTACCAGTGATTTCCTGGTTAACAGTAGCCCAGAAATAAGATCAGGCTCAAGCTGGCTCGCGGGTCAGAAAGGGTTTGTAAGATGCTCCTCCTGTAGGGCGTGCAAGTTTGGCATCAGTAAAACATCCTACAGCACGCCATTTGATGCAAAGCCCACTAAAATCCAGAAATTCCTCACATGTAAAACTGAGTTTACCATCTATGTGCTGGAGTGCTCTTGTGGACTGCGGTACGTGGGTAGCACGAAACTGCAGGTCCACAAGAGGATTCTCCAGCACTTACGGGCCATAACAAATTCGGATGTAACTTATCCGGGGGCCCGCCACTTCAGAGAAGTCCACTGCAACGATTTGGAGCAACTAAAATTCTATGTCGTGGACTCGGTCCCAATACTAAGACGAGGTGGCAATACGGAGGCAATCCTGAGGAAACTGGAAACTAGGTACATTTTGGAGCTAGACAGCAAAAGCCCACAAGGCCTCAATACAACAGAGGACCTGTACACTTGGCTATAATAGTGCCTAGCCATGAGGATAGATCCGCACTATCAGTAACAGAATCAAAAAGATAGACTGCACTCCTTAATCCCTGTATATAACCTTCCTTTTCTAATTTTCTAGAAGAATAGTTTTTAAGTAAATGCACTTTTTGGCACTTAGACACTTTATTGGCAATGGTATGCTCTTATGAGTTTTACTTGATGCAAATCAGCACTTTATTACATGTTTCACAAAAGGATGCACTTTACAATCATAGCAGCGGAACAAAAGCCCACTTGGGCAATATTGAGTTTGCACACTGTTTTAGGTCTGGATTTTTTTAGTTGAACATTTTGATGATACAAACAGAGCACACGAATTAGAACCCCAAGGGGACAAATTTCAAACATGTATTTCAAACCTGTATTATATTGTAAGTGTGTAGCATTGGGCTATTTTAAGTGGTTGCTCAAAAAATGTTCTTAACAATGTGCGGTATATTTATTGTATTTATACAGATAATCAGCATATTTATTAAGCGCATGGTTAACATTTTTCTGTCCAGATTTAGAAATGTGTAATTTGGCTGCGAAAATTGTATTGTGTTAAATGGGACTCAGAACGATAGTCTGTTGTCCATATCGTTTAGGCACTTAGCACTTTAAATCTGGGGAGGCCTCGGAGGCGCGTCATGTGATCAAAGCCTGCAAAGGCCGAAACGCGTCATGGCGGCACAGCGCATCAACAAATAAAGATAATTTTGCACAAAGAAAGTGGAGTCCGTTCCTGCTTCTGGTTCCAAGGTTCAGGGAATCGCGAAAGAACGAAGGATTTGGTTTCGATATATATATATATCGCAGTCCACTACACTCTCAGAACCTCCTCTCGGCGAATAGAGAGTAACAGACACCCAGGGATATAGTGGCAAGTTGTTTTTATTCCTCCTCACTCCTCACTCCTCCGATGACGCGTTTCGAGCAACAAGTGCCCTTGTTATATATATATATATCACAACGAAAGTTCCAATGAAATACACACTCAGGAATTGCCACTACGTGCTGGTTTATTAGTCAAGAAGTTAAGCTTTTCGACAGCAGCGCTGTCTTGATCACACATTGACTAAACAGGACAAGTGCAATACATAGCCATTAGAAAACATAAACAAGGGACTCCAAATGGAGTAAAGGAATCTCAAACAAATTTGGGGGCCATCTTGTAGCGTCTTTCAATGCAAGAAACGCAATGCGTATAGTAGCTTGAAATGCCAGAGACAGGGATACAAATATGATATGGAAGAACCACCAGAAATGTGACTACTTGTATATCATGAAACACTCAGATTCAAAAAACTTAAATAAGTTCAACAGTGCTGGTAGTAATATGCAAGAGAATACTGTCACGTGCTGATTGAAGTAAATACATACGCCGTAGTGGCAAAAGACCAAGTCATGCACATGTACAAATCCCAATATCAAGATAGCTGATGGCAATATCTTATACAGACTAAAAGCATTCGTTCGCCAAGTGGCAAAAGATCCTATGTTACACATGGGAAAGCAAACATAAACACAAGTGAGCGAAGTGCAATGTAAAAAACACCACAAACTTGCAATAACAGATGGGATGTTACTGTTGTAGTATGACAACAATACAATATTAAAGAAAGTTTAAAGAAAGATATTTTCTCTTATCTCCAAGATGTGCATGCCCGAAACCGGGGAAGAAAAGGGTAGGGAACCCGTGCAAAAGTGTTCATCCGTCGACGGTGGGCCCCTTCCTGTGAAAAAACAAAATACTTTTGATTAAAAATATGTGGAACATTCCTACATAAAATCACAGAATGCATTGTATTGTACATACTCAAAATAAAGAGATCAAATGAAAAGGAGAAACATAGAGGCTACAGAAGTGCATTTGCACAAAAGCCAGATCAGTCATCATGCAGATGTGTACCTAATTCCTCATCCAAGTTGTGTCCCCCGGGGTACATGATCTCAAGCTCAAGTATGTATTTGGACTCACGTTTGCGGGGCTTGAGTATCTGGTTCCCACCCCTGGGGCCAATATGTACTTGTTCAATGGCGAAGTAGCTCAAGAAGGAACTAGTTGAAAGATGATATTCCTGAAAATGCCTAGCAATGGGATAATGTTTATCCTTATTGGTAATGGCACGCATGTGTTCTAAAACCCTCTTCTTAGCCATACAGGTTGTAATCCCGACATACCTCAGTTTGCAGGGGCATTCAAGCACATATATGACAAAAGTGTAGCTACATGTAAGGAATTGTGTTATTTTTTTTATCTTATTCTTCCCAGGTATTGTGAATTCCTTTTTCATGTAGCTATTGCGGCAAGCTTTGCAATGTCCACAAGGGGAAAGCCTTGTAAGTTGTGGTTACCTAGGGCGGGATTGTTGGATATATCACTGTGGACAAGGATATCCCTCAGGCTGCGACTTCTCCTGTACGTGACCCTGGGTCTGTGATCAAGGGTGTGTCCTATAGTAGGATCACTGGTGAGGATATCCCAGTTGCGTGACAGAATTCTGTGTATTTGCTGTGAATTGCTATTGTATGTCAAGATAACGCTCGTGTCCTTCGTCATAGTGGTGTCAGTGTCCCTCGTCTGTTCTCTGAGGGTTTGAGATCTGTGGACCTTGCTGGCTTTAGACATGGCCTGTGTGAGAACCCACTCAGGATACCCTCTGGCTCTAAATCTAGAGATCATGTTCTCTTGTTCAATTGTGAATACTTCAACGGTGCTGCAGTTTCTTTTTGCTTTCAGCAGTTCACCATAGGGAATACTCCACTTAAGATTGTCGGGGTGACTGCTGAGAGCATGAAGAAGACTGTTGCCCTCAGTCGTTTTGCGAAAGAGGCTGGTTTGTAAAGTATCATTGTGTACTTCAACTCTTACATCAAGGAACTCAATGCTGTCTCTACTCATGTTGCAAGACAGTTTTATGTTGTGATCATTGCCATTAAGTTTGTTAATAAATGCAATGGCTTCCTCCTCAGTGCCGTTACAAATTATAAACAAATCGTATCCATAGGACCACCTTCGAGCGGTCTGGTCTGATGTCTGGTTTTTGTGAATCTCTTCCTCCCACAATCCGAGCAATAGGTTGGCAAAACTGGGAGCAAAACATGTTCCCATAGCTGTCCGAAGCACCTGCCTGTAGAGGGTGCCATTGAACATGAAGATGTTATTGTGAAGGCATAGCCACATCATGTCAACCAGCATGTTGGTGTGTTCTAAATATCTTATATGTTTATTTTTGAGGAAATGGAAGCAGGCTTCAGTCACATGTTTGGTGGTTCTTCCATATCATATTTGTATCCCTGCCTCTGGCATTTCAAACTACTAAACGCATTGCTTTTCTTGCATTGAAAGATGCTACAAGATGGCCCCCACATTTGTTTGTGATTCCTTTACTCCATTTGGAGTCCCTTGTTTATGTTTTCACATGGCTATGTATTGCACTCGTCCTGTTTAGTCGATGTGTGATCAAGACAGCGCTGCTGTCGAAACGTGTAACTTCTTCACTAATAAATCAGCACTTAGTGGCAATCCCTGAGCGTGCTTTTCATTGGAACTCGTTGTGGCACTTACGTCAAGCTGGCTCCGCCGGCAACACGCACCACCTCACAATGGCCCGTGGTTTCCAGCAGTAGCTCTGTTTTTGGTGGATGGATATATATATACATATATATATATATATATATATAGTAGGTAGTGATAGTTAGGACCATGTTTCCATAGAAAAAGTTTTTTTTTACTTGCCTATATCTTTGGTGCCAGGTGATGAATCTTAACGAAAGTTTCCAAAAAACGTGTGTGGTAATTGTAGTTGTGCATGGAAAGTTACGGGGCGATCTGTTAAGCGGGGCCTGAGAAAAAGGGGGGTCCAAAAAATTGCTTTTCCCATGCTAATTCCCCTAGAGTCTTTTGACATGCCTGCAGCCCGAACCCCTGGAATGAATTACACCACATTTGGCAGAAAGGTAGATTTTGTTCTGGAGAGCATGCTTTTTAGGTTGAGCATAGACAGCGCTTGCGCTGTCACTTAGCGACCTGTTGTGTATGGTTTGCAGAGTTCAACTCCTCCCATTGCTGTCCATTGCTTTTTATTTATGCCTGTGTCTTTTAGAAATCCTTACTTGCTACTGGGCAATCCTTTCTCTTTTCCCTCCTTTGTGTTTCAGCTTTCCTGCCACAGAGCACCGGCCAAGTACTGTGTCCTTATGCATTCAGTGTTTATGTGTCCCTCTAGGGAATACTTTGGTTTTTCTTGCCTGCTCGTGTTTCCCGCGCCATCTTAAAGAGTGAGTGTGGTGGAACCACTTACACCCACGGCTTACATGGTTTCACTGTTCATCTGCGAACACACTCGAGGCATTTTATAGATGGGAAGAGGCATGGGGTGATTTATTGTTGGAAATGCCTTTGAATTGCTCAAGCATTGCCTTGGAGTGCTGCCGAGCCCATGAGTCATTGCAGCTCCTCCCACTCCCCCTTGTGTCTCGTTGGTTTCAATTTTCAAAGTGGTATGTTTTATGTTTCCGTCTACCATTGTTGTATTCCGCTTTAGGGGTCCGTATATAGGTTTTCCTGAATCATGTCCTTATATAGGCACAATTCGCGTTGCCCTTATATAGGCATAGAATCCCTGTCCTTATTTAGGCATTAACCGTGCACTCCAAATACAGGCATGGTCACCGACATCCGTCCACCCTAACGTCACAACGAGTTCTTAGAAAACAGACCCTTAAGCTTTGGGAGTTCCCCTAGCACATGACTATTGATTTCTCCAAGAACTCATCTATTATGTATGACCCGTTATACCTTAAGGGTTCATTCCTGACGTCTTCCTCTGTCCGACTTTACGTCAATGCTAACAATCCAAACACCTACCAGGTATGAATATACCTTCCCTTGCCCAAGCAAGTTAGAGGAGACCTCGACTTCAGAGGAGCAGGGGAATCCCGGGCTAACACACTTAGAAGACGCTGTCATTCCTGCACGCAGACGAATCCAGCTTCCAGTGTTCTGACTCCCTTCGCGGGGTGTTAGAGTTCCAGATCCGGCAAGAGATTCCCACCTCTCTCATTCTCAAGGTATGGAGCTGACTAGATCCTAGAGGGACTCTTGGCATACTTGGCATACTATACTTAACATACTCTTAGTATACCAGACTAGAGAATACTCCACCTACTTCTACCTTTCCCTACACCTAGACTAGGTTAGGTACATTGGGGTAGAACTAGCTTAGAGACGCATCGTATGAGTACTCGCATTTTTAGCTCATGTTATTTATGTACGTGAATATATGCTAAAAGATAATGCTAGCGCAGTATGATTTATTTCTACTGCTTAGGCTGTACATTATTTATCTTGCATACTGTCTTGTGATCATAACAGCACATATCTCTTACACGAGAAACAAGACTGTTCAATAAAACCCTTTTTATTGAAATGCCCATCTTTCCTTTCTGTGTAACTCTGTAGAAACTAAGCATGCATGATTGACTGAGTGAAACTGTTATCTATTGTTTCCACGATTCTGAGACGTGTTCCGATTCTAAAGGGAAACAAAAGTTGTCATGTTTTTCGGTTGCCAGAAACTACTCCCTTCTTGTTCTCAAGGAGTTTCTAGTGGCCTCTGAGCTAGCTGGCACAAGTAATTAAGTTTAATGTACTCGATAGGGACATACCGACCTTAGTCCTATGTCAAGCCTATAGGTTATATTATTCCAATGCGCAGAGCCTATTAGGGAAATAGGAACTACACTACATGGCGCCTAAAAGTTTGGTAAGGCAGTAATTTAACGCTAGATACTGAGTAACTCAGTCGTGCTTTTCTCAGAGACCCCTACTCACATACTCCATAAGACGTCTGGAGTGGGTAGGGTTAAATATCCGCCATAACTAAATAGGGAAGCACCCTATATATTAATTGTTTGGTTTGTTCAACGTTGAAGGATACAATGTTCCAAAATATTGTGCACCATATCTTTTGTTTCCTTGAAACTTGTTCTACATTTTTCAAAAAACAAATGTCCAACTGGGACAATGCCACCGACACCGGTGGAGCTGCGGCTGACCCAGCCATAGCAGTTTTTAACTTTACAGGTTTAAATGAACCTGAGGAGGGTGTTATAGACATCAATCCAAACTTAAGAAGAGCCATCACTCTAAAACTTATAAAACATGGCCTACCACCAAGAGGCGGTAGAGCAGTTTTCATGATAGAGGCACACGAATCCTTTCAGACAGAGGTATTCTATTCATGGGTAATATTTCCTGAATCAAATTCAGTAACAAGACTGTTTCACTTCTACAAAGAAGATGAACCACCAGAGGAATATATTCCTTTCGAGGATATTGAAATTCCACTAACATACCAGGAGCATCAGCTCTGGTTTAAAGGCACCCTAAAACATCACAGAAACATTACCAGGCTCGGTCCACTAGGTAGACCAGGAGCAACATGGCTGATTCTAGCCGGCTACACTCCTCATCCTGACCTCGAAATAATGTCAGATGAGGAACTACTTACTTAACTACAAGAGTTAATAAAAATCTACAGACAATTAGTCCAATATGTCATGCAGACTTTCACAGTCCAACCACCATTAACCATTCCAAATCAAACTCCTCAACAGGGGAATACACTAAAAATTACACCACAGACTCTATACACAGTCATGGGAAAAATGCCCACAAAACGTGAGCAAATTCCATTCTGGATAGCTCAAAAAATTACTCAAATTGAAGCAGTATTTCCAAATACTAGCCCTTATGAGAAACACAGAATCCTAACAATCTGTTTACCAATGGGGATCACACCACAACTGGAAGACTGCACCACTTGGGGCTCAGTCTTTGCTGCCATCTATACTAAAACACATGGTGTTCCGTCAATTGCGGTAATACCTGATGTCCTGAAACAAATTCAAAACGAATACGGGGCAGAGCCTGCTCTGAATTTAGGTATGAAATTACTGAAAAATTTCGACCAGGTCTCAACAATAATATTATCTAATATTAAAGGGGAGGCAGCAGCAGTGGCGATCCGCCAACAATTAAGGGAATTTGATGTTACAGAACATCAAACAGAACTACCCAGAATAATAGAACAATCTTATGCAGAATTAGGCAGAGATAGTTTAGGTGGAAGACCATTGAAGCCAAAACTATCTGAAAGTCCTGAGAAGGACTCTATTAAACAAACTCCTACATCTTCTAAAAAGAAGTGGGAAACTAATAAACAAAATTCAAACGAGAACCGTTCCCAATCCCGAGGTAGGTCTCCTCAAAAGGAGCCCTCTGAAAGGAGGTATAACCTCAGGAATAGGGATAATTTGAAAAAACCTGACAGGTATCAAGATACTGATACACGTTCCTCTCGTACCTTTCAGATCTCGTCACAGACATCGGAAAGAAGAGGACGGTCAGAACATAGAGAAGAACGCGTGAAATCGAAAGACGACAAACACGTTCCGAAAAATAAATCCAAACCTCAATTCTCAAAGAAGAAGGTAGCAGATCTGAAGGTCAGACATGCCGAGGATACTGAGAACACAACTCAAGAATGGAGAATGGGCTCAGACAATGCTGGACAGTGCAGCAGAAGTCACAATAGCTCGCCAGAACCTGAAGGAACTTCTGGAGATAGTGGACTTGAATGAGTACATCACAGTTGAGACTGTAGACACCAGGGTTAGTACTCCACAAAAGTTATATGAAATAACACTCCAGATGGAGGGAGACATACCTAGACAGGTGAAAGCACTCTTTTGGGAAAAACTTTCAAGGGGCTATGACATACTTCTAGCAGAAAAAGACTGGCCACCACAATTTGTCAGGGAGTGCCCACATGGCGAGGACATTATTATGCCTGCCTTCTCCAACCATATTCCAATTCATCTAAAATATACTTATGCCAGGAAATGGGCAGTTGCCCAGGCCCCAGCATTATACAAAAATCATGAAGGATGGGATGAGGACTCACCTCACCATAAAATACATCTAAAAAATGTACCTACTGCACAGAGGCAGTATCCAATAAAGCAAGAAGCTAAAAAACAGGCCAGGGAGATCTTAGATCAACTTGAATACCAAGGGGTGATTGAAACATGCACCTCTTCAATGAACAATCCTTTGTTTCCTGTCTCCAAACCAGACAATACATATCGTCTAGTTTTGGATTACAGACACTTAAACACTTGCTCAAAAACATTTGCAGTGCAAAATGCACATAGTACAGCATTAATGAATAAAATTGTGTGTAAAAAATATAAAACCACATTGGACATCTCAAATGGTTTCTTTTGTCAAAACATAGCACCTGGAAGCAGGTACTTGACAGCTTTCTCAATAATGGGGACCCAGCGTCAATTTTGTCGACTCCCACAAGGGTTCAAGAACAGCCCGGGGTTATTCACAGCGAGAGTAGCGGAGTGGCTACAAATTTATGATAATGAGGCATTGTCATATGTCGATGACATCTATCTGACAGACGATGACCTGGATAAACACTTGAACAGGGTAAGCACCATTATACTGGGCTTCGCCTCTGAGGGCTACAAATTCAACTTCAAAAAGTCCAGAATTGCCCATCTCAATGTCCTCTTTCTAGGATATGAGCTTTCAAGTGAAGGCAAGAGCTTAGCAGCTAACTTTTTAGAAAGGTGTGCGCTGCTCCAACCTCCAAAGACGCTGAAAAATTTACAATCCATCCTGGGTTTCCTAAATTTTGGAAGAACTTACATTCTAAATTACGCAGAAAGGATTAAACCTCTCTACGCATTAATCAAACCTGATTTTTCAATCAAAAATTGGACACAGGAACACACAGAAATCTTGCATTCACTCAAAACTAACATGTTAGCAACAAATCACTTACAAACACGCGTAAGTCAACGCAATTTGGTGATCCGAATAATTTCGGGTCAATGCGGATTCACCTACTTAACATTTAATGAGGGTGAAAAAGTACCAATATCATACAAATCTCATTTGTATACACAAGCAGAAATGCGCTTCACTTCAACAGAAAAAATTCTGACAGCAGTTCAAACCACTGTAGCAAAAGAAAGAGCTCTAGCCCAAGGGAAACGCATTATTGTCGTAACCCCAGTTCCGGCCTTAGAGGCGGTAACAAAAGCGAGCATTCCAAATGCTAAAGCATTACATCCGAGATGGATACAATGGGTTAATTCTCTTGCTGCAACAGATGTTGAATATGTTTTTGATCCTGATTTAAAAACACAAGCGTTCCTGCAATATGAACATGAATGTCCTCTGCCAACTGAGATTCTGCCTCTCGATCAGTACGAATTCATAATTTACACTGACGGATCTGCACAACCCGCAACAGGGAGTAAGCAAGCTTACAGTGCAGCGTGCGCAATCGTTAAAGGTCGCATGCGTAATGGCAACTTCAGACCTCTGGTCACAAAAACCCAATCTCTAGGAGATTGCACAGCTCAGCGAGCTGAACTACAAGCATTCAAACTGGCACTTGAAAGTACAGATCGAGAATTCCCCACACTCATAGTGTGCTATTCTTTCTACTGTGTGCAGTCATATAATGAATATATACAAACTTGGCTTGAAAATGGGTTCAAAGATGCAAAAGGTGGCACAATAAAGCATAAAACGCTTTGGGAACAAGTAGTTCAGTTAAAAAGCGAACTACCAAAGGCTCACGTGATCCATACACTGAGTCATCAACGTGATGGTGTTCACGTTGCAGGGAATTCATTGGCTAACGAAGCCGCAAAGGGGGCTGTTCAGACGGCTTCCGTAGCTGCGATCACTCGTTCAAAATCGAGAATAGACAGTGAGATAATGTTGGCTGTCAATGCTACGAGCAAAGGCAGTGGTGCAGCGTTACCAAAAAAGTTTCCACTCAAGTACTCTTATGTAAGTGATGCGAACAACGTTCCTTTTGCTCGAATCCCTGGAATGGGGGATAGGGTAATTCCAAACATGGAACGTAAAGCAGCTTTGATTTATGAATCACATCTGGGGGAGGGTCTGTCACATCAAGGGATCTCTAAAACAATATTGACATTAAAAGAGATGTACTGGTGGCCTGGAATGAATACACAGATTCACATCTTCATCAATGACTGCATAGACTGTAAGGTACAGCGAGATGCAGAACGCCACCAGACACCATGCTACGAAGTAGCCTGCCAGGGACAGACACCATTGTTAGACAGCATTAGACTATCTACGCGCAGGCGTCCTTGTGGACAACTGCAATCCCACAAATACTAAGTCAAGGTTCCTATGGATATGGCCTCAGCGCTCAGCTGACGCTCGAACTGTTATAAAAGATTTGCGAGTCTTTATCGGCACATACACAATAGGCACGCTACATTCTGACAAGGGCCCTGCGTTTAGCTCTCGAGCTTACAACGAAGCCATGGCCAGTCTGGGCGATGCATTGCGGTACTCCTCTCCGTTTCATCCTGAGGGAAATTCTGTTGTGGAAAGGAAAAACCGGGACATAAAGCAGTCTATAACAGCTAGGGTATTAGGTTCGGGTGAAGGGTGGGTCAAACATCTTTATGGGGTCCAACGCTCATTAAACAATTTGCCAAGAAGTTCTCTAGGGGGGGGTCACTCCATATGAGGTCCTATTTGGGACAAGAATGTGGGTGCCTGATTTAGAATGTAGTGGCACAGTTGTGGAAAATAAACCCTTTGATATCAAAGATCGTTTGTCTGTTTTACAGGATCTAAATGAACTAAGATCGAAACAAAGCAACGTATTCCTGCAGCCAACCACCACTGGGGAAAAACCGGCAGTCCCAGCAAGGCCTGTCTGGATTCCAAAAGTTGGGGATCTAGTCAGAGAAAAAATTGCGGACAAGAAGGAATTTGGACCTTCTTACAGACAACCAGTACCTGTCCTCGCCATACACGGAACAAGAACAGTACTTCTGCCGCCCCTTGCTGGAAAAAAGGAGAAAAGATTTGTGTCCATCGACCTCATCAAACCACAGTATGTGGCCAATACTAAATAGTAGGCCTCGTGGACTCCGACCTAGTAGCAGACACACTCCTCTCGCTACTATCCAAGAGGTTCAGACTGAAAGACTGATAACCATCGAGAATTCAGCAGTAACAGATGAAGGACTGAGCAACAACGCTATGGAACTCATCCCTCTTGAAACTCAAGTAACAGTTCGTCCAAATACACCTGACTACACCAATGTAACAAGTGATCAACTGGTTCTAGCGATTTCTACAAATCCTGATGCAATTCCAACAATTGACAGAACTGCTTCTGGCTATTTCATTAACTGTGATATGTTTTCTGAGGATCTGAGTGAACCCGAGACATCGTCAGCATCATTAACTTTTAAACAGCAAGTACAAGACTTTTTTCGTTTTTTGAGAAAGACTTATCTGGTTTCACCGTGGATTGAACTATGGGTTATTTCTGGAATATTTTTCTTCCTGCTTTGGCTAGCTTTGGTAATGACTATGAGCGTGCTTATAAATGGCAGATATATCCATGTGAACACTGAAAGAAAAGAAGTGAACTTACTTTTAAAACCTCACAAATCCTCCCATCGTGAAACAAGAGACTTGTCTGCAGTGAACATCACAGCCGTTCCTATACAGGATGGTATAGTGTGGGACAAAACAGATTTTGATATTTTTGGCCCGACGGAACATTTGAACATTCCACATTTATTTAAGATCCCACTAAGTGATTTTGTTTCATCCAGTACCTATTCTGATGATTGGGATTTTGAAACTGTAAATAACATGATGTTTGACCTAGAAAAATCTGCTGCATTTTCTAATAATGAATATCTAGAGGGTTCATCAGACTATGAACAGCTGTATTGCTATAACCACTATGGTCATCATTTTTTGCATAAATCTGCAACACCTAGAAATGTGTTTATGTTTAACCAATGGGAGCATTGTCCTACACCACCAAAAGGTAGTTCAAAAACATTTGCTAAAAAGTTTCCATATTTTTCAGGATACAATACATCTGATCCAGAAACATTTTACTATAAAAATGTAAACTAAACAGGACTGAAAATTATGTTAACAAATACAAAACAGATTTACTCTGCAGCATTTATTGCCCAACTGTCTAAACAGGGTTTCGACTTATGGAAAGACACAACAGACACAAAATCTGTCTGGGGTACTAAAGATTGGCAAGTGCAGGGGATAGAAGCTTTATTTAGAGCCTGTATCGTCCCTCAACAAATAATGTTTTTGAATGACACTGTGCAACAAACGTCTTGCCTTGGGTTAGCCAAGATTAAAGACATGAAAACTCCTTCTGTACCAACACCTGCAAGTGATAACAATACACAGGCAGCGGTTACAGTTAACACCATACTACAACTCAACAGAACGAATCCTCATTGGAGAAAATGGTTGATCTGGCCCACAGACACAAACAACTGTCAAGAGAGATTCCTGAATAAAACACAGGGGTTTACTATTCATAGGCCAGACCCACGATATGTCCAAAGACAGCATCCGGGGGTAGTAACAACATACAGTGTAGGAAAATTATGCCTCGATTGGCTGCAAAAATCTACACTTAAGGATGTGAAACAACACTTATCTTTACTTAAAGAAGACGCAGACCTTAGGGAATTCTTGCTTGGACCAAGAAAACCGCGTCAAAAACGTTTCATATATGCCGGCATTTATGCTGCTTATAATGAAGCATGGAAGGTGTCACAGATGGAGGCCGCAGAACGAATACGTGAACTTGATCGTATTAATTTAGAGAAAACTCTCTCTGTGGTCGACAATGGGTTAACAACTTTGTCCTCCAGAATTTATTCATTGGACAGTATTGTATCCTCTGCTATCGACATACTGGAACAAGATTTAGCCATGTTACAGCAAGGCCAGTCTCAGTTACGTTCTATTCTGTTATTAGGCTGGACGCTGCAATCTTTGCGTGCGGGCTATGTGCCTTGGCGTTTTATCAACACGACGGCTCTGTTTGCAGAATACAATCTTACTGATAAACAGATCGAACTGGCACAAAGGGGAGCAAAGTATACAGTACTGAGCATTGAAAAACTTGAAAAATTACCATTCACAGTGGCAGAAAAACCAGCTACAGAATGGCTTATTCATGGCAAAATTAGGCTACCTGTGACTACTTTTCAGTTTCAGTATTGCCTTAAACAGATGCAAGCAGGCAAATATGAAAGGTTGGGTAAAGAATACATTAAGACATCCTGGAATTTACCTTACACATATAGATGTTGGAGTGGGGATCGTGAAGTGTTTCTAAGCGGTACACACTGTGAAAGTGCACTAAGCGGTTCACTGATTTGTCAGGACATATCTTTACACGGGGCATGTAATGGTTCTGTGGCAAATTTGTCCTGCCACCAGCAGGGTACACCAGCTGCTGTGATTAATCCAACGTTTGGCCAACTTTCTAATGGGAGTTACCTCATGTTGAATGATCAGAGTTGCTGTGGCATGTTGCCAGGCATCCCATATCTAGTAACGGTCAACTCCAGGGTCACTTGCTGTATGCAAGTATTGTTTGCCCCAATAGACACAGTCAGGGAGTCGCCTTTATGGCCTTCGTTGAATGTCTCTTTTATACGATTTGATACTTTAAGCAGAATGAAAGCCATGCTTATACAACAATCAGTGCCTTTGACCTCGGCCAAAGAAACCTATGATCTACAAGTTGCAAGGACTTCGGCTGAGATACAGGCTTTAATTCGTACAAACTGCCCTATACATTTCATAGAAATGATAGGACGTATCTTTAACATGTCTGATACAAGCAGAATTGTACATGTATTTAAGACCATCTGTTCCGGACTATTAGCACCTTTCCAGGCTGTCCTCAGAATAATCCCAAACTTCGCACATTCGGTGTTTGGTGGTGTGCCGTTAATTCTAGCACTTGTTGCAGGAATTCTGTTTCTATTCCTCCTACTACGCTATGGCAAGCCTCTTCGCCAACATCACTCCGAGCGATGTGGAGAGAGCCCTCCTTGAACGGAAATGCCGTGAGCGAATAGTACAGCTTTTGGGCATGCCTCGTCTACGGGAACTTAATACAACGTGGTTCCTGTCATTCAGACCATTCTGGCAAGATTGCATCATACCTGTTCTACACTGCCTGTTTTGCGGTGAACAATGCGTGCTAGACACCTGTCTAACACTCCCATCAGTCATGCCAACGGATATCGATACTCTGCTGGACCCGATAACGGCCCATGCTGTGTGTTGTCCCCAGAGGCTTCCAATCCTGATGGCGGCATTCATTGAGATCTCACAGACGCTTCCGGCTGCTGCTGAGGTACGAGATGGATCGACAGGCACACAGGTAACAACGGGCGCGAACATTGCTTCTTCTGCTGAAGGCGATGTTTCTCATCTCTGTGCAATTAACCTTCTGAACGAGGTGTTCCAAATGTCACCAACTTCGATGGACGATATTTTGGCTACGGAAATAGATGATCTAATGTTTACGCCAGACCCATACACTGACTTTGATTCGGCTCACAATGTACCAGGGCAACAATGAAATTTGGCCTTCATATTTTCAAAACTTGGAACTATTCCAAGAAATTGAACTTTTTCTTTTAAAAAAAAATTTGCCGATAGAAAAGACATGGCAAATGAACAATCTGCTTACAGTAGAACTAGTCTTATAAAACGGACTTCTTTGAATACTTCCAGGGACACATTGTCACCTTACTTGTCTAACATTTCATTTAATTCTATGATATGCAATGGCTTTGATTTTGAGAACTTATCGACCATTTCGTCATATGTATATATTTCTGTTTCATTCACGTTGCATTTTACTTCCGCTTAGAATGGAAACGATGCTTTAAATGTACAGTACCTATTGCATTTCAACAGTTTTGAGCTTCTTTTAAAAATGCTTTTAGAAATGTTTTTAGCAACATGTGGTACTCAATTGTATGTTTAGCATTTAAATGTTAGCATTTAGTATTATCGTTCAATCGAAAGTGGAGTGGGTGTTGTATTCCGCTTTAGGGGTCCGTATATAGGTTTTCCTGAATCATGTCCTTATATAGGCACAATTCGCATTGCCCTTATATAGGCATAGAATCCCTGTCCTTATTTAGGCATTAACTGTGCACTCCAAATACAGGCATGGTCACCGAAATCCGTCCACCCTAACGTCACAACGAGTTCTTAGAAAACAGACCCTTAAGCTTCGGGAGTTCCCTAGCACAGGACTATTGATTTCTCCAAGAACTCATCTATTATGTATGAACCGTTATACCTTAAGGGTTCATTCCTGACGTCTTCCTCTGTCTGACTTTACGTCAATGCTAACAATCCAAGACACCTACCAGGTATAAATATACCTTCCCTTGCCCAAGCAAGTTAGAGGAGACCTCGACTTCAGAGGAGCCCGTATCCCGGCCTGACGCACTGAGAAGACGCTGTCATTCCTGCACGCAGACGAATCCAGCTTCCAGTGTTCTGACTCCCTTCGCGGGGTGTTAGAGTTCCAGATCCGGCAAGAGATTCCCACCTCTCTCATTCTCAAGGTATGGAGCTGACTAGATCCTAGAGGGACTCTTGGCATACTTGGCATACTATACTTAACATACTCTTAGTATACCAGACTAGAGAATACTCCACCTACTTCTACCTTTCCCTACACCTAGATTAGGTTAGGTACATTGGGGTAGAACTAGCTTAGAGATGCATCGTATGAGTACTCGCATTTTTAGCTCATGTTATTTATGTACGTGAATATATGCTAAAAGATAATGCTAGCGCAGTATTATTTATTTCTACTGCTTACGCTGTACATTATTTATCTTGCATACTGTCTTGTGATCATAACAGCACATATCTCTTACACAAGAAACAAGACTGTTCAATAAAACCCTTTTTATTGAAACGCCCGTCTTTCCTTTCTGTGTAACTCTGTAGAAACTAAGCATGCACGATTGACTGAGTGAAACTGTTATCTATTGTTTCCACGATTCTGAGAAGTGTTCCGATTCTAAAGGGAAACAAAAGTTGTCATGTTTTTCGGTTGCCAGAAACTACTCCCTTCTTGTTCTCAAGGAGTTTCTAGTGGCCTCTGAGCTAGCTGGCACAAGTAATTAAGTTTAATATACTCGATAGGGACATACCGACCTTAGTCCTAAGTCAAGCCTATAGGTTATATTATTCCAATGCGCAGAGCCTATTAGGGAAATAGGAACTACACTACACCATTGGGCATGCTGTGAGCTCCAGTATTCCTGCCTTCCTCGCTAGCTCCAGAAAACAAGGAGACCCTCAGGAAGAGGAGGAGGAATCCCCAGCATCCATCCTCAGTGGCAATGGCATGACCGACCCTGGGATCGATTGCACTCTGCCTGGTCTGGCTCCATACATCCCGCCGCAGTCCTGCACATCACAGCCCCTGCCCTGAGGCTGGGAAAACCTCTGCAGATGGAGTGAGCAGAGGAGCAGCGATGGGCGAGAGCAGATGTGCTGCTGCCTCCATCCCACTGCTCTGTGACTTCAACCACTGGTTCATGACCATCCTTCTCCCAGCTCCGCTCGCCATTGCAGGGCAGCTAGTCCTGTGGCAGCTCGTGGCCAAGGTGCTGCTCGCCCTCCTGCAGCAAGCAGCCTCCTGCCCCTGCCGCTGCCTGTGCTTCCACACCCCAGTGCGCAGCTTGCCTCTCATGCTGGAAACCCTGCCTGTCATCTCGCCTCAGGCCACCATCCTTTAAGTTTCTGCTCACTGCGTTTCAATCCAGTAAGCTGTGTGGCTAAACCCCCTCTTTTCATGCCGATGTGTTAGCTGCATCATAGGATTAAATGCTCATGGCATGAGAAATATTTAAATAAACATCTTAGAAATGCTTATAACCTGAAGCCATAGTCTGCCACACTATGCTTGGGTGGCAAGATGCACTTTTGACCGCTGTTTTCTTTTACTTCATTTTTTTTGTGTTCAGTACAGTGCATTCAGTGAACAAAGGTTTGAGGCAGGAGAGATCAACAAGTCTACGGTACTCGGAATCTAGGGACACTTGCTCCTCCGTATTTCCCTGCACCTGTTCTTTGGTTCAGCCTAAAGTTTAGGGGAAATGAATGAAAGGAGTGGACTGGATTCCTTTAAGGTCTTTGGTGCTTTTAAGTTCACTCTAGTGCAGCATCTGAATTTTCTCATGTGGGTCTTAAGCCAGAAATGCCGTTCTGTAAAACCATGCAGCTTTTAGCTCTCTCTCCGAGGTGTGTGTGTGAACCCATTTTTTATCACTTACTTCTTGGCTTATATTGGACTTCACCCTGACTTGTCAGGTGTGGTAGGCACAGGAAGACATTACATCTAGTCAAGGCCACTGGAATTATGTGTTTGTGGGCTGCAGCAATTTTTGCATAATTATAGATTTGATGCAGTGACCATATCATCCCTCATCTGCCGCACAATCTGCAGATTTTAACAACAAAAAAATTGTTTCTACCTCAAACGGTTTTAAACTTACTAAAAAAGCAGCGATACATGTTGCAGTGCAATGAAAGGCCCTTTTCAAAGCGGTACTGGTCCCCTTTCTGTTGCTTATTGCTATAGCTGGAAATTAAACTGGTACTAATGAGGTTCAACCAATGTCCAACAGTGCTACCAAGTTTAGTGTGACACACAATACCACACAATTCACTGCCACACAGTTCAACATCACCTAACATAATTACACACTGCATAATACCACTCAATGCAACATAATTCAACTCCACATAATTACACTCTACTCAATACCACATAAGTACACCCCACATACAACCACTCTCACATAGCAACAATCCACGTAGATACACACCAGAACATGCCACATAATATCAATCGGAAAAAGGGGTTTTACCTGGACCTTGTATCATTAAATACACTTATGATTTACCGTGGAGGTCAAAGATAATTATTTTATTTGACCAAGTTTTTTATTTTATTTTTACTTATCAAAATTCATTTTGTTTTTTCAAATATTCATTCAGCTGCAAACAAAAAAGACACACAAAAATATTAACAACTTTCTATACAAAAAGTCACAAAGACTCAATCATCAAATTAATAATACATGAAATACTGTCATTAATGACAACCAACAATACAACATCACCACATAATGTACAACAAATACACAAAAAACAAAAGATTATGTGCAATCAAAATAATAAATCAAATAATTAGCGTGTGTAATCAAATAATGAATCAAATGATTAACATAGCTTATAGTGACAAAGGGAACGAAACATAGTGTCCATAACAGGGGAAAACAATTTTAAAGCCCTCCGTATGGCGTGATAATTGAATCTCAGTTCCTCAATGTCAGAAAAATGCCAACACGTTTCAAGTCCTAGGCTACAAATACAAGGACTCTCATCAGGGCTTCTTAATTCAATGCACCTTGTTTCTGCGTGCGATGGTATTATCTGGCGAGAAGATATTAGTTTTTCTTCAGGCAATTTGGAATCTCTTTGTGGAGAAACCTGCAGAGATAAAATATGTTCCCTGCTTGAAAAGAATACTTCCGGTAGCGTCAGAATGCAGCGGAGTATCTGGCAAAGAAGAAAATTGCTCACAGCTTTTTCTGCCTTAATTTTGTGCCTTCGGTTTCCTCAAACGTTCTCCATTCGGAAGCAGCTCCTACTCCGTGATTTATTCAAAATACCGCATGTCTCAATTAGGCATAGCCTCTCAGTGATTTTCTCCCTCCAAAAGTTGACTGACAAAAATTCACAAGTCCACGGTAAATCATAAGTGTATTTAATGATACAAGGTCCAGGTAAAACCCCCTTTTTTTCCTATTACATGGCCCTACCTGCACTTTGTCCACTTGGGCCTAACTCCTTTGTGTTGATACATAATATCAATCAGCATAATTCCAATCAACGCCACACAGTTTCACGCCACACAATTCCTTCCACTCCACACATTTCCATTCCACACCACATAATTCAAAACCAAACCACATCATTCAACTCAACAACACATTACACAATACACCACATACATCCAATTCACAACACAGAATTCCACATCATGCCACAAAATTCAACAGCACACCACATAGTTAAACTTCACTACATACCATTCCACAACACAAAATACCATTCCACACAATACCACTCCATGACACATGGTTCCATTCCACATAATTCCAGTACACTCAATACCACATAATTGCTATTCACACAAATCCAATGCTCACAATGCAACATTAATTCCACTACACAAATCCCCTCCATGCCACAAATTTACACAACTAAGAATTCCAATCTAACCCACATAATTTCACTACACACCACATACATACACTCCATAACACATAGGTAGAATACAATGTGATTTACAATGCCAATAGCACTAACTCAATCAAATGTGAGACCTATTGCATTTCCAATTTGTTATTTGGTGTAAATCTGTTCAGTAGGTTTCGAGAAATTAAAGGAAAACCAAATTTGTATATCTATGATCGTGACACCTTCGCGAATAATGGCAAGCTCATGCAGAGATCTGCAGAGCTCTGATTGGCTGCCAACATTTCAACCGGGTAGTGTTGGTAGCTATTTTGGGACTCGGCTTCAGCTAACTGCTGAATTTCTATTGTTTTGTACGAGTGAAATCTGAGCCTAGAAAAAAACGTCCTTATAACCGTTGATTTTTTCAGTGAATTTCTATGGATTTTTAGAATTCTAGTTCCTTATTATAAGTTCCCTGTAACCTTTGATTTTTTTCAGTGAATTTCTAAGTTTTTTTTAAATTCTACTTCCTAGCTATAACGTCCCTGTAACCTTGGTTTGTTTCCAGTGAATTTCTACCTTTTTTTTTACATTTTATTGCTTAACTGTAACCTGTAAACTTTGAGAGTGGCAGTGTGAATGGCTGTATATGTCGGTGAGTGTGTTTATGAGTGGCTGTATGGGTCTATGAGTGGGTGTATGAGTGGTTGTATGGGTCTGTGAGTGGATGTGTGAGTGGCTGTATGAGTCTGTGAGTGGGTGTACGAGTGCCTGTGAGGGTCTGTGAATGGGTGTGTGAGTGCCTGTGTGGGTCTGTGACTCGGTCTGTAAATGGTGCTATGGGTCTGTGAGGGGCTCTGTGGGTCTGTGAGTGGGTGTGTGAGTGCATGTGTGTGTCTGTTATTAGGTGTGTGAGTGGTGCTATGGGTCTGTGAGTGGGTGCATGAGTTGGTGTGTGAATGCCTTTGTGGGTGTGTGACTGGGTTTGTGAGTGGCGCTATGGGTCTGGGAGTGGGTGTGTGAGTGGCTGTGTGGGTTTGTGAGTGGGTGTGTGAGTGCCTGCGTATATCTGTGAGTGGCGCTATGGATTTTGGGCTTTTGCATACTTAGGGTATTTAAAATGGAGAACCATGGACTCTGCTCTCACCAGGAGATGACAAGAAAGAAACCACTCATCACAGTCACTACAGATCAGATTGTGCTCCATTAGATCAACAATTCATTCACCTCCATTAAGGATTGCAGATTGCTTTTCAATGTGAAATTCAAGAGGAAACATATTTGATTTGCCTTCGCCAAGCCCAAGAAGTTATGAAAGTTTGTGCTTTACTGAAGTGGAGCTTCAGCTGGGGCACCTGCTATATTTATATTTGTAAGTGCTTCCTCTTGAGATTTAATTTCTGTGAAATGCACACCTGGACCAGAATGGAACCTCATGTTTTCCCAGACGAGTCCCCAGTTTTGCCAAAAACGTCTACCCAACTGGAGTACTCTAATCTGGTTAATTAATAAGTGGTACCTCGTTGGGTAAATGTCTCATGCATATCGTACACTACAGCTGTGTAAAGGACCACCGGGTAATGCATTCAGTTACCTTGTGTGCATGTCATTTTTATAATATGATTGTTCCTCAAGCGTTTTCATTCACAAATCTGTGATAACATGAATCCTCGTCAAGAGAAGATGACGAGACTACAAAGAGGTGAATCGCCACGAAAAGGGTACCTAAATGAAGTAAGTGTTTCTTTATTTGGTGGAGATATTCTTGTATTCCTCTGCATCAATAACACATCACCAAAATTGGCTGGAAACGTGCTTGAGGGCCTTTTGTTTGGCTCTCCATCAATGTGGGAAAAGGCGGGAAGACCTTTGCATTCTAAGTAAAATAGGGAGGGGAGTCGTGTGATCCCCCCTCCCAGGGCCGATTTCAGCCCTGGGACCTCATCCTTGGTGCCCAGCCACATCTCCCTGGGTGCCCTGGCCCCACCCAGGGCACCAAGTGTGCATGTTGGGGACCGCAGGAAAAGCCTCAAGGCCCCCGTGGTTCCAGCAGGCTACCCATCTCCTGTGCGAGCCGGCATTGCTCACAAACACAGGGAGCTGCAGCTCCCTACATCTGAGAGCAATACTTTCATCTCTTTCCCTGCCCGCATGTCTGTGGGCAGGGAAAGAGATGATAACTCCACTTCCATCAAGCGGGAATGGTTTGACAGCTCCCGCTTGCTGGAAGCTGAGCTTTTGTTTTTGCTTGACGGGAGCATACACACAAACACACACACATACACATACACATATATTGCACAATGGTAGTTGCCACTGTGTAGGTATAGTTAGGACCGGGTTGCTGTAGGAAGCAGATTTTTTTTGGTTTGCTAAAAATCTTGGTGCCGTTTGACAAATCTTCAAAAAAACTTTCAAAAAATAAAAGGTTCATCCAGCTCAGCTCCTTGCTGGAAAGTTTTGGAGAGATCTGTCAAGTAGGGGCCAAGAAAAATTTGGGAGGATCCCAAAATGTATTTTTCCCATGCACTTTCCCATAGGAATTTTGAACAGCACTACAGCCAAAACAGCTGAACGGATTTACACCAAATCTGGCAGAAATCTAGATCTTTACCCAGAGATTGTGGTTTTGTGATTTGTTGTAAATCTGTTTAGTAGTGTCTGCAAAGTAAAGGTTCAAATTTTATAGATATTTCACATCACAGTAGCACTGCGGTACTGTCAGCTCAAAAGATAAGATCTGATTGTCTTCCTCACAGCAACAAAGATGTTTGGTGGTCATTTTAGGACTCAGTCCACGTGTCCTAGAAAGAAAAAAGAAAAATCATATATTTATTTGAAAAGTTTTATATAGCGCTGCCTAGACCCGGAGGTATCAGAGCGCTTTACATGAGGATCAGCGGGTTACAGGTTACGAAAATTACATCAGTTACAGTTACAAGTTACAAGTATAGGCTTAGGAGAAAAACATGGATTACACAATAATATAAGTTATTAGCGCGTAGCATAGCCAAGACACGTGTCTAATGGGGAATGGAAGGTAGGGGGGGGAAAGGTAAACAGGGGAGAGGAATGCAGATAGAGTCAGGTAGGCCGGCATGGGGAAAGTACTTCAGGGGGTACAAAGCAGTCATAGCAGTCAAGGAGAAAAGACAGATAAAACCGTGAAGAACCATGAGAAACAATGTCCGATGTCCGGCTGGGTAGGTGACGGCCGCGGGGTTGAGCCAGAGCCAGACTCCTCTATAGCTGCATAGGACAGCTCCACAGAGTAGGGATACCATGCCCCCCCAGGGTATGCGCGGGGGGTCAAAGATGGACCTTTCTTGGGGCCAAAATCAAAACATTTTTTTTTAGCTGTACTGTGGTACTACAATGGTATTGCGGTAAATACTTAAAAAAAAAGGGGTGGTCCTGCCTTTTTTAATTATAATCCCCTGGGGGTTGGTCAGTCCCCAAGGCTGGGGGGTCGGCACACCTTTTTTTGTTTATTTTGGGGAGGGAGCATGCGTAGAGTCCCCTACAGGAGATTACAATCTCCCCAGGGGAGACGCAAGCTGTAAAGGGGTCCCAGGACCTCATCCCCAGGACCCCAAAGTCAGAGAAGGGAAGGCACGTCATGCACCCCCAAAATGCAGTGTGTCCTGCTTCTCCCAGTACCTGGGAGAGTGGGAGGCACACATCAGCACCCTGCCTGCATTGAGTGGGCAGGGAGAAGTGAGCTGCCAGCTCCCTTGCCTGCACTAAGTGTGCTGGCAGGCCGGGAGCTGGTTTGTGGTTGTTGCCACTAGTTTTATTTCAATCAATCAATATTCTCTATTGTTTCAGCATTAAGCCATACAATAGCATTCATAAAAATGTACATATCATAATTAAATACATCTATAATACCATTCGTGATAAATAGCAGTTAAAAGCTAAATTCTAAAGAGACATATATCTTTCCAACAAAAAGGTTTAAAAACAATAACAGCCTACCTCTATATACATGACATGGCATAATCGCAGTCTACTACTAAAATTTCATTTTCCAATTTTAACACCGCACTACCCTCTAGCAGCATGTGCCCTTTTACCTTAGTTACAGTGCATACTAGCCATTAGTTAAATTTAAACTTCTGAAAAGTGCATCTGCCAAATATTGTACAGGTCAAATTCTAGTAGCATTGATAGTAATCCAAGATTTTTAACAGCCCTGCAATCATTAGCTGCAGTACACAAATCCTATGTACAATAAAACATCAGAGTGCAGATACTAATACCGTAAAGTGCATGTGCCAAATGTAGTGCAAGTCAGAGCCTAATATTGATGACAGTAATCTAAAATTTTAACAGCCTTACAATCATCAGTCCACAAATCCTTTATACATTAAGACATCAAATTACAGATACCTATCCAGTATAGATCACTACCCATCAGATCCAAATCATATAAGCCAAGCATCTCAAATTCAGCTCACTACCCCAGAGGTTGCTTTGAAATACTTTGATGCTGGTTAAAAACCTCTCTTAGACTTGGCCAGGCTACCCAGAGATATGAGGCTACAGAATTATAAATTATTTAATCATCCATCCTAAGACAGAAAGCTAGAGCAGTACTAACGGAGCCAACATCGTAGTATCTAACCATGGCCAGCAGCCATCTTTTCCGAGGAATAATAAATTTTGTGCAGAAAAGCAAGAGGTGCAAAGTATTATCGTTTCCCCCATGCATACATTCACAATATTCGCTTCCTCTCTGGAGTCTTGCACATCTAACAAGGTTATCCCTGGTAGGAAAAATCCTCAATCTGAATTTAATATACAGCATGCTTACCCGTTCTAGATAGATTTGGTCCAGATGGGGCTTCCAGCCAGGATCGACTCTAATCGGAAAATAGTCGCTCAATATGCTGCCTGGTTTTAATGTAGCTAGCCTTGATTCCCAACTAAGTTTAATTAGCGATATTTCGCAAGTTCAATGATATCACACCCAACCTTACTTGTATCTGCCCATAGGCCCCCTAATTGCATTTCTATTAGCAAATTCCTCACATGCGCCAACCAGTTTCCTCGACTTAGCCACCACATCCAGAAACATCTTCCAGAGACCGCAAATATATGGTGGCCTTATGGTTCCTTACCAGCCTCATTCAGAACACCACCGGTTTTATTGTTGCCAGATCTGAGATGGAAGTTAGCCCAAGTTCCATATAAAGTGCTAACCAGGAGATACCCAGTCCCAGCTGTAACAGAGCCCTTCAAAAATTATTTTCTGCCACTTGCAACAAATCTAAATTATCATAACCCCAGAGCTCATCCCCATAGATCACAGCTGTTACTGCTTTGTGCTTATATTTCTGGAGTATGGTACTAATGCTACGAGCACTTACAGTTTGTCAAAATTTTAATACCGCCCAGAGGACTGCAGTAAAGTTGTGCTGGCCTTCAACAACTGGCCATTCCAGCTAAGTTTCTCCGCAAACCATATCCCAAGATAACTGTAGAACTTTACACGCTCAATGTAATTGTTCTTTATTAATAACTTCCTCTTCAGTCCCGGGGACAATCCTAGTACCATGACTTTAGTCTTACTGCTGTTGATGGTAAGAGCCTTCTTATTACAATAATCAGTAAAGCTTTTTACCAACCTATGCTATGAGTTCTCCATTTGGGCAAATAGAACCGCTTCGTCTGCAAAAAAGAGAATCAGAACCTTCTGGCAAGCTATCACAGGGACAGCAGTAGCAATTTCCAAAAAGGGGTCAACTACATTGTTCAAAAAAAGACTAAAGAGTAGAGGCGCTAACACACAACCCTTACAAACACCTTTTTCTACCGGAAATGCTTTGCTACATTCGCCAGTTGGTCTATATCTAACTTTAACCATGTTATCGGTATGTAGGGCCATTATTATATGTAAGATACAACCCTCTTCTCCATGCATAGCCAACATGTCCCATAGGCTTTTCCGATCAACAAGTTTGAATGCTGACTGCAGGTCATTAAATGTTAGGTATAATGATGCTTTTTTATTACAATGTATTTATGACATATCCTATGTAACTGTACAGATTGGTCAGTTGTTCTCCACACTAGACCTGAAGGCAGCTTGTAGCTTGGTTAAAATATTTTCTTTATCCACCCAGCCTTGGAGTCTATGTAATAGAATTTTCCCAAGAATTTTACCTGTACCATTTAGAAGGGAAATAGGGCAATAGTAGGAAGGGCAGCTAAGATCCCTTTCTTGTAAATGGGTACAAGGACTGCCGATCACATGATTGGGGGATACTGTTACTGGCATTAAACTCTTTAGTAAGTACAGTAGCCCACAGGTGCAGATTTTCTTTGGCACCAGATCAGGGTTTTAAATTTTTTCATAATGGCCAACGCCCATTCCACTTCTGGTAGTAAGATACCCATCAAGGGATACATTGCACACTGTTCCTTACTTAACAAAGACCCCATTTTGCTTGAATTGGAACTATCACACCTATTGAGATCACTAAATTGGTTAACCCACTCTCTTGGGCCTACATGACATTCTAGCCTATTTGCCTAGCCCCTCTCTACCCGGGCAACAACCTCCCAGAATCTCTTGGTGTTCTTTGTATACGTTGATTCCTTCAGTTCTGCCCACAGAGCATTCTGTGTTGCTTGTTTCTTTATTTTTAGCAAATATTTGCATTCTCTCCTATAGGCTTGAAAAGCCCTTTACTTGCCACATCATAAATACGTGGGACAAGAGCCTGTGAGACTTTACGTTTCATGGTATAGCACTCGCTACTTACCAGCGAGGGCAATTATGGGTATTTGAAATTCTCTTTGCTGCTAAACATGAATACGACCACAAGACTTTCAATTTGTGAACCATTAGATCGTACGTGCAAACCACATCAGAATTAGCAGCATTTGTGAAATTAAGAATACAGGGTCCATATTTTACCATAGTGGCATTAAATAGGGGGATTTCCTAGAGATATTTCTCTCTATTCCATCTTATTCTCTTACTATTATTGTGTGGTAAGAGCTCAAGCCCATGCTCCTATCCATGCTGTTGCCCATACTCTTGCCAATATTCCGTTCCATTGTTAATAGTAATCTTTGTGCTCATTAAGAGAGGATCATGTTTGCTCTCCACCTTCTTCACAAATATCATATAAACTACATTTCCCCACAATTCTAAATTAAGATGTAATCAATCAAGGATGCTTTATTACCATTACTATAGGTCGTCTTTACCGGGCTATCAAAAGGGGTGGGCCCATTAAAAAAACACAACCAGTAATTTGTAAGAAGATTTAAAAGGGCTCCTCTTTCTTAGATCGTTTCCCTATGAATATCCAGATATGGGACACCTAGCCAATAATCCTCAGACAGAACCTCTTCGTTAAGGATTTAATCTGTCAGTTGAGTGTTAAAGTCCCCACAAACCTTCACCATATGGGTGCATGGATGTCATTCGGAGGTAGTCAGGGGTCGCAGCTGTGACTTGTAACTTGCTCCCTGCTACTCCTGGCACTTCCTTTGTGACCCCTGGCCTCAGAGGAGGCAGAAATGTGCCCCCTCTGAGGCCAGGAGTCACAAAGGAAGTGCCAAGAGTAGCAGGGAGCAAACTAGAGGTTTCAGCTGCGACTCCTGACTACCTCCAAATGACGTCCATGTATGGGTGCCCGCCTTGGTTCCCCCTCTATTCCTTTTACTTTCAACATATTTAACATAATTCCCCAAAATTGCCTGTACTTCAGGTGACCACCCGGGGGGAATATATACATTTAGATTATCAAGAATAAAAACTTCTTTATGGTCATTATTAGTCTTACATGCAGCACATTATGAGTAAGGGAATTCCTACCCAAATGCTCTACCTTACAATTTATCTTAGACGATACCCAAATTGCGAGGCCCCTCCCCCAAACTGGTCGCCCTCTTTTTGACTGCTTAACTGATTCCATACGCTCCAAAAACCCACTTACAGGATTTTCTGACAGAGACCAGGTTTCGGAAAACAACATACTGCAAAATTGTTGATACATTTTAGCCAGTCCCCATCCTCCAGTTTACTAGCCAAAACCACTACATTCCATGACAAAATATCCAAATAATCATCTCTCAGGCATCGTTTCCTGCCGCCAGAGTCTTCAGGCATACATAATTAGTACTATTAAGTGTTGCATAGTTCTGTTTTATTTAAAAACAAGGTTCTGGGTGTCCGTATAGGACTGGAGCACCCACAGATTAAAATAGGTAGCCAAAATAAAGTGTGGTGGCTCCCACCCGCACCCCAGGATGGGTATAGGCTGGTGAGCCGGTGGGCCTCGGGGACCATGGACTTCCACCCGCGGTCCCAAACAGAATGTCAAGCTGCAGGCATCTAGGGTGGGACTGGGACACTAAAAAAAAATAATGCAAAAGAAACAATAAATGAGTGGCTGGAGCTGCTCATTTATCATTCACTGCTCCTGGCAAGAAGCACCCCATAATGCACTTCATGGACTGATTTGCATATTTTTTCATGCTTTGTGGTGCACTAATATGGGCAGGGCAGCTCCAACATGTCACAAAAATATTGTAAGGGCAACCCCCAGAAACCATTTATAAAAAGTAATCCTATTTTTTCTCGGGTGTATACAGCGTGGCCCCAGGAAAAGGTTGTAGTGTTTGGAAGCATTGTTATGGCTGGAGCTTTAGCTCTTTGGCTAAGGATTGCAGGGACCCTCTGTGGTTGGTGCTATGGCTGCATTACATGGCCTCAGATGTTTAAAAGAAAGACTCTTAACATGTTTTTAAAGTTGTTGCCAAAGCCTATAGCCTTGTCTTTGTATAATGATGTAGAGACCCCTTGACAAATCCAATGGGCTTGCCTTGTATATTGATGTGGTGACCTCTTGACAAAGTCAATAGGCTTGATTGTATATTGATGTGATTACCCCTTGACAAAGCCATTAGTGAGCACTGAGACGCTGAGGAACAAGACTGTGCCAGATAGAAGCTTACCATGGTCTCCAGCGCTATATAATAGTGACCTTATCTTTGTTTTCTACATGTTTCTTTAGTCTGAGATGACACATAGTTCCAACGCAACCTGACGCCAGGACCTGGGACATGCCTCATTAATTATATATTCTCTGAGCATCATTCACTTCTTCTATTCAATGAGCTGGCCTTCTTTTGATCTAAGGGTTTGTGGTTTTTACCACAGAAAACGGCCCACTACGTTGGACTATCTTTTCATCTCCACTTTTTAATTTGCGTTCCGTTACAGTATTTATCTCAATTTATGGAGGTGCTGTTCCAGAGAGCATACCTATCCACGACATATGGGTCTACATCATATAGCAAAGCTTTGAAAGAGTCACTGCGTGATGAAACAGGTGTTGGCTGTTGTCCATTTCTGAAGAAATAATTTGTGAATGTGAATGTACCAAAGAGAACATGATCTTCTATATTACAATAAAGAAATTGATTGAGTAATACAAGCCCTTACTGTTTGGACCCCATTCTATTTCTCAATACTGACTGAGTGCTGTGATTTCCTTCTTTGAAAATCCATTAGGCTTGTCTTTTTATAATGATGTGGTGATCCCTGGACAAAACCAAAAGGCTTGCCTTGTATGTTGACATGGTTACTACTTGAAAAATCCAATAGGCTTGTCTTCATATAATAACGTGGTGACACATTAACAAAGTCAATATGCTTGCTTTGTTTATAATGACAACCCTTTATATTGGGATGAGTGCTTGCATTGGCTGTGCACGGGGTGGGGTTGGCCATCACTGGTTGGGGTTGGCCGCAGGGCTTATCCACCACAGGCCAGTGTCATTATAGTTATCTATGATAGTAAAATCATACTTTGCGTTAAAAAACTCCTAGAAATGTACTAAAAAAAACTGAGGTAAAAGTAACATTATAGTAAGGTATGGTAAATAATATATAACATCACTCATGACATCTCAAATGACATAATCGATGACCTCACTGATGGGGGTTATTTTTGGTATAAATCCTAATTAAATAGGGTTGCTTCCTAGATACAGTTACTGATATACGGATACGTACTGCAGAATTCCTTAATACTGTTATGCACGATGCTGAACTTTGTTTTGGAACTGTAACAAAAACATACATACTATGTAATAAGGTACAATGCTGCGATCTTTCGAGTTCTGTATGTAACGTATGCATTGATATGTTCTCACCTTTTCTTTGTAAAACCCAATAAAATTTGTTATCAACGACCTCATTGATGACATCATCCACCATATGGATGTTCAATGTAGTGTACAAAGCATTACAGCCTTTGAAATATGTAAAAAAGTACTAAATGGTGCAGAGTGATGTAAGCACAAATTACACAAACATATGTGCTTATATAAAATACTTACACTGTAGCACACTCCCTCTAGTCACTTTAGGTGGTCAAGCCCCACTATGCGCATCCTTCACTGTGAGCACAGGTTTTCATAGAGAGTCCCCTACCTCCTGATGCTATAACCCCATTAGGTGCCAAGGCTCCTACTACACACATCCTTCGACCTGTGCACAGCTCTTCATGGGGAGCCCACTCCCTCCAGACACCCGAGCCCCATAAGGTGACCAAGCCTGTACAATCCACAGCCTTTGCCCTGTGCACAGCTCTTCATGGAGAAGCCACTCCCTCTAGACATTCAAGCGACATTAAGTGGCCAAGTCCCTACTATGCACAGCCTTCACCTTGTGCACAGCTCTTAATGAATAAGCCACTCTGTCCAGACACCACCCAAACCCCATCATGTTGCCAAGCCCCTACTAAGCACAACATTTCATTGAGAGCCCACTACCTACAGACATTCAAAGCCTTTTAGGTTGTGATGCGCTACTACACACAGACCTTGTTCTGTGCACAACTGTTCATGGAGAGCCAAAATCCTCCACACAGGCAAGCCCTGTAAGGAGGCCAAGCATGTTCCAAATGCATACAGTCATTAGCTATAACCCCATTAGGTGCCAAGGCTCCTACTACACACATCCTTCGCCCTGTGCACAGCTCTTCATGGGGAGCCCACTCCCTCCAGACACCCGAGCCCCATAAGGTGACCAAGCCTGTACAATCCACAGCCTTTGCCCTGTGCACAGCTCTTCATGGAGAAGCCACTCCCTCTAGACATTCAAGCGACATTAAGTGACCAAGTCCCTACTATGCACAGTCTTCACCTTGTGCAAAGCTCTTAATGAATAAGCCACTCTGTCCAGACACCACCCAAACCCCATCATGTTGCCAAGCCCCTACTAAGCACAACATTTCATTGAGAGCCCACTACCTACAGACATTCAAAGCCTTTTAGGTTGTGATGCGCTACTACACACAGCCGTTGTTCTGTGGACAACTGTTCATGGAGAGCCAAAACCCTCCACACAGGCAAGCCCTGTAAGGAGGCCAAGCATGTTCCAAATGCATACACTCATTAGCAGCACAGAAGCTATGGCACATATGCTCTAGATGTAGCTCACTAAATACCTTTCAGTGTCAGAAGTGTATAACAAACCGTCAAACTCATTTGAAATGTCATCAGTCATCACTTATGTCATTGAACATGTCATGAGTGATACAATAAGTGAGGTCGTAAACTTCTTTTCAGTAAGAAAAAATACACACATAAATATATATGTATAAAAATCTACATTTATATATATATCTCACCACGCTCACTCTCCGTCTTTCTCCCCTTCCACTCACGATTGGGTGCTTCGTTGCGCGGTGACGGACACCGTGCGGATCAACACAATCCTCAGCTCACGGCACAACCATAGATGCACCAGCACTCGCAGGAACGTTATCTCCCAGAATTTTATTGGGTTCTTTGTTACACGACCAGACGCGTTTCGGCTGCCGCCTTTATCAATAGTGGCCGGCACCGGCTTGAGACAAGTTTAAATACACCAGTACTGATGAACATAAACAAAGGGCACCTCGACTTACTCCAGTCAAAGGTATCGGCCATTACTAAACAGGTTACTTGGTAAAGTATAACACTGGTGTAGTCCGTCAAGCTAGGAAAATGCTTACAACACAATAACATGCTACCCTGAATGGGCTTAAATAATGTATAGACATTTTCTTCTCCCACTTTACACATGCTGGACACAATAAACAATCAACAATCTTGCCCTGAATGGGCTTATTCTTTGACCTTCAAGTATTCATTCCACCTAATGTGGAGGATGTATGACAGACCACCGTGCCTAAGCATCCTGTTAAAATCTCACTTACTTCATCATAACAGTACACTTGATTCTCCCAGATTCACAGTTTTCCAGAAAACATTACAGATGCACAGCCATTTCTTCGCCACTATTGAGACCTCCTGGTCTCTTTGTTTGATTATCAATTATATACCTTGATTCTAATCTACGCAATTGCAGTTGTCTATTACCCCTCTCACATTCATGGGCACTTGGTCCATACAAAAAAGCTTAAAGATCTCTGTTACTCTGATGAAACATCTCAAAATGCCTTGCCACTGGGTAAGTGGGGTCCCTGTTCTGTATGGCCCTGAGGTGTTCCAAAATCGTTATCTTTGTTGGATGGATCGTACTTCCAATGTAGCGTAAGCCACACGGACATACCAGACAGTACACCGTGTGGCTAGTGTTACAATTCATCAGACTTTTGATTTTCCTAGGTTCCCTCATTCCCGGCACCGCATACTCCAGCACTTTTTGCTGTTTCTGCATGCCCTACACTTGAGACATGGGTAAAACCCCGCCAATTTCCCAAACGGTGGTGCTCTACTCTCATTCCCACAGTGACTCTGGACTAAGCTGCTGCGTAGGGATCTTGCTCTCCTAAAAGTCACTAAGGGCGCTTTCGGCAAGTCCTTCCCTATTACTGGGTCTGACCTCAGGACATGCCAATTTTTGGCAAAAATTCTTCTAATATCCGAGGCATCCCCAGAGTAGTCTGTGATCATCCTCAGACTATTAGCTTTGGTATCTTTTTCTTTGACTTTCTGTACACTAGATGCGCAGCTAGCTATCAAGTCCTTTCTGGGTTTCCTTTCAGCTTTGGACTTGGCCTCCTCTAGAGTCTCTTTGCGGTAACCTCGGGCCTCAAACCTATTCATGCTGTCCTTAGCTGCTGCCTGAAAATCACAGGGGCGCGTGCAGTTCCTTTTTATTCTTAATAATTCGCCATATGGGATGCTATTTATTGTTTTCCCAGGATGTCAACTGCTCGCATGCAGCACGGAATTCCCTACGGTCGGTTTCCTGTGCAATGCCGTGCACAATCTTCCGTCCGCAGGAAAAACCTTCAGGTCCAAAAAGCTAACCACCTCCGTGCTAACTTCACCTGTAAACTTGAGGTTGAGGTTATTCATGTTAAGGACATCAATGTATTCTTTAGCTGATTGCTCTGTGCCTCTATAGACGATAAATAGATCGTCTATGTACCTGTTCCAGCTTAGAACCCTGCGGGTCCAGTCTGCGTTCCCCTCTGCCCAGGCCACCTGCTTCTCCCACCAACCCACGAAAAGATTCGCGTAGCTGGGGGCGAAGCAGGTGCCCATCGCAGTGCCGTGTATCTGCTTGAATAATTGAGCCTGGAAAAGAAAGATATTGTTCACTAGGCAAAATTCCACAAATTCCAATATCATTTTGTTATGCTCAGCTAAATTCATTGATTTAGTTCCTAAAAACCATCTCACAGCCTCTATTCCCTGAAGATGATCAATGCTCGTATAGAGGCTTGAAATATCAAGTGTTATCATTACCAAGTCCTCATCCCAAACTAAACTCTCAATTCTTGTCAAAAGTCTTTAGTGTCTTTTATGTATGAAACCAGTTCTTTAACAAAAACAAAAAGGAAATAGTCCACGAACCTTGACATATGCTCCGTCAGGCTCCCTAGGGACGACACGATTGGGCGGCCTGGTGGACAGGTCGCATGTTTGTGCAGTTTCGGAAGATGGTAAAAAGTCGGTATGCGGGGATGTTTACATCCCAAAAAGGCAAACTCCTCCTTACTCAGCATCCCTCTGTGATACCACTTATTCAGGAGTGCCCGGTAGGCATTGATACTTTCCTCAAATGCTTTCCTTGTCACTCTAGTATAACTTGTCACATCATTCAGCTGCACTAGGGCCTCCTTTATGTAGTAGTCATTTGTCATCAGGACTACATTCCCGCCATTATCGGACGGCTTGCACACAATGGTCTTGTCCTCTTTCAAGTCTGCAATTGCTTTTCTCTGCAGTTCCGTGATATTACCTCCGCCTTTCTTTTTATTATTTGAATTGCGAAGTTTTAGAAGATCCTTGGTCACTATGTCAGTGAAGACGTCTATGGAGTCAACTGGCATTAGAGGACAAAACCTCGACTTAGGTTTAAATGGGCTACCAGGATTGATCTGTGTAGTCCCTGTCCAATTCACGTTGAACACCGATGATGGAATCAGTGATGTGGGATTCCCTTCTTCTGCCAGATCCTCCAATACTGCTAGAATCTCAACATCGCCAGCTGTGAGGTTATTACTTCTGCTTACGTCATTGGTGATTCTAGTTGGAGCAGGACGTTCCTTGCCTTTGAAGTATTTCAGCAATTTCATTTTCCTACAAAACTTAAATAGGTCGATTTTAGTCTGTGTGTATTCAGATGCTTTCGTTGGGCAGAAGCTCAAACCTAGTTGGAACACCTCTTCTTCTACCTTCTTCAGTTTCCTTGGTGTTAGGTTTACAACCGTGAGCATTTCTACATTCATCTTTTGCTCCACTGTTTCTTGCTCCGAGTCACTCTTGGGGAGACGCTGCTGGTGCTTCCGCCAACCGCCTCTCCTCGTCCGACGTTTGCTTTCTTTTTTCTTTGTTGTGATTTCTCCGGTGGCTTTCCTCTCCCCCCTTTGCCCCATGTCTCCCTGATGACTTGAAACTCCTCCAAAAAAGGGGCCAGTGCGGGGGCTGCCGCTTGCGCAGATCCGGAAGCTCCGCCTTCTCTTTCGTCTTCACTTTGTTCAATATCATTGACCTCTGACTCAGAGGTTTCTCTATGTTCCACTGCAGTCTTACTCTTATTGCTTAGAAGCTGCTTCCTTGGTTGATCGTACCTCTTCGCAAATGTTAAAATACGGCCCTGTAGGTAATCCCTCTCGTCCCTTTCGAACTTGTCCTGTTTCCGCTGTTTTATTTTTTGTTCATACACTTTAAGGCGTTTTTTCATGGCCTCGCGTAGTTCATCCTGCTTGTTCTTGTCACTGTCTATGGCAATCTGCTCCTCCAATTCCTCGATATCGCTTAGTGCTTGTTCCCTATCGCACCATGCAAATTTAATGAGAATGACTAGCATTCCCTTAGATGATGCCGCCGTATGCTCCGCCCATTCCTCGAGTAATAACGGATTCGGATTCTCATATGCGGGGACCGTGTATATTCTTAGTCCCCGCGGTACCCTCTCGACCTCAATGTAGTTTTGGAGGGAGGTTGACTCCCACCATTTGCGAGTCTCTCGTTCGTAAAGTTTTTCTAAACGAGAGAATTGGTCTTTAAGTAGATTAGTGCCGATAGCTGGTGCGCGCCTGCTCCCGCTATGCCCTCCGTTTCTATGTGAATCTTTTTTCTTAAAAATTTCTGTAGCTGCCTCACGCCGTGCCTCCTCATCAAACATGCTACTAGAGCGTGTTGCTCCTTACACGTGTAATAAACGTTCCTTCGATCTGCCGAGTTGCTTCTCTACTCGAACGCTCAGCCGAGCGCCGACTTCTGTCAAATCTATAAATATCTTTCTCTCTCTAAATATATTTATATGTGTGTATGTATGTGTGTGTGTATGTGTGTGTGTGTGTGTGTTTATTATACAGTGGCTGCCACTGTATAGTTATAGTTAGATTAGAGTTTCCATAGGAAGAGCGTGTTTTATATCACTAAATACTTTGGTGGCATTCGAGAAATCTGCCTTTATGTCATTGGACATGTCATGAGTGATGTAATCTGTGAGGTCATAAGCAGTGCATTGCATGGACACAAGTTATATTTAGCTCAGTAAGCTATAACTTGAGCATTTCAGTGTTTTTTTGTTTTTTAAATGTTATTTTTTACCTAATTTCAGCACCTGACTATAATGTCTCTTTAGCCTTTGTTTTTTCCAGTGAAAAACTAAGCTGTGTGTTACTATAAAGTAAGATATTGCCATTGATGGAGCAAGGACTCGAGAAAATGAGACTTGCTCGATCGAATCTTCCATTAACTTTCATTAATCAATAATTAATAGATAAGGAAAAACTAACATGCACCCAACACCGAAACATGGGAGAAAAAGCTTACGCATGCTTGAATTAATGAGAAATAAAACGCAGCACGATTAAAACCGGCTTTAACTTGCTAAAATGCTTTGCGCATGTGCAAACCTGAATGACGCATGAAATAATGTGACTAACTCGCTTTGAGAGGGAAAACCCCTCACGCATGCGCAAGGAGAATTGAAACGCGGTCTTGAGGTACCGCATGCCCGGCATATGCTAGCTTGATTTGAAATGAAGCTGCTGCAATTAACGCTTATGCCTAAGAGAAATAATAATCACTTGGGATAGAGTAGAAGTGGGTGGTGAACAGTGAGAATTACATGTTCAAGAAAATAATATCTGTTTTTGACTCTTTTATTAATAGTGTATATTTGGGCCTGCTAATCCATGACCGAAAAAGAAAATGGCGAAAGCTGCGCATGTCTAATGAGACCATGAAATGACCAATGACACAGAAGAAGCTGAAAGCCTGCCAAAATTCAAGGACAGAAAGGATGGGAAAAGAAGAAGATGTAACAGTCAACTATGAAGCCTGTATTAAGTGAATTATGGCATTTGCAACAAAATATGCATGTTTCAAATAGAATGTATGAATGAGTAGAAGGGGCAGGGTTAACAAACAATAGGTTTTACTAATAAAATGAATACGTCAGCTTGGGATGATGAAGACACCCCTACCCCCGTCCAATCATATTCCGTAGTTTAGTAAAGCTGCAACACTTGAGGATGGGACATGAAGAAATAAAGACTATAACTAGAGTGTTTTGAATTAAGAAGAGGTATGCGATGCGATGCTGACTATGCTGCTGGGAGCTGAGCACGAGAGAGAGAGAGAAGACAAGTGTAGACTCAGAAGATCCAGACTACTGCCTGATTAGATTTGAAGATTGCGGAAGAATATCGAGGAGGGAGAGAGCGAGAGAGAGGGAATCGCCCTGGTGCGTCGGGTTATAGAGAAGTCTAGTAAGTATCAGATCTGTCCTGATCCTATCCTTTAATCTTTGTCTCCTGATCCTAAGTCGGGGGACCTCCACCTGTCCTTTGGCCAGAGGGGTGGTTTTCCCAGTTATCCTCATTAGGTAAATGTCATTCTATTCAGAATTTGCTTATTTCTTTGCAAATGTGTTATAAATGTGCCTTTTGTCTCTACATCTATCCACTCTTATGCGTTTGATTTGTTGAAAGCTTGTGTAATTGAATGTATTGTGCTTTATGATCATTCTCTCTCCCATTTTGAGAAAAAAGGAGCTTGCACTGTGTATTTGTAATTAATGAGCGTTCAACTAAATGACTGAAATTTTAGATAAACGTATTATTATTATTATATTCAGAGTCTGTGGTTATTTCATTATGAATTTTAGTTAAGAAGTTGTTAATATCACCATCAACTAACTCAACTAATGGTCCATTAACCAGAGGAAGAGTGTTGATTCGTGAAGATTAGTTAAGACATGATACTGTAATTGATTCATGGCTACAGGGAAATAACGAATCAGAATTTGTGGAATTATTCGAAATCAAAACCCTTCCAGTGGGAAATTGGCCAAGGGGAATACAAATAAAGGTAATTGGATAAGATATATGGGCCCATTGAGAAGTTCAGTTTTTGGTGTGTAAAATATCCAACCCTGGCCTCTTCTCACTGGATCACCATACCTACCTATATCGCCACTTTAACATTTGGTTTGTTCAAAAAAAGTTCAGTTTTTTTTTAATGTAAAGTACAATATTATTGCCATACCCAACACCCCACTGGGGGCTGTGCTCGGCTTGGTGTTGGCCACAGGGTCTGGACGCAGCCAGGCCCTATGCCCAACCCTCCGCAGGCACCCAGCACCTCCTATGCATGGCCTTCAGCACTGCAGACTCAGAGGTGGGAGAAAGTGTTGCACTCGCCATTACAGGACTCAGGTTTCGGTCCCTGGTCCTTACAAAAAAATGTAAACGGGCCATAGGAGGGAAGGGTGAGCTCACCATGAACAAAGGCCAATGTGGTGGGCCCCCTTCCTTATTTAAAAATGTAAAAAAAAATATAAATTTTCATGTGGGATCTGCAGTACTAGAGGCTGGTATCCCAGAACCCAGCGAGGCCCTATGTCATTGAACATGTCTTGAGTAATATAATATGTGAGTTAATAAACATTTTTTACAGTGAGAAAAATATATACATATACATATATACATACAATCACACACACACACACATATACACACACATAAATATATATGTATACCTATCTACATACATATGTGTGTGTGTGTATGTATGTGTACGTGTATTATACATTGGCTGCCACTGTGAAATTATAGTTAGGTCACAGTTTCCATAGGAAGAGCATTCTTTTGTTTTTCTAATAACAATGGTGCCATTTAACAAATCTGCATTCATGTCATGGGTGATATAATCTGTGAGGTCATAAGCTCATACGCAGTGCATCGCGTGGGCACAAGTTATGGTTAACTCAGTAAAGTATAACTTGTGAAAATTCAGTGTTTGTTTTTTACAAACATTTTTTTATCTAATTCAGCACCTGAATTTAATGCCTCTTTAGCCTTTGTTTTTTCAGTTAATTTCTGAAGTATGTTTTAATTTAAAGTATGATATTACCATACCTAACTATAACCCCACTTTAACCTCAGGCTTTGTTCAATGAATTTCAGATTTTAAGGTAAAATAAGATATTATTGGCATACCCAGACCCCAGTGGGGCCCAAACCCACTGCACACGGTCTTTGGCCATGCGGGACTTGGGGTTGGCCGCAGGTCCTGGCCTGTGACCAGGCCCTGTGCCCAACCCTCTGCAGACACCCAACTCCTACCATACATGACCTTCGGCACCGCAGATCCAGAGGTGGGCCTGCAGTCTGAAAAATATTTGATTGGCAGGCTGCAACATTGGAAGCAAATGATGCACCTGCAATTACCGGACTTGGTCGCTGGTTCTTACAAAAAAATGTAAAAGGCCTAGAGGAGGGCCCAGTGAGCACATCCTGACACCAGGCCTATGTAGTGGGTCCTACTCTTTGTTAAAAAATTTAAAAATAAATTTCAAATTTTGTTGAGGGATTTACTGTACCAGTGCCTGGTATCCCAGACCCAACGAGGCCCCATGGTCCACGATAAAACCACAGGCCAACGAGAGCCAGCGCCCTTAACATGGTAAGATGGACCTATGCTAGGAAGCTTGTATGGGACGCAAGTACCATGGCAAGGGCATTTGCCCCCTAAGAAACTAGGGTCTGGGGTCTCCAGCAGGGTTCAGGGCCCGTGGCATGGGGTGCAGACCATGGTCCCAGGCCAGATGTTGTGCCCTGAACCCTCCAGCACATGACCGAAGCCCCACAACACAGGCCATGGGAGTGACTAGAGGTCACTCCTGGATGTCAGCCATAGTGATATGTGTATCACACGGCTACCCCAGGACCTCAGCCCTACTGTTTATGATTCTCTTACGAGCCCCATCTCCATTCTGAGCCTGTGACAGGCCCCTTCCCAGTGACCTCTTTGAAGGAATGCAGCAAACCACACATCTGCCTTGGGGGGGGATTCCTCTACCTCCTCGTACTCCCCCAATTAGCCGTGGGTCTCCCAAAATAGAACCCAGAATCGTCCAGGTATGGTACCATTCACAGGCACACATACATCAAGCACATGTATATAACACACGTGCACTGCTCAACTCTGCATCATCCCTGTATTGTATCATTCACAGGCACACATACACCCAGCACATGTATATAACACACACGTACTGTGAAGCACTGCATTCCAAACCAATGTAGGGCACGGGTGAGTTAAGCACACAGCAGCAGTGACAGGTAAAAAATGCCTGTTCATTCATACTGATCACTAAAGGGTATGCTGCCACCACCAAAATCATACTGCTGAACTCCTGGCAAAGGCAGTAGCCTTTCATCACTATGACAGTAGGGCTTTGGGTGACGCTCCCAGTCCAAAAAGATTGTGATCTGTGAGATAGGTCTATGTCATGGCACCCACGCATGATCAATGTTCGCCCAGGGCAACAAAAATTAGCATCAAAGATCCAGACATCATTACAGTTGGGGCACTAAGGGCAGGGGTTCATGTCTATCACCATGCAAGGAACTATTCCGTCCCAACAGCTGCCTTCAAAATTAGAGATCTTATTCTACCTTTGTACTCGGAACCACTAAGGCCCTCATTATAATCCCGATTTGATGGATCAGGACTACAAACTGCAAGGGAACAGCACACTGATGATTTTATTTACTGCATGCACTTCACCAGGAAAAATGTGTTGAAATGTGTGCAGAGAAAGACACCCCAGGGAAGCAAATAGGAATTGACACCAGCATCAGTTCTGTTGTTATGCTTCGTTCCTCAGGTAAAAAAAACTAGAAATACTTTGGTAAACCTGCACCACAGACTTACTGTTCGATGCAGTATCAGTAATGCTGGGTGCGGTATCACTGCACAATTTATAATGAGGACTTTAGCCTTCCCCAGGGGGATTTGACATGAAACCTTTCACTTTTGCCTTGTTTCAAGGCTAATAGTAACGATATTACAATCTAGAGTTGCAAGACAATGTAGTTTGAAAATGGTCCTGTAGAATGCGGATTCCTTTATGTACAAAATATGAAACATTTGGAGCAAACTAAAAGTTTTCCTTAAAACCCGAATTTCAACCTCAGATTACAAGTGCCTTGATTGAAATAGATTGGGTTTATTGAGAAAGCCATGCAAGGTATTGTTCCTAAGGTATTTAAAGAGGTTGGCAAATTGAGATATATATGTACAATCCATATACACAAAACACGCATAACATACACTTGGATGGGATTCGGTAACAAACAGGTTATACATCTGACTGCGCATTGGCAAAGCACTCTTAGTGCCAAGAAATTATTTTTCTGAGTCAGAGAAAAAACCTTTAATTACAGAATAGTGAGGGAATCTTTAAATAAGACCTTTTCTTTTTTTCAGCACCAACACCCCTTGTGCAGCGTACAGACTCTGCACCAAGGTTGGGATTCGCCAGACTATGTTTAAAAATGATGTTCTAAGCTTGGCACACTACAGGCTAGGGCTCTTAATATTTACATATGTGTCCCCATGAAATTGCATTTGTCCACCCTGGATATGGTGCACTATGTATAATGTTGTTTCTTTCTAAAACGTACTTCTCATGAGTGCTTGCTATCTCAGAAAGCCTTCTCCAAAAATCCTGCATGCAAATTAGACCTTGACTTACTCCCACGCGATTCCTCTCCATTGTTTTTTCAGAGTGACCCTTTTCATACCTTCCATCCTCTGCATGTCTTCTATTTCTGAGTGTAGCCCTCTTTGTGTATCATGCCGGTCTGCCTTTACCCTTCTTATTGTAATTATGCAATTGACTGATATCTCATTTCATAGATCACAACCTCTCCTCTTTAAAATCCTATATCTGTAATTTAACATTACCTAATCTCTGCCAGCCTATCTCACCAAACATTCATTGAAATAGCACAGCCCCATTAACAATCACATCTAACCGGTATCAACATAATCTATCACAAAGCAACTGGAGTATTGCATGCTATTATTCCTTAGTGCACAAGGGTAGTAAGCGCTATCTAAATACAATTACAATATAGAAAGTGAGCGATAACGTGAGGGAGAGACATCAAAGAGAAAGACAGCGAAGAAAAGAGAAAACTAGGGAGAGTTAGTGAGAGAGCGAGAGAAGGAGACATTTACTTGCAGAGTTGCTCAGAAGAATATTATGGAAAAAACAGATGGCTCTTCAACAAGACCGCTGTGAACATATGGTCAAGTTAATGGTGTTAAAAGAGAAAGCTGTACATTTATGTTCAAATGTAAGTGAACATATGACGAGAATGAAAATATCCAAAGTGAAACGTACTGGGTATGGCAACGGGCCAGTACAGTGAGGAATGCTGCCTCATCTAGCCTTCTTTCATCCTTCTCTTTTTACTATGATCCATTAAGGCTATTTCTGTAGGATTTTGGGCTGCCTTTATAATGCTTGTGGCACTAATACCATAGTGCATCTGCCAGACCTGTTTCTTTATCATTTCCCTCATTCCACACCGTGATATTTTATTAAATTAGCCCGGGCATAGGTTGTTACCAAAATGGCTGCCTGGTATCTCTGTCTTGTGACTCTGGGTTCTTCTGTATTACTTCTGACTCAGGTATGCCTATTTCTGAACTTCTATGTGTTAAACATATACTCTCAAACAAAACAAAAAACCACAAATGCAATGACAAGGTTCCAGAAACAGAAGTGTTTGGCAAACTTCACACTGCATGCAAGAGTATCATACATGATTGGAATTCCTTGTGGCTAAGCCATGATAACTCAAAACTGACCCCCACAATGGAAATAGCAACAACACTGTTATATAGGGTCCTGAATGACAACGCAAGTAGTAGATGTAGGAAGCTGGCTTTCTATATAGTGCACTAAAGTGAAGCACTCTGTGCAGAGTGTCCAGTGATTCTCTAATAGGTATGCAGACGTAAAAGTAGATAATTCTAATGCTCTTTTTGTGGTAGTGTGGGCAAGCAGTTAGGCTTATCAGAGGGTAGTGCTAAGCATTTATTGTCACACATAGAGAGGCAATAAATGAGACACACACTCAAGAATAAATCCAAGACCAATTTGTAAAAATAAAGATTATTTGTATGTATTTTTAGAGACCAAGACCACAGTTCTAAGGTAAGTACTTTTCGAGTTACAATTTTTAACGAGTTCGGAAAATGTATCTCATTTGTGCGAAATTACGCAACATTGGAATCAATGGGAATGAATAGAAAATTGCATATAAAATCAGGCAATGCTTTCACGAAGTTCACCTTCTCGTTGTAGGTTGATGTCGGGACCAGGTCCAAAGTTCCAGCAGAAGAAGTTCAGGAGCATCCCGGATCGGGTGGGAGCAGAGTGCTGGTGGTCTTGGAAACTGGTGCGCAAAGACGCAGGGGGCCCACTTAAAATGCGCTGTAAGTCTGGTGGGTCTCCTTGGAGGGAGGAGGTTGCAAGGGCCTGAGGACCATGGGAGCAGAGCTGGTTGGTCAGTGCTGGGGCCAGGTTCAGAGTGAACAGGTCAGCAGTGTGTCGTGCATCTTTGGGGTCCTCGTGGTCAGGAGCAGGCAACTTGGAGAGGGGATCTCGAGACAGTTGGGCCACTCAGGAAGTGGGTCTCAGGTGTCTTGATGTCCCTTGATGGGTGATTGCTTCTGGTTCTTTGGAAGTCCAGTGTGTCTTCTTCTTTGTTGGACTTCACGAGGTCGGTGCCTGCAGTGTGCAGGGGAGTGATACCTTCACTCCAAGGGAGCTTCACAGTGATTTTTCAAATGTCGAACGTTCTCCAGGGTTCTTGGAGTCCTTGCAGGTTTCAGGACACCACAGCTGCAGTGATTGTCGAGTCCTTCTTGCAGCTTGCAGGGTTTGGTGTCTTGTGCAGCGGGTCTTCTTTCTCCTGGTCTTCTTTGGTCCGACAAATCTGAAATTCAGGTCTTGAGGAGCCACCTACTGAATTTAGAGGCATTACAAGAGGAGACAGGTAATAGCCAATGGGCTAGCTACCTTTAGAGTGCCTACACCCTTTAGTGACCACTTCCTGTGGGAAGAAGCACTACCTAGCCTTGATTGAAGGTTTTCCCACCATCTCAAAATGGAAGAATTTCAGGAGAGGGGTTAACCTGGCCTGTCCCTCCCTAGGGATGGTGCAGGCTGATGGGGGACCCTCCTCCTCATGTAACTAATTTTCCCACCTTTCCTCCCGCCAAAAGTGGAGCATGAAAGGTGGCTTGGCCTCCCACACTATCTGGGGGTTCCTGGGTAGGATTCAAAAGGTGGCATTGCCTTTGAAGCTTCTCGCCCGGGAAGGCCATCCTGTCCTGGAGGAGGTGTGAAACAACCCCGCCCAGAGCAGGTATTGTTTCTGTCCTCTGAGAGTGCTGGCTCTCACCCCATGAGGTCAGAAACATGTCTGGTGGTGGCAGGCTGGTCAAAACCGACCAGAGACCCCACTTTTGTGGTTAGGTTTCAGGGGATCCTCTAAAAGAGTCTCCTGTGTTAATTTATTAATAAATCCTACAGTAGCATCAGTGAGGGTTTATTAAGACAAGATGTTCAGTACCAAACATCTTAGAAATCAGAGAAGTCATCATGGAGCTAGGTAACTCGTTTTGACAACTATCCAGCCCATGTACTCTTTATGGCTTCTCTGTTCTCTTACAACTTCACAGAATGGACTGGACATTCATTGTAGGGGCATATCTGCTCATGCTAATATGCCCACACATTGGATATAGTGCACCCTGCCTTAGGGCTAAAGGCCTGCATGGGGGGTGACTTACCTATATCTTATGCAGTGTATGTCGACTCTTTGAATTTTCCTGCACAAAGACACACTACCTGCAATGGCAGAATGCATAGCCTTGCTGAAGGGGCCCTGGGGAGGCACAACCAGTGCAGCAGCCCCCAAGGACCCTCCTCAGTACCCATGCCCTAGATACCAGTGGTACCACTTATTAGGGACTTACAGGGGTAGCTGAAGCCATGCCAATCATGGTACAGTATTTTGGGAAAGAGATCTGGCACTGGGAACCTGGTAAGCAGGGACCCAGTGCACTTACAGTTCGAAATTACATTTGGCATCAGGCAAAAAGTGGGGGCTTGCCATGCAAAAAGAGACACTTTCCTAAAGTTGACCTCTGATTTTGGGATTGATTCACTCACTGTGATTGATTGGCATATGTGAATTGACAAACCATGACCCTTCCAGTATCTTGGAGGGGAGTATTCTGCCCTTGATCCAGGTCTGTTCCCCAAGTGCTATACACAGCCTGTGGCCTGAACACTGCATGTTTCCATTTCAGTGTCCACACCCTTCAGTGCATGGTGCAGGGCAGAATAGAGGTACACTCATTAAAATACACCCCGGTCTGCAAAGTCACTATCAAGACTCCACAACAGTTCTGTCAATATATCTCGACCCTGATCTGTGATGTCATCATCAGTCAAAGGATCTAAGAACTACAAATAAAAAGTACCCTGAATCACAGTGCGAGCAGCGGAAAGACAGCAGAAGGACACTAATCCAATAAAATCAATTAGTACTTGGTCCATGATCGAGAGAAATAAAAGGAAGTGACGTAATTCATGTGGTGGCCAATTAAGAGGCAGCTAAAAAGAATGACAATTAAACCACCAAATGGTAAGTAATGGGTGGGCTCCAAGCCCTTTGCTGTATAAATAAATACCCCTCACAGCAACAGCGCATTCTTTCTATTAGGCGAGGCCTAAAAAGGAAACTACAAGAGAGTCCATAAAAATGGTGTTAGTAAACTTATGTGAATATTGGCAGACATGTCTGCTAACTGACAGAATGCTGAATTAAAGGCCTAGATTTCTTTTGAGGAGTATCCTTAGATCATATTTTATATAGCTGGCATTTCTGAATAGATAGGATAGCAACATTTCACATACTGGGTGAGTCACTGTCTACTACAAGAATAAGTAATTTCACCAAATAAAGTGGCGTCCCTGTTGAAACTGTCCTACACATAACGCATGTAACTTAATATGGAGCTCATGCATGAATTAGTAGCCTGTGGAACAGTTTAAAGGCCAGAGTGATATCGCAACCTTCCACAATTCCGAAATTCGTTTCTACTGTATTATTGTACAGAACAGATTGTTTGGCGTACATGGGTGGAGTAAGTATGACCTAGACTCAACAGTTCTATAATCCCCAAGATCATGTTTCAGGCACATGCGTAACATAGGCCACTGCAGCCCCTGCAGTGTAGGGACCCCCCAACCATCCAAGGGGCCCCCAACCCTTCAAGTAGGCCCCATTCAGGCCAAGGTCGATGAATGTTTGTGTGGTACAGGAGGCTCAGGGACCCCAATTCTGCTGGGAAACACCATCATTTTGAGTTATGCCACTACTGTCAGGTATCTATGTCTGATATTTCTGAGCAAGTGAATTACACTTAGATTATTTAGCTGTTTGGGTATTAAGTAGTTATAGAAACTGAGAGGGACCCCTTATGCCGAAGGAATAGGGTACCATATAAATATGTAATCACAAAGGTTTCCTTTGGACAACAATACACACCCAACAATGTCTATTACAGCACCCAAGTCTCCAACTTCATCACTCAATCACATCCATTGCACTCAGAATAGGAGAATATGTCTGTATACCCAAGACTACTACTATATACAAGACTAAAAAAAGGAATTTAAAATTATTTTATTCGTCACGAGTGACACAATCATATAAAACAAGTCTGAACAATTAATAACACTGCATGATGAAATATAAGAAACAGAACAAATTCCATAAATTCATTCGGAAAACACACTCAAAGACAATAAGCAGCATAAATTTAAAATGTATTCGAGAGTACAAGTAGTAGACCAGAAAACTTTGTCTTAAACTGATCACATCCGTAGTAATTGTTCCTCAATGACTGAGACTGGGTGCCATACACTCTATAGGCACTCAAAAGTCTCAGTGATAATGCGGATTGTGTTCCTAACAACTCAGGCGTCGACGCGTTTCGATGGGAATATTATAATGCCATCTTTATCAAGGCCAACGTTTAATGACTCTCTCAAGCTGATAAAAACAGGAACAGTTAAAATCACCTGTGTAGTAAAGAACATACAAATCAATATATGTCTCGCAAATTGCTATATACATCATAAAAACAGTACAAAAATGTAAACATCACATTTTGCTCACTCTTAAATACTGTATGTCAAAGTGTAGAAATTCTGCCCCCCCCTCCCCCCACCCCATATAGAGATGCTAAACCATAGGGACAAACCTAGATGAAAATTCCTTTTTTTAGTCTTGTATATAATAGTAGTCTTGGGTATACAGACATATTCTCCTATTCTGAGTGCAATGGATGTGATTGAGTGATGAAGTTGGAGACTTGGGTGCTGTAATAGACATTGTTGGGTGTGTATTGTTGTCCAAAGGAAACCTTTGTGATTACATATGGGTATTAAGTAGAACACTTGCTGGAGGTAACCCATCACCTAAATACCACTCTATTGCAGCGCTTAATTTGTAAAAAAAAACATAAGTGCCAGGGCCCTCGTCAGGAGACCTCTGCAGCTTGACCACTCATTACCCCTGCCATTGCTACCAATGAAAGTACCAACACAGCTACTAAGCATCACACGCCTTCAGGTGTGACAATACAGACTATTCAAGGCCCCCAAAGCTAAAGGAATGGTTTGGGAGGCAAGTATTGGTATTTTTGAATGTGTATTCTATTAATAAACAACAATTGTTGTGCTCATCTCTAAAAGAGATAAACAGCACCACCATGTGGCAGGCCGGGAGCACTGGAAACCACCGGCTCAAATTGAGCACTGCTCTATTGTTTATAAATACTATTCCCAGTGCACCAGTAATAAAATTATGTGGCAAGGAACAGTGAATAAAGTTGTTTCTGGTGCAATGAAATGCAGATGATGAGGCAAATTCTGTGCCATTGATATTTCGACATAGTTATTGATACATTAGGGATCACAGTACTATTGAAAATAAGAACATTCTTAAGAAATAAAACGACACATATCCTCCAAATTCTATTAAAATCCTTATTTACCCAAAATTGTTAAATTGTGTCTTAAATAGAAGCTCGGAGACATCCTGATTGTAAAACTGTCCTTTCTATATCCCATAGTAAATCATGTTATAAATATGGGTAAAGTTACATTCAGCAGAAAACAAGCTTAGGTGTAAAACTTCTTGTAATAAAAGGCACACATCTCTTATGCTGGACATCCCAGCTTTGTTTGAAAACATGTCTACTGGAGCAACAAACCTGCTTTATCCTGTACTAATACTATATGACCTCTGGAAGCTCCTCTGTCAAACAAGAAACAGACCTTCAGAAAATACTCCCATTAAACACATAAATAAGTTTCTCACTAGGAGAACTTTAATATTCCAAACATCAGGCATTAAATAGAGATTCGGGCTCAGATTTACTAGGATTTTGTGTCGGGTTGCATCACTTATTTGGCGTATTCCGAACGTAAAATCGGTTTTGGGATTTACACAGCCACGCAAATGCTGAATTGTGTGGTTTGCAAAAAAAAAAAAGTTTACAAATGTGCAAGCGGTGTTTGTGATTGGTGAGTTTTATTAGACCATGTGCCTTGAGAAATGTGTGTACTACTGCAAAAATGAGCTATTTCCTGCAGACTGTAGATTATTCATTGACATATGTTCCTGGCGTAAAAGTATCACGCGAATGTGATAATGCAAATACGAAATATGTCATTTTGATAGATACATCATTCGGATGTTGAATTTAAAATATCTGTAAAAGTATTATGTGAAGAATTCATGCGTTCGCAGCTTCAGATGTTCATCAGAAGAGAGACAAAAATAAAGATATCTAAAATGTCAAGTGTTCAGTGATCAATGAGGCGCGGGGGATGTGAAAGGAATATTCAAAAACAAAAACAGTGATACAACGGAATATGTTTTGCTTTGTGTCTAAAACAAATTATGCAGTGAAGTTTGGGTGAATGCCTCTGATAATCGATTTCTAAAGACATAATATTGTTTCAGGCATAGAAAATAACGTGCTGACATATGTTATAGGATTACACTTGTCATAGAGTTTATACAAAGTTTGTATGCAAAACTGCAACCTGGATAGAAGAGCATGACAGAGAGTAGTTTATTCTCAGTGAAAATATTTAAAATGATTCAGGGATTATTATCACAAATGTGCAAGAAGGCATTTCGAGGGTGGGGCCTTTCACAAGGCAATATTAGGCCCCAGCCAGGACTCCAACAGTCTTAGGGCTCTTAATATCCTCAGTAAGCGTATAATTTGGCTGCCTTGGCAGAAGAGAAAGCAGCAAACTGTCCCTTTGAGACGCCCACAACAATAGAGCTAGCTAAGCCTTGTCTTCACAATTACGAGCATGTACACAATTTTGACGAGTTTGTGAATATATAAAAGAATCCTGGTAAATCGTTAAAGTCTTATCAGTGGGAAATTCATGTAGGATTTCCGATATTGTGTCTTTTCAATTATATTAGTCCACCTGAAACGCAACAGACTTCCGCAAACTTTATTAGAGACCCTGTGTGCAAACCTGCATTACCAGCTGAGAATGGTTCATCTTTCTAAGGTTCACCCTCTTAAGTATTAGGCTTCACCCCACTTCGTGAAAAGTGCCGGACTTAGGGCGGTGCGACTTGTGTTGTGGCACCAGGCATCACGGTCAGGGGGGGCGCCATCTACTTTAAAGACTGAACTGAGATATGACCAGCCTGCAGACATCTTTGTGTGTTCGGCATTTTTCAGGGGATATTACACTGGCATGATAACTCTGGTGGTTAATGCACTAGAGGGAAAGAGTTGGGATCCGTGCCTAACAAAAACAAGCATTTGCAATGCAATAGGTCTCGCATTTACGCGACTTTGAGCTATTGGCACTGTAAATGGCAATGCCTTTTATTTATATGTTTTGAAAAGCTGCAAGCGGTGCATAAACACGCACATTATTTACTTATAGTCCTTGCTTACGAAAAGCACGGCTGGCAGTAAAAGAGGCGTAGTTACTGCCAGCATTGCTTCTCGTAAGCAACGACTGCAAGTACAAAGTGCGTGTTTACGCACCACTTGCAGGTTTTTAAAATACATAAATAAAAGGCATTGGCATTTACAGTGCCAATAGCTGAAACGCTCGCAAATGCAAGACCTATTGCATTGCAAATGCTTGTCTTCATGAGGGGTTGAGTCAAGTGTTTGAAACAGGACACATATTGCAATCTATATATATTGAGAGCATAATATTCTATTGAGGTTATGGGTGGGATGTCTGGAATTATGTGACAGAGGAAGACCAAGTTGTACAGCAGGTTGACTAAATTATAGGGCACGGAAAGGCAAATTATGAGAACATCTTCCCAATAAAAACAGCTCCATGGAACGGCAGTTACATTTAATACTTATGTGGTACCTGTCTTACGAGGAAGTACTTTAGGATTAAAGACACTGGATCTAAAAGCTATGCAACATGTTTGTAGTTGTTGTACAGTCTGAGTGCACTGTTGAAATAACCGATGCTTTGATGTGAACGAGAATTAGTGTTAACAGCGAGGAAAAGAAACCAGGACAGAGAAGGAATCATTCTGTCCACCTTGTAAGATTTACATTTAAGAATTTCAGTTTTTTTTCCTAGTGGAGACAAAAGCCCTGCTTAGATGCATCAGACGTGGATGTTTATATTGTCTGGGCAACATGGTCACATTTTTAAATGCCTGGTCTCATCATTAAATCGTTGAAGGTGTCGGTTAAGTTTCTAAAGTGCCTGGCGCAGTTTTGCATCCGGAGGGCGGCACTTTTAGTAACTTCTGATCTGCTTGAGCTAGAATTTTTGTTTTTGGTTAAAGTCTACAAATTATAAAGCAGATGATGGATTGCGGGGGCAAGTGCGGCGCAGTTATATTTATAAAGAAAAAATTCCCCACTTTTTAATGAAGTGTTTGAATAAAACCTTGCTGCCTTGGTGTGAACCATTTTACGAAGGCAACGCTCTGTCCCTCCCCCCAGTTTCTCTACAGCTCTCAGTACTGCCGGGGTGGGGGAGGGAGGGGGTGTCGGGCTTGAATCGTGGGTCCAGGCACTACACCCCAGTAGTGCCCACATCAGATACATATGTGCATCTGTAGAACAGCGCAGGCCATGCATTACTGTTGCACTTACGGTTAGAACAACACCAGTTGTTGGCGACGCAGTCTCTGTACAGTGCTCTGCTGCCGTCGGTCAGAGCTGCAGGAGACGCTCTTCTTGGGGAGAGGGGAATGCTGGGGGGACAGGGAGGGAGGGCAGTGACAGCCTCTACATGGGCCTTAGGATGGCCCATCTTGTCAAGCAGTCCAAGCTGCACCCCGCGGCTCGAAGCAGAGAGCGAGGAGCTACAGAATGGGAGGGCCCATGGCCCCTACCATGACCTTTGACCCGTCCAGGTATAGATTTACATACATTCGGTGCTCCGTCACGTGCCCCATCCATACAATAGGAGGACGTGGCTCTTTGGATGGGGCAACGGTCCTCACTGTAGTAGGAGGGGCAGAGCCAGCTGATTATTAGGGGGGGGGGTCGTCCTGGGGCCAGCAGAAAAATGGGGGCTTTTCACTCAAAGCTCAAAGGCCGGCAGTGCTGGGGCGAGGTCACTGCTACGCTCAGGCAGCCTATATGGATACTTGGCAATGTTTGTATGGCCTGGCGCCTGTGAAGCGCCGGGTGGGATGAGGTAGAGTCAGTCACAGCTTGGGCATGTCTGCAGCCAGAAAGAAAGCGGCGCTTCGTTTATTAGGCCTCAAATCATACACGAGTGCTTTAGGAGCAGGAGGAGGAGTCAGTACTCACCGGTGAATGCTGAGCACAGAGGGGATCTCTACCTCATGTCCCAGCGCGGCCACAGTCCTGCTGCAGGCATGTGTGCCCGTGAGCTGGCTCTGTTGCTGTGGCTCGCGAGTGGTGTGCAGACAAGCCCGCGAGTGGTGCGCGCGTGACAAGGCCGCGAAATCCCTGCGAGGAGCGTGCGCCATCACAAAGCAGCGTCCCGCGAGTGGCCGAAAGACACGCCGTACGCGTGCACATCTCCTGTCCGGGAGTGCACATCTTGTCCTTAAACGGCGAAAGAGACGCCGAAAGCGTGCACATCTCCTGTCCCACTTCAGCCAAGAAACCAACAACAAGCTCGCGACATTGTGCAAAGGCTCTGAAGCCCGCGAGCCGCCGACGCCTGACCTCGCGAAGGGAGCATCGGAAAAGGTAAGGAGTACGCCTTGTGTATCAACCTTCACCAAAGGCCATGTACTACTGAGTCCCGACCGCGTCAATATGCGGGCCCTTTACAGAGCAGACGTGTACACGGAACCAAGAAAGGGTGGAGGGTCGCAGAAACCACACGCCGAAAGCGTGCACATCTCCTGTCCCCTTCAGCCGAGAAACCAACAACAAGCTCGCGACATTGTGCAAAGGCTCTGAAGCCCGCGAGCCGTGCGAGACGCCGTGTGTGTGCACATGTGCTGTCCGGCGCCGGGCACAGCTCTGAAGCCCGCCAGCAAAAGAGACGCCGTGCGCGTGCACATGGGCTGTCCGGGACCAAGCTGAAAGACACGCCGTGAGCGTGCACATCGGCAGTCTGGGAAAGTGCACATCTCCTGTCCCCCTTCCAAACTGAAGTCGACGACAATAGATCTCGCTTAGCGAGCAGCTTCGCTGCGTCGCTAGGCGAGACCTAATGAATGTGTCCGTCTATAACGAAACTGGTGCTCATGTAAAGTGCTCCGATACCTTATTCTTTCGGGTCAAGTTCGTGCTATATAAAACTCCAGAAAAAAAATCTGTATAGCCACAGTTTTCACTCATGATATAGAAGCATAGAGGGTAGATGTTCCTCCTGCAAAGCACAACATGTGACATGCAGATGACAGATTCGTTTTTCTATGTCGATAACTCAGTGGCTTTTTTCTTTTATCACAGAAATCCTCCTAATATAGCACAATGAGCTATGAACTGGCATCAAAGTGCTACCTGCAAATTGAAAGGTATAGATTTAGAACCTTATTGTTGTTTCCCCTCAGTCTTTGGGTATTCTCTGGTGGCTAAAGAAAAAGTTCCTTTTGAGTAGCAATGCAATTTTATTAGTATGACCCCCGATCATTGCGTTTATGGTTATGAGTCAGATTGACTAACACTTTGCACTTGGTTTTCATCACTAAAGTGATGCAAGCCTGGTGCAAAGTGTTTTGGGGCTACTTTCCAGTGCAAATCCTGAATTCCATCGGACAGTAGTCCTAAAGTCACACAAAGTAGCAGGATGTGCTGCTTTACGCCAAGGAGGCATACCATGGGTGGTACATAGACATTCTCATGCACTCACCCATGGATTTTGATGCTAATCCCAGCCTACTACCTTTGGGTGAAAGGGATTGGCATAAACAAATTATGTCTCCTTGAGGCAGGTATAAAGTTGGAGAAAAGATTTATTTTCTACAAACCCTTCCAACTTCTCTCCGTTGCTATTCGTAATTGCGATGGACCCCCTGGTGCGTCACCTCCAGGACAATCATTCCCACTGGGGCATACAATTCAAGACGGGTCCATTGTCGATCACACTATACGCCAATGACATTATTTTATATGTGCGGCACCCGGATGAAAACCTGGGGCCTCTCTTGCGGGAGATTAACCGTTTTAGTGCCCTATCCGGTTTGCACATCAATTGGGGTAAGTCTGATGTTTTCCCACTGACAGAGGCCCCCTGCGAACGAGACACTGAACTGGCTTTGACATGGTGTGATGACTCGGTCAAATATCTGGGGATTAGTATCCACAGGGATCCGCCCCAAATACTCCAACTTAATTACGGTCCTGCAATGGAGAAATCAGATGGTAAAATAGAGAGGTGGCTTAAACTCCCCCTGGCCATGGCTGGCAGAATAGCATTGATCAAGATGGTGGTTTTGCCGCAATTTCTATACCTGTTTCAGAACATCCCCATACCGCTATATAAGACCTTCTTTGCCACGCACGCTCTAAATTAATCGGATTGGTGTGGGGCGGCAAACAGCTGAGGATTAGCTGAGACACTTTGACGCTCCCGTATGAGCGGGGGGGTTTGGAATCCCTAATTTTTCGTGTATACTACCTGGTTGCACAGTGTAGCTTCTGCAGACACTGGTTCCATTATGACTCACGGATTCCATATTTGCGCCCCGAAGCGGACTTGGCGCACCCTACCCCCTTTTCCGCACCCTACCCCCTTTTCCGCATTACTCCCGACTGGTTTAAAAAGAGACCCTGTGGATATACAGACACTGTCAACGACTAGCTGGGCCTGGATGCAGTTGGCTCGAGCTATGGGAACTCAGCTGCTGTACTCCTCGGCTCTCCCGCTCGCTGGGAACATATGGGTACCTATTACCAAAGAGGTCACACTGCAACAAACCTTAACTAAATTTAATTTGAGCACATTTGGAGATGTGTTTCCTGATGGACACATATTCTCCAGAGAAGAAGACGGGAGGTTCTGGGGAGCCACGTTCCTTGATCAGTTCAATCTGTGTAGATTACAGAGAGCTTTTAGATCCTTGATACCGAGCTACCCTTTGGAACCACGGGAGTTTCCTCCGTTGACATTGCTTATTAAGGATATAACAGGTGAACACCTCATGGCTAGGATGTATAAGGCAACGATGGCTATGCTCCCAGTTAAGGACGAGGCGGTACGGGCGGCCTGGGAACAGGACTTAGGTGCCCCTCTCACTGATGCGCAGTGGCAGATGAGTTGCAAGCAAACTCGTAAAGTTTCATTCAACCATAAACATAAGATATTACATTTTAAATTTCTATGGCAACCCTATGTATCTCCTGCCAAGGTTCACTGGATGGACCCATTACGCCCGCATACCTGCCCCAGATGTAGTGCTGCGAGTGCCGATTTTGCGCACATGGCTTGGACCTGTGTCAAGGTGGCGCGATATTGGTCTCAGGTATTTAGCAAATTATCGAAAATGACTGGACTGAGCCTTCCACCATGACCTATGCAGGCACTGTTGGGGTATGTACAAGAAATCGCTAAGCCATACAAACATTTTAGTGCAATCGCATTACTGTTAGCAAAAAGAGAAGTGGAAATACACTGGGGTAGTAAATACCCACCAACACTGAAGGGATGGCTGTTCAGTATGTCATATTGTAACGCTACCACTGAGATATATGCACAGTTACAACACCCGGTATCTAGACCGCTGGATATCTGGCCCTATAGGTCATACTTGCTGGAACAGACGACTGTTACCTCGCAAACGGAACAGGATACTAGCGCACAGGGAGACACGAGTAATGGAGATGCCTAACTGGAGCAGGGTAAAAGAAGTGAGTGGGGATATGATACTGTATTGCCAGGCATTGAGAGTGTAATAGTGGTGAGCAGAATTACTATGTGTTAGATGAATCACTGACGGTTGTGGATATTGAACATGTGTCTTGAAATGCACGTTTTGTACTTTATGAAAATTATAAATAAAGATTTTTTTTTTAAAAAGCCCTTCCAACTTTGCATGTGTGATGCACCGTACAGCATACTTTCAAAATGGTAAAGTGTTAAACTTTGTCAAAGCATAGAATTTTGTGGTTGAAGCATATTCTTCTAGTATAAAATCTAAGCTTGACATTACACAAACACCCTTGTAGTATGGTGCAGGTGTGTGCACATTGGCGTAATGCAGCCTAAGGTACTCCAGCACAAGAGGAGAGAGCAACAGTACCATATCTTACTAGATCCAGTGTTGTTGTGCTCACTCGTTTTCAAGCAACGCAGGTCAGCAACTTTGGTTACTGCACATAGTAAAAACTTACTTAATCTGCCCCTTCGTTTCTGCAGAACAAGCACTCTTAAAATAAAATGCTTACCAGTATGGATGACATGTGACTCCTACACCTTGTAGTCCTCATTGTCTTAAGTAACATTTCCCATACATTGACCTAGATACTTGTATGACTCGTTGTGTATATTATGTTTGTGGTATAAATCGCATTGACAGTCTATATTGGAATTAGTACATCTACAAAATAAATAAGTGTGAGAGAGGGGCTTTAAAGTTGGCCCTGTTCATGAACCAAGTTGACAGGAAGGAATATAGAACACCACTTCTATTGGTATGGTCTGGAACAGAGAATCTGCTGAGAGAACAGTAGTCCATGCACACTCTCCATACTTTTCTTTATACATCAGTTAGATGTAAGGGTTTAAATATTCCTGGATGAATAAAGTGGAATATGTATCCTCTCATATTCTTCACTGCAGACTGGAGCAATTGTTGCACACCTCCCTAGGAAGGGAATATAACCTTTAAAACGAATATTATGCTCAACTATTTGAAGCTATTTGAAATCTCAATGAAATGTGGAAAAGATGTAATTTCATTTGACAAGTCTTAAACCTTTGATTTGGTACTTTCTCATTTTCGAGTGTGGGTATCCTGTACCTCAGGAGGTGAGACCAAAAACGGCATCTGAAGATGTCAAAACAGATGTTTACATGCTGGTACCATGTGTAGCAACCTTCCAGCCCAGGTGCTTGCCAATAGCCAAACCACCAAGGAGAGTAGTTGTACATGTTTTTATTCTGCTGCGTTTAAGTCGGAAATCAACATTCTCAGCCAGCCCTCAACTCCTCTCTCTAACTCTTACGTTACAGGCCTACGGTGTACAGTGGAAACCAAAAGAGTTCCAGCATTCTTTTAGTTAAAAGGCACTACATCTCCCGCTTTGTTAAATAAAAATGTACAACTTTTCAAAATAGACAAATAAGTAAATAGATTAATAAATTCACAAATAAATACATGAAAAAATACACAGACAATCACAGATATACAGGCAATTACAACTCTTCAATTAAGCGTTGTGGCACCTGAATCACATGTCCGGATCGGGTCACTGGAACCCAGGAACTGGCAGTCGAAGTGTCAGTGATCTGCACAGGTGAGGTGGAATTATCAGCAGATACAGTCATCAACAGTCTGTTGGGACCCAGTCTCTATATTGACATCGATTTTTTGTGGGTGATGGGCCACATGTCGAAAATGAGAGGAATCTCTTGCACGGGACTTCCCAGGACACTGGGCAGTCACCATGTACCCTTTGGTGTTAGTGAAGGTAAAAGGTTCAGCCTTAAAACGAGCATCAGACTTTCTTATTCTATGTTATCTGACAAGCACTCGATTTCATCTTGTGAAGGTGACATCTTTTACATGACATCATCTGTCAGCATGTGTTTTAACCTTCTGTTTGTGACCAAAGTCTGTAGCACGAATGTCTTCCTCATTCTTGGATCTCAAGTTGGTCCACTGGGGCAGCTTGGTCATGATGGCTCTTCCAAACATGAGAGTTGCAAGGCTTTCCTCTGTCGTTGAGTGAGGTGTCGATCGGTAAGCTCGAAGAGTATTGTTCAAAACACCTTTGAGGTCAAGCTTCTCCAATGCAGCATGCTGAACAGCTTTCTTCTGAGTACTGATGAACCGTTCTACCAGTCCATTGGCCTGGGGCCAAAGAGGAGTGCTTTTTTGATGCTTTATATTGAGGTGATTTAGAAAATCTTTGAATTCTTGACTATTAAAAGGTGGGCCGTTGTCAGATTTTAAGATTGCAGGTACACCCCATGTTGCAAAGATGCCATCTAATTCTTGAATAACCTTTTCATGTGTAGGGGTTGAAAGGCCGTCTACCAATAGAAAATGGGAGTATTCATCAACGATAACTAGAAGATGATGTCCATTCTCTAGAGGACCAAAGAACTTGATAGCAATTTTCTACCAAGCATGATGTGGCAATTTTTACATGTCCAAAGGGTGCTGAATAACTTGAGATGAAAGACAGTTGCATATGTGACAAGTCTCCATTTCTTTTTGTACCCTTTCGTCGAGATACGGAAACCAGACTTGATCACAGAGAGCTCTCTTAGTATCAACTATTCTTTGATGTCCATCCTGGGCAACATTGATTACTTGGTGTCGGTGCCCCTCAGGAATAACAATTCATGTACCTAGCAGAATGAGGCCTTCTTGAGCCACTGAAAGAACCTCTCTTACATTTTTGAACTTCAAATACTCACTGTCATCAGTGGGAGGTCTAAAGTGATGGTTCCATGACTGATAAGCAATAATGCATTTTACCTTTAATATGTCTACTATCATGGCTTGTAGCAGTGACAATTTGTTCTAAAGACATGGCAGTTGGTATGCTCGATTTCACAATAAAATTGATGTAAGCCTCCACTGTCTTAGATTGTGTACCAGGGCACTGCAATGGCACTCTTGAAAAATAATCAGCCTGATTCTGATCTTTCCCTGGACGATGAAGAATCGTTAAGTTGTATTCTTGTAATCTCAAACCCCAATGTTCAATTCTAGGAGTCATTTTGGCTTTGGGATTGCCAAATATCATCAACAGTGCTTGATGATCAGTCACTACTGTGAAGGGCTTTCTGTGCAAAAACACATGGAAATATTCGCAAATCGGGGTGGCGAGGGTGAGCCCGATGCCTTGCCGCTGAACATGCTAAGCTCCTCCCCTCGGCTCAGGCAGCATTGAAGCAGCCGACAGGGAACAGCTTTCAGGTGAGAAAAGCTGGTCAAGGAGCTGGAGATGAAATGCTGCTTGGCGCGGTAGCCTTGAAAATGGCGAGTCTCTGAGGTCACCCACGGAAAGGAGAGCAGTCGATGATGCCGGGAGCTGAGCTGAGATGAGTGAAGGGAGTTGCCAGGCGCCTCGCTGAGGTAAGGAGGTCTTTTCTAGTGGAGGAGTCTTTCCAATAGACCAGCCCTATCCAGCTGGGGGTCCCTGAGCAGATGTACCCTCCATAATAGAACATGGAAGTTCCCTTGTAGCAAGCTCTCCTCTGCTGCATAGATTGTTAGCAGTTTCCAGGCGTTGATAATTATAAAGCATTTTGTGAAGTTGCCTGCTTGTTCAACAAATAAGGAGAAAATCGCTTTTAAAACCGGATGACAAAGTATGCGGCAAATGGTTTTGAGGGGTGCAGTAGTAGGAGTTGGAGCCTCAGCATTGAGCCCTTCATCTCTAACTCAGAGGGCTAAGAGGAAAGCAGCGCAAATGCGCATCCTCCCAGTGAGAAGAGAGAAAAACTCTCAAAAATAAGTGGAGCACCAGATAAATCAATGGATAAGCTATCTCCAGGCCTTTTGATTAGTGCATGTTCTCCCTCTGCATTGGCCTTCTCAGGGTCCCCCCCAGAGCTAGCAGCCATCGATATGGGCTCTAGGGCAGAAGATGTTTTGGTACCGGAGGCTGATAATACTTTGAATACGTTGGGGTGAGAAATCCAAAGCCCATTACCAACACGCAGAATATCAGTAGTACTAGAATTGCGCCAATAGCTACATCTAGTGGATTTAACGAGGGGAATGTGGTCGATAAATCTCATAAAACCTACCCACTATTCGCAAAAAGTCGCAAACCAGTGCGCGAAGGCTCATATTGCCAATTCAAAGGCCAGACAGCAGGTGGAGTTCTGTTTAGCGACCCTGCGGCACTAGCTTCTTCAGAAATTATGGAGGCACTAGCTTCAACGTAAATTTTAGCAGGCCAAAACTTTGATTCAATGGGGGAATTGGTATTAGGAAAAGGTCCAGCTGTACCTCCCCAAGATTCAGATGCATTAGGTTCCATGGGACTATCGCAGAGACAACCATTTCAGGGACTCCCGATGGAGGACTATGTCAATGCCATGGTTCGCCAAAATCAACAGCAACTTAATGAGATATCAACTGGGCTATCCAGGGATAGGGATATCCAGCCTTCGATGCATCAGGTCCAACAGTTCTTTGAAACTATCTTAGTGGAGATACGAGATTGTAAAAATGCGCAGGCCCAGGAAATTTCCATCGTTCATTAAAGGCTAGATAAAATTGAGGGTATGGTACAACAGATTCCAGAACGAATGAAAGAATTGAGCAACGAGTGTCAGACATTGATGACCACTCCTTGGGTTGCGACAGCGATATAGCTACTCTAAAAAAAACTGCAGGCCTCTCAATTGAAAATAGACGAAATGGAGAATTATCCGAGACTATCGAACCTTTGCTTCACAGGGATTCCGGAGGACAATGAGCGTACAAATGGCCAGTCTAATCCCTTGTTATATATGGAAACACTGATTAAAGAACATATACTTGCAAATGCACCAGAAGATCTTACCATAATGAAGGCACATAGGGTTCCTGCACAGCAATCATCGGGGTCTAAGTACCCAAGGACAATGATTTTAAACTTTTCAGATTTTCGCATAAGAGAAGCTATTTTCAGCAAGGCAATCCAGAAAAAGGATATTGTGCTATCTGATGGGTCCAGGGTGAGAGTTTTCTCAGATATGTCGGCACTTGCAGCACGCCGGCGTAGAGAGTGTGTTGGGTTGATTGGCCAGTTTAAGTGCACAGGAGCACAGGCTTCTATCATCCAACAGTCCAAATTGAAACTTTTATTCAAAGGCTAATTTCATCGATGTACCACTCTCAAGACGGCGCAGGCTGTATTACGAAAGGTGACTCAAGCAAGTGAAAACTAGTGCCAACCAGGGGTTGGATATTTTGCTGAAGGGTAAAGGTTGTAGATGTTCTGGCTACTGCCAGGGGTTGTGGATAAAGGCAGTTGAATGTGTTCTATGATGAAACCAGTTACAGGAATCTGAGTCATGTACTTTAATTTCTGAAAGCTATTAGGCTTAGTTCCATCACACTTCTGAACTTTATACACTTTATTCACTTGACACTTTGCACTTTTATATATCAGCACTTTTCTCTATATACTCGGAATGGGTAATCTTGTAATATTCGCACTTTAGGATCAAATTACAGATTGTAATTAATGCTTTGTAGGTTTATATAAGGCTAGAAGTAACTTTATGCACTTTGCACATTGCACTTTTCTCCTTCTGGCAGGGTATTATATGCATATACCTGGGACTGTTTCTTTGTTACAAGGGCTCCTCAAGGTTCAGTTAATCTGGGCCATGTTCAAGGTAAAGAGTGCTGTAGAATGATGCTTATCATATACGGCCTTGCCAATTTTAACATTTCAAGAGGGTTCTTATCTTTTTTAACCAGCAAAAGCATTCGGTGTACCATATAAGCTAATGTACATATGGGCATCTCTAGTCTGTAGGGTTATAAGCAGCACAAGCACTTTTTTCTATACTGCCAGCACTTTATTGTGGTTTCAGGGAGGCTGTGAAGGGGTTGTTTAAATATCACAGAGGGGGTGGGAGTATAAGTGTGTGGGCAGGCGCCAGGTCAAGGCGCCAGGTCAAGGCGCCAAATTGACGGGTGGGCTGAGGAAGGGAGTTAAGGGCCATTCCCATCTTTGGTTGGGACAGGGGTCGGGGGTTGGTAGGGTTTTTGGGGTTGGCAGGGGAGGCGAGGGTTGTTGGGTTAGGCAGCTAAAAAGGAGCAAGACAATGGCAGGCCAGAAATGGGTAAGGTATAAGAGCAGAATGAGAGAAGGGGGTGAGGTGGTAGTTGTTGTAAATGTGGTAAGTAGGGGTATGGATCAACTCCAACAAGCGAGAACGGCAAGGATAAATCGAGCGGGGAAAAATAAAGATAAGGGCAAAAGAGTTATTTTTATATAAGTAGTGGTGTTATGGTTAAATTCAAGGAATGTCTCAAAGGATAAAAATAATTTCCTGTAATGTAAATGGTCTTTTAAATGCACGTAAAAGTGGGGCATTGTTAAAATGGTTAGGCTCCTTTTCTCCTGAGGTAATATTTCTGCAGGAAACGCATTTTAAGTCCAACACTCCCAAACTGCCTCTCCAAAGGAAATATTCACAAGCATACTTTGCCTCAGCCAATAGGGCAGTTCGGAGAGTTGGTATCCTCTTTTCAAGTACATTGGATTGGGTGGTGAGAGAAGTGATCCGAGACGATGAAGCAAGATGATCTGGATTGAGGTTAAAGTTGCTGGGGTCTGTCTTATTTTTTTTTATTACTATGGGCTGATCTGTGATGACACTAAAGCTCTAAAACAGATTTATGACATGCTAATAAATGTGCAAGGCCCCATAGTTATGGTGGTGGGAGGATTTTAATTTTATACAAGATCTGGGTCTAGATACCTCAAACAAGGCTAAGCAACAGCTAAAACCAAAGACCTCGAAATTTATAAAGATTACGAAGGAAGGTTTTGCCCTAATAGATCCATGGCATGCAGGTCACCCAGGCCTTTTACAGTTTACATGTTATTCTGCAAGGTTTAAAACAGCTTCACGACTGGACTTCTTTTTGATAAATAAGCAACTAGAAAAAAGAGGGTCGGAGATTATTACTAACTCTTTCTCGGACCACTCCTTAACCTCCCTTGTCATACTATTAGGAACGTCACAAAGAAATAATGCCAGATGGCATTTCGATAAAGCTCTGCTCATGGATTTAGTATGGATTGAAGAAACACGTAAGTTTATACAGCTGTTTTTTAAGGATAATAAATACAGCCCCATGCTTTATGGTGTGGGAAGCTTTTAAGGCCTCTTTTCGGGGATAGGTTATCGTATATAAAGCTAACACCTATAAGAAGAGGGCACGGAAGACAGACATTCTACAAAAACAGTAGAACCGGCTAGGACTGAGCGTAACTCTGTGGGCCTAAGAGACCATAATGAAAAGGCATTGCAGCAAGAACTGACGAGAGCGAAAGATCAACTAAGAAACTTTTTTATTTTAGAAGAGATCACTGGGAACAAGGCATACCAACAGAAAGTGTATGAAGAAAGTCAGCTCATAGGCAAATATTTAGCATGGTCTACCAAAACACAGCAGAATAGGCAAATAATCACACAAATAAGAGACCCCAGTACCGCAATTATGGTAGGAGAAAAAGTTAGGATGGCAGAAATATTTCTTTTCCATTTTAAACGAATTTATGCTGAAGCACAGATAGTGGACCCAGAGGATTTAGAAAGTTACTTTGCCACACTTCAGCTACCTCAAATCACTAGGGCTAATATTGGAGCCTTGAATAAACCTATTGAACTTATAGAACTAACTGAAACACTAAAAGGTATGGCTACGCTAAGGCCAGCGGGAATGATGGAATCCCTGTTGAAGTTTACAAGATGTTTCTAGATGAGCTCTCCCCATTTTTAATATTCCTGTTTAACCAAATGATGGAAAGGATTCCCATATCTAATAGATTCAAGGAGTCAGTTGTGATTACCATTCTTAAAAAAAATAAAGATCCAAATGACCCTAATTCTTATCGCCCAATAAGCTTATTAAAAGAAGATTACAAGCTTTTTATGAAAATTTGGGCGAATAGGATTGCTTTGTGTGCACGACAAGTGGTTCATGCTGACCAAACAGGATTCCTCCCAGGTAGATCAATGGCAGCTAAAACCTTTTTTTTGATTCAGGCGATTGATTATCTTTCAGTTAACAAGGATAAGGCTGCAATTTTAATGATGGACGCAGAAAAAGTGTTCGATCTTGTTGACTGGCAGGCCCTGGATTTTTTTGGGGAAGTTTCGTTTTCCTCCCCGCTTGATAGCAATGTTAAGGGAAATATATAAGGGGGCCGTAGCAAAGATAATTATTAATGCAGAAAAGGTGGGAGAGGTGGCGATTAGGCGTGGCACCCAACAGGGATGCCCATTATCCCGTCTCTTATTCTCTCTCGTCATTGAGCCACTTGCGGTAGAAATTCCTTCTAATCCATAAATTTTAACCCCCATAACGGGGATGGCAAAAATTTAACTTTTTGCCGATGATATGATCTTATATTTGAAGGCTGAAAGGGCAAATATTCAGGGTGCACTGGAGGAAATCTAGGCATTTACAGCCCTGGGTGGCTATAAAGTTAACCAGTCCAAAACGGAGCTGCTTTTGTTTAACTCCACAGGGGTCCATTTGCCACCAGGGCTGCAGACTTTGCCACAACAACCTATAGGATACCTAGGGTTATATGTAACAGCTGATTTTACTCAATTATTTCAGTTAAATTATGGAAATACCCTTCTAAAGGCAAGAGAGATGGACGTTACTACCCCTGACATTAGTGGGTCGCGTTTCACTAGTTAAAATGTCAATACTCCCCTTGTTTGTATTCTTGTTTCTGAACCTCCCTCTGAAAGTGGCAATTTCATATTTTAAGGAATTGAATAAAGTTATTCAGGAATTTGTGTGGGCAAAGAAACAAGCTCGGGTAAAACTATCTATTCTTCAATTTGACACAGAGCAGGGGGGTTAGCATTACCCCACTTACCCACATATTATCAAGCCATTTTGTTTAGCCAGGCAATACACTTAGCAGCACCCTCATCGAAATATGATAATTTTATTTTAAATCATATGTTAAAAGTAAGTGCAACCAAGTTACCAGTTTTTCTTCGGTTAACAAAACTACCTAAGAAAACAAGGCATAAGGTCATAACGACAATAGCAATACATATGCAGCGATTCTATATCTTATAAAGTTCCGGCATGCCATGCATTTACCTCTCTCCAAGACTGTGCAATATGGGGCTTACAGCTTACACAAGGGGTGCTGCAGTCCTGGAACGATCTAGGTTTTTCAAAGCTAGGTGATTTTTATAATTTTACCAACTTGATAATATGGGAATCATTTTTACAGCAATCTGGTAGCCAAAATCAATTTTTATGGTTAAGCTTTCTTCAAATAACAGGCTTCCTTAAAAATAATTATACAATAATTAATGATGTGGCAAGAACAATAATAAGAGGGACTAATGAGATGAAATTGTGTGGTATAAGAAACTGGTATCGGTTGTTACTCCAGGGCGTGAATAATAAGCTTATTGATGAGTTGCTTCCAAAATGTTTGCAGGAAACAGACTGTCGGTTTAACATTAAAGAATGGCAGCTACTGAGTGAGATTGGCCACAAAGCTTTGAGAGCGGCCAATTTCAAGAGAATTACTCTTCTAGCTAGATGGTTGACATACTATATGCCTCTTAGATTGCATAAAATGTTCCCATCTACTCCGAATCAATGTTTCAGATGTAATATGGATGGGGCGGGGCTGGGTACACATATTCTTTACATGCCCTAGACTACAGCACTTTTGGAAGGAGGTTTTTAAGTTTACTAGTCATTGCATGTCAATGGTTATCCTTCCATCAACATTGTTGGCCTATTTTGGTTATCTCATGTAGGGTTACAGCTAACAAAATATCGGCAATATTTTATTTTAATTGCAATAGCAGTAGCAAGGTCCTTGCTGCTGCAGAATTGGAGATCATCGAAGGTACCAATAATAGGACAGTGGCTCTCTAAGTTGGACTGGACCTACCAGTTTGAGGAGGCATACGCAAAGAGGGTAGGGGCTCTCAGTAGATTTAAGGCTACGTGGGTGGACTACTCTTTAGTCTCTTTCTCAAGATGAGTATGGTAAATCTCTGCTATCGGTGAAAAAGGGTAATGCTGCTTTATAGGTCTTAGTAATAGTTAAGAGCATATTTATTGTCAATCTATCCTTTTTACAGGTGTTGCTAATATATGAAATACGAGTTTATGGTATTTGATCCTGGATAAACTAGATGATTATTGTTTATGAAGTGTTTTTATCTGCCTTATACCTACAGCTTGATCAGTCATGTATGAATCTTTTTGTATGTCCTGTCTGTTTTCCTTGCTCAATAAAAATAAAAAAAATTGCAAATCAAAACCACTGCCAAACTTTCTTTCTCAGGTTGCGAGTAAGCATGTTCCATTTGTGACAGGCTTTTACTGGTGTATGCCACAATATGTCTCCGGGCATTTGGCTGTCTGTTGTGCTGTGCAAGGATTGTAACTGTGCCTGCAAGGGATTTTGTTTATGATACTCAGTCAAGCTATTTATGCAAATTACTCTGTGGTTGAGTCCCAAATAATAACTAACCTTAGAAAAATCAGAAACATCAATTCCTGACAAGCTCATCTATTTTCTTTAATGATTTAATTTGGCTGGAATTGTTTTCTGTTTTGTTAGATTCTTTTCTGCTTATATCATTTTTGAAATAGATGTCATCACAAATGACTTGAAGGTCACAATGTCTATATATGGTGTGTTCACCTCTGTCATTGTGTTTTTGTTATTATAATCTGTACCCCCCGTTTTGTTCACTTTCATTAAATGCACATAAATTGAGAAATATACACCCGTGTTCTCAAATTGTTTTCGATATATTAAGTTAGATGTAAATGAGCGAATTGATGTTTCTGATTTTTCTAAGGTTAGTTACCATTTGGTACTCAACCACAGAGTAATTTGCATAAATAGCTTGACTGAGTATCATAAACAAAATCCCTTGCAGGCACAGTTACCTTTTATTTCTTGTAATTCCCAAGCCTTCAAGGGTAGATTGGGTTTCCCACTGTTTGTTTGACTGTGCAGGGATTGTGTCAAACCCGACACGGCTAGCACCAACTACAACCTCTGTATGTTGTTTGGGATCAAAGTACGCCATTTCCATGGCACTCTTAATTGATTGCTTGATTTTTGAAAGCTCTTCTCACATTTACATGACTAATGAAAAGACACATTCTTTTTTGTTAGTTCTCGTAATGGTGCACTGACTGTGGCAAAGTCTCTTATGTATCTGGAACAGTAACTGGGCATTCCAAGAAATGATCGTTACATAGAAATGTCCTGTGGGAGATTTGCTGTAGACAATGTTTGTACTTTCGCTGGATCAGGTTTCATACCAGCATCAGAAAAGACATGGCCAAAGAATTTCAAGCTTTACTTGTGGAATTCACACCTGTCAACATTCAGAGTTAAGCCTGCATCATTCAGCAAGCGACATACTTGCATGAAAGCTTTGTCATGCTCTTTCTGTGTGGCTCTGGAAACCAATATGTCCTCATTATAGTTAAATGCATTTACTACAGGCTGTATGATACATCGAATGACATCTTAGAAAAGTTCTGCAGCAGAGGATATACCAAAATTCAATTGCTTGAAGCAAAACTAACCAATTTGCGTAGAAAATGTTTTAATGTTCTGGATTTTTCTTCAAGTTCCAATTGGTGTTATTCTTTATTTATGTCGAGTCGAGAGAAGAACTTTGGACCATTCAATTGAGTTAGCATATCAGCAATGTGTGGACCAAAATGTCTTTCTCACTCAATTGCCTTGTTGGCCTGACGCATGTCAACACATGTGCATATAACTCCTTCACTGTCTCTTTTAGGCACTATTATAATGGGAGAAACCCATGGTGTTAATCCAGTGAAGCATTCCATGTTTAAGCAACAAATGAAGTTCCTTTTCAGCAGCTTCTTGGAAGTGAAATGCTACTCGTCTGTGTCTTTGATCAACAGGACGAACATCCTCATTTATGTGTAACTTTATTTCTATTGTTTTGAGTTTTTCTAAGCCATGAAATAATGAAGTAAATTGACTTACAATTTCATGATGAGCATTCTTATTGTAGTTCACTGATATCAGTCCCATATCAGCAGCAGTGTTGAAACTCAGCAAACAGGCACTTGAACCTGTTCCTTGAAGTACACGAATAGGCATTTGTACCACTGTTTTCATATGTTTCATTGTGGCTACAAATGAGCCTTGGCTTTGTAAGGGCGTTGAGGCAGCCCGTGTGTATACTTTAGTCTTTGACTTCGTAAGTTGTGGTAACGGAGATACTTCTTGATACTTCTCATCAGGCATGATATTTACTGATGCACTGCTGTCAATTACAAATGATATTGAGTATCTATTTATCTTTAGATAGATCTTTGGACAATGTTTTAATGTATTTGGTGCTTTTTAGTGTCGATTTGTCTTCACTTTGCATTTTTCCTTACATTCGACTAGTTCCACATGTGCATGCCTTTTTGAAGTAAACATCGACATTGCACAATTGTCATTGCCACTTTCTCTGAAAACTGATAGTGAGGAACTTTTTGTCGATGATTTAAATAACTATCGACTTCGTTTGGCGTCGCTTTGCCACAGTTGGTGTGATTGCTTAGCCTTGTGGGACCGCGTAGAGTGTCTCTGAGGTAGCGTTCAATCGGCCATTTTGTCTTCACGCTGTGACGCACTTACTTTTCTCTTCGCCTTGCAAGTCGTCATGAAATGGTTCGCTTTACCAGACCCGATGCATTACTGTCCAATTGCAGGACATTTACCTTCATGTGAAAATGACGGTCCACATCTGTAATACGGTTCCTTTTTAGGTCTCGCCTACGCAGCGCGCATGCGCTGCGTAGGAGGACCTTTAGCCGTCGCTCTGCTCTTTTTGGAAGCACACACTCATGCTTGTGGTGGCATCCACCTTGCGGGAGCGAGCAGGGGTGCGCCACAAGCACGAGTGTGTGCTTCCAAAAAGAGCAGACTGCGCGCGCATGCACGCACCACTCCCGGGCTTGTTCCTTCCATGCAGACCAGCAACACGAGCACGCGCGCGTGCACCACTCCCTGCCGGGCTTGTCATGTTTCATGAAGTGCAGAGGCCATGAAGCGGGAGCCGTATTGCTAAAAGAAAGGCATGTGGCAGCTTCCTCTGACTTTAAAACAGGGCTTTAATTCTTGTTTTTTATTACTTTAGTTTACTTCACTCGCAGGAAATGTTCCAATTTGGTGTTATGTAAAGGCGGGTAACGGGTCTGTCAGCACCGGGCTCTCTACCAGCCGAGTTCTTTGATGTGCGTTATACATACGGACATTGATGCGCGGATTACTTCCGTGTTTACACAACCGCCGGAATCGAGTCTCCGTCTCGTCCCACTGCATTTCTCCCACCCCCTCCCGTATGTCCTCTAGCCATTCTCTCCTCCCTTTCCTGCTCGCTCTCCCTCTTGTATGTCCTTTAGTCCTTCTCTCCTCCCTTTCCTGCTGTTTCTCCTCCCCGGTGTCCTACTGTCTATGCTTTCACACTCTCCTGTGTAGTGTCTTCTGTACCGTTTCCTGTCGATTGCCTCGTCCCTTCTAGTCTCTATTCTTTTACCTTTCCCCTATGATCTGTCACCCCTTTTGTTCGTCGCTTGCTACTCTGTTCCTCTCCCGTCACTCCTTTCTCTTTCAGTTGCAGCAATCCTCTAGTGCCCGAAGTTACATATTACATAGCATAGCCTAATCCTTGCACGTGGCACTTTTGCACAGCGTTCTGATCCCGTTCCCCTCGACGCCGAACGCCTCCCTGTTCCTCTCAAATCTCATTCTCTGAAAACTGCATCTTATTTCCTCCGTTTTCTCTCAGGACTCGTTCTCATCCACGCATCTCGCCCTCCTCCTCTCTACCCCCCTCCTTGCCCCCTCCTCCCTCCCAGTGGTCTCCTCCGTCTCCAGGTTCCTCATCTATTCACCCAATGTCTTTTCCTGTCTCTTATTTTCTTTGTCAGCTTCGTCATTTGATTTTTTTTTCATGTATTTGGTCAACCCCCGTCTCCTCCACTGATTCTATTTCACTTGTCACTCTGCATCTCCCCTGCGGTCCCTAGAACTGTTTTCACTATTCTCCCCATTTCTGGTTCTTCTAGTGACCGTGGACACCTTGTTGCCTTCTCTGTCTCCTTCCATTGGCCCCTATGCTCTTCCCATCCTCTCGTGCCCTTCTCTCCTCTGTTGTATGCACCCTTTCGATCTCTTTTCAACTCCCTCTCCTTTCTGTCTCTTCTCCTGACCCTAGGGATCTTCTCACCCCACCTCTCTTCTACCCCCTCCACCAGCCCTGTCTGTAACGCGTGCTCCTCTGTCGGTCCCATCGGCTGTGCATGTCTGCATTCACCTTTAAGGGCAATTTCATTTCTTCTCCCTCCCCCTTGTCTGCTGTCAGACCACGTCTGTGGTCACCACTCTGCTGTCTTCAGGTCTCCTCTCCCCCAGCCTGGCACCTCTTCTTTCCATTATGCTGTTCTGATGTCTCTTTTAATCCTCTGCCTCCGCTACTTTCTCAGGTCTGATTTCACCCAGTATCTCTTCAGCTGCCCCCTTCTTCTGCTGTCTCTAGATATTTCATAATCTTCTTTGTCATCAGTCCGTTTCTCTCTTCTCACCAACTGTATCTCCTTTACTGTTTCGTAAACTATTGCCACTCACTCGTGCGCCTTCTACTGTCCTCACGCCCCACTCTTTTCTCACCCTTTCTCCCCTCTTTCCTCTGTTGTCTCTGTCTTTTGCCACCCTCGGTGTCTCTATCTTTGTCTCTTGTAATCTACTTTCTCTCCCCTACTGTTACTGGCAGTACTGTCACCCTCTCTCACACCTTCTCTGCCCCCTGGTCTTCAGCCCTTCTTCTCGTCATATATCTAGTTTTTTTTATTCCCTCCACTACTCCTATCCATCACCATAGTCCGATTTCAGTATTTCCCCCTCCAGCTTTATATTCTCTTTCCCCTGGAGCTCTTTGCATCTACTGTCTGTCCGCCCAAACTATTTTTCTCCTATCCTTATTCTCCCTCATTGTCCCTCTCCCATGGCCAGGTCCCTTCTTTTGCTCTTCATTTGTCTCCCCTCTACCCTAGTACGCGCGCGCACCACTCCCTGCCGGGCTTGTCCTTTCTTGCGGCTGTCTTCTACTTTCTCTTTCCCTCTGTATCTCCCCGTCTCTCTTTCCATATATTTCTTTCCTCCAAGTGTGGGTCTGGTTGAAATATCTTCACTCCTCTCATGCATAATATTTTTGGTCTAGGCAATGGCTGTATACATTGTATAAAAACCTGTCTGAAGCTCTGATGCCTTTAACATCTATGTAATGCATGTCTTCCAGACATGCGCTATAAACATCTTACTAAAGATCCTTCCAACAACATCTATCAGTTAGCACAAAACAGTTATTGTTTGGGTGAAAAGGAGGATTGTTTTCAATTACAATGTAGTTGCTGCTTTCCAGATCTAAAGTGCGATGGTCTTCTATTCAGTGTATGTCACACACACGGCTTAAATGCCTACCACTGCTACTGGTCTGTTCTTCATGTAGGGAAGCAACAAAGTCCTTACTCTTTCCACGATAGTACTGCTTTCATTGATGTAAACACAAGTCAAACCACCACCTGCTTTGAAGTTCTAAAGTTTCCATTTCCATTTTTCAAAGCAATGTGGAATGAAGAGAATGAAAACAGTATTTAACCGTTGTCAATGTACTCTTGTCGCATTATTGTCTTTCAAAAATGTAGCAAACCTTCAGGTCTCTCTCTCTCTAAATCTCTCTCTCTCTCTAAATCTCTCTCTCTCTCTAAATCTCTCTCTCTCTTAATCTCTCTAAATCTCTCTCTCTCTAAATCTCTCTCTCTCTAAATCTCTCTCTCTCTCTAAATCTCTCTCTCTCTACATCCCTCTCTAAATCTCTCTCTCTCTAAATCTCTCTCTCTAAATCTCTCTCTCTCTCTCTAAATCTCTCTCTCTCTAAATCTCTCTCTCTCTAAATCTCTCTCTCTAAATCTCTCTCTCTCTCACTCTGGTCGGTTGACATGCTAGCTGTCTATTTGGGAGTAGGACGTAGCTGATACTCAACAGTTACTATGTAATTAAGCATTGGCATAGCCAATAGGTCTCACTTTTGGGACCTTATAAGTATTTAGTTATGCAGCACAATATCCTTGGTGCAACAACATCAACCGTTGCATGGCTAAACACTTATAAGGTCCCCAAGGCGAGACCTATTGGCTATGCCAATGCTTGTTTTGTGGAGACATCATCTTGTGTCCCTTGGCCTTGTACCTTGGCTTACTTTTCATGTTTATGACTGATGCATTTTGGGCACCTCCGGCCTCTTTGTCAGTCACTTGACGATCAGCACCCTCTTCAGTGTGAGCAGCTTTGAGGGCTTGCTATAAGCTCGGAGTTTCTTTCAGAATTCATCCTCGAAAATAATCTGACAAACATCCATCGATTACTCTGTGGCAGTCAGCTTTCTTATCATTAAATTCATTGAATTTACAGTGCTTCAACAGAACATCCAGTCTTTCAACAAACTCATCAATGGTTTCACCTGGTCTCTGGAATTCTTGACTGAATATGTATCTTTCCTAATCCACATTTGGCACTGGGTTTAACCCCTTCGGTGCTCATGACGGAATGGTTCCGTCATGAGCACCAGTGCTCCTGTGCTCATGACGGAACCATTCCGTCATGAGAACAGGAGCACCAAATCCCTCTGCTGCAGACAGCAGAGGGATTTCCCTTTTTTTTTATTGGCCTCGGGAGGTTGGGGAAGAGCTTCCCCAACCTCCCGAGGCCAATTTGCATTTTCATTCCAATGCCGATCGCGCGCATGGCGCGCTGACGTCATTGCAATGAAAATGAAACTGAACCTTAGTTTCAGTTTCATTGTTTCGGTGCTCGTGGGGCTATCTCAGCCCCCCGAGCACCAAAAAAGATGGGAGAGGTATCGTTGGAAAGGGGAGAATCTCCCCTTTCCAATGGTACCCTTCCCTAGTGGATCCCTGCTTGGGGATCACCCCAGGAGGGCGATCCCCAAGCAGGGATCCACCTACTAGCACCAGGGAGGGGGGAGCGGCCCCTTGGACAAGGGCCTTTGCTCCCCCATATTTGTTTGGGCACAACAGTCTTTCTTCCCCCCCCCAAGTGAGGTATCATTTTACTTGGGACACTAAGGAGAATGCTGTGGGGTAGGACATTTGTGCCGCCATGGTGATTCCACACAAAAATATGTGGAAAATGTGTTTTGTTCAGCAAAATCTGAGGTTTGCAGGGGATTCTGGGTAGGGAAACATTGGGGGACCCACGCAAGCCATACCTCATTGGACTCCCCAGGGTGTCTAGTTTTCAGAAATGTGTGGGTTTGGTAGGTTTCCCTAGATGGCGGCGAGCCCGGGCCAAAACCCCAGGTGCCCCCCCCAAACCAGGTAGTTTTGTTATAGGTAATTTTGAAGTCTCCACAGTACGATTTGGGTAATTTCCTGTTGCAGCCACTATGCCTACCCACACAAGTGAGGTACCATTTTTATCGGGAGACCTGGGGTAACACTGGGTGGTAGGAAATTTGTGTCAGCCCGGTGATCCTACAACTTTCCCACACAGAAATGTGAGAAAAAATAGATTTTTTCAACAAAATTTGAGGTTTGCAGGGGATTCTGGGTAGGGAAATGTTGGGGGACCCACTCAAGCCATACCTTGCTGGACTCCCCCGGGTGTCTAGTTTTCAGAAATGTGTGGGTTTGGTAGGTTTCCCTAGGTGGCCGCCGAGCCCTGGGCCAAAAACTCATGGGACCCCCCCATGCAAAACCAGGTTGTTTTGTGATAGGTGATTTTGAAGTCGCCTCAATAGGTTTTGGGCCCTTGCCTGTCGCGGGTACTTGACCCACCCACACATGTGAGGTACCATTTTTCTCGGAAGACTTTGGGGAATGCGGGCTGGGTGGAATTTTGTGGTTCCACACATATTCCAGAACTTTCCACCACAGAAATGTGAGGAAAATGTGTTTTTTGGGACAAATTTTGAGGTTTGCAAGGGATTCTGGGTAACAGAACCTGGTGAGAGCCAGACAAGTCACCCCATCCTGGATTGCCCTGGGTGTCTAGTTTTCAAAAATGTATAAGTTTGCTACTTTTCCCTAGGTGCCGGCAGAGCTAGGGTTCAAAATCTACAGCTTGGCACTTTGCAAAAAAAGTGTCAGTTTTCACTGTGAAAATGTGTTGTGTCCACGTTGCGTTTTGGGCTGTTTCCTGTCGCGGGCACTAGGCCTACCCACACAAGTGAGGTACCATTTTTCTTGGAAGACTTTGGGGAATGCAGGGTGGGTGGAATTTTGTGGCTCCACGCAGATTCCAGAACTTTCCACCACAGAAATGTGAGGAAAATTTGTTTTTTTTGGACAAATTTTGAGGTTTGCAAGGGATTCTGGTTAACAGAACCTAGTGAGAGCCAGACAAGTCACCCCATCCTGGATTCCCCTGGGTGTCTAGTTTTCAAAAATGTATAGGTTTGATAGGTTTCCCTAGGTGCCGGCAGAGCTAGGGTTCAAAATCTACAGCTAGGCACTTTGCAAAATAGTTTCAGTTTTCACTGTAAAATGTGGTGTGTCCACGTTGCGTTTTGAGCCGTTTCCTGTCGCGGGAACTATGCCTACCCACACAAGTGAGGTACCATTTTTCTCGGAAGACTCGCTGCCTTGATTTCACAGCAGCGAAGCAGGTGATGCTTCGATTCTTCAGCTGCACAGCAGTGATGTGCTGATTTTTCAGCCGCACAGCGGTGCTACTTCAAGAAAACGGGCCCTGAGGGTCAATGCATGGATTTACTCACCAGTTTGCACTTCCAAGGGTCCAGGAACTGGATTTGGCACCACTTGGCAAGTCAGGGTTCTCAGTAGAAGAGCCCAGGCACTGGTAGATGAAGTCTTTGATGACTCTGAGACTTCTTAACAGGAGGCAAACTCGCACAAGCCATTGGAGAACCTTGGAAGCCGGATGTAGAAAGCAAAGTCCAGTATTTTCTCTCCCAGGACAGAAGCAGCAAGCAGCAGGCCAGCACAACAAATCAACAGTCAGATTGGCAGTCCCTCCTAAAGCATCCAGCTCTTCTTCCTGGCAGAATGTCCTTCAGTCGAGAAGTGTTCTAAAAATGTGGGATCAGAGCCTCTGTACTAATACTCAGAATGTCATTGATGTAGAGGTGACTTCAAAAGAAACATTAGAAGTGAATGACACCTCCTTTCAATCCCAACACTGGCTCCAGTCATCAGCAGGGGATAAACAATCCCTTTGTGTGAGTGTACTAGTGCTGCACTGCCCTTCCCCTGCCCACTGCCAGTGTGCCGTCAGCACCACAGCAGAAGGAAGTGCTACTGTTGACTGCCGATGATACTGTGGCTATGCCACCAGACAGGACTGAGTATCAACACTCATGCAGCTAGCATGCCGAAGTAGCTGTCTGCTGAAGCACTTGTGAAATATCCCAGTATGAACCTGAGGAAAGTTGGTCAGGTGAGGTGGCAGCTTCTCCACTATGACTGCAGAGTGTCCTCTCACCTGGAGACTGAGTTAGGCCTAACACTAGCAGCAACCTACCCCTAATCCCTGTGGTGAGCAGAGCAGCAACAGGAGTAATCAAGAACTGCCATGCACAGTGGAGGAGAGGGGTCTAGAGAACTTCTACTCCATTTCCCACTAGTTCATTCAGTGACCCATGTTCAGGCACAACATGCTTTTAGCTGTTGAAGTACTGGCTCTTTATGTTCCTGCTGCTGCTCTCGGTGAGGTGCATGTGGCTGGTGGTGACGACTCACAGTGGCTGGTCATGTCCTCCTCAGTGGTCCTCCTGTGAATGAGCCAGCTGCCCTCCTGTACTCTGGAGGAGCAGCTGGAGTGGGAGATGGGACTGTGCAGCAGGTAGGCCTTTTAAGAGGTTGAATGAGACTGGACCTTCTACCTGACGAATCAGGGGGATTAATTCAACAGTGAAGTCTCAGGCCACAGCTTCCAGCATTAGTGCCATGGTCTGGGTTTTGCAGGGTTATACGGTCATAGGAAAGAGTGTCCTGGCCACTCCAGTGCCGACAGACAGAGACAGTTCAGTACTGCACACAACTCTGCAGTTTGTACTTCATTAAACAATCACTTCTCAAACCAGATTGTGTGTAGAGTTGTTGACAGCACATCACTGCATTAAACATGTCCAGCAGCCAGAAAAATGAACTTTGCACAGCCACCTATGTATGGACCATAAACAGGCTGGAGCTCGGGTAGCTGGGCCAAGCACTGCACTTGCCCTACAGGAGCCACAACAGGGCAGCTGCAGCGCAAGGCAACTTGGTAATGGTGGACACGGTTGGCATTACAGCAGGCCACGAACACATGATGTGATGCGAGTGACCCAGGTCATTCATGAACAGTATTGGACCAACCAGACCTTGTCCCCGAAGTAATGACTAGTATATGGTCAACACCTCCTTGGCAAAAAGTGGCAATGGAGATCGAGGTCAGTCGTTATTTAACAGTAAATTATGTGCAAAACGACATGAGATGGCTGTTACTGCAACACAGTGATGCGAACTGTATGGGAATGGTTGCAAAGAGAAAAGAGTAAGAATATGTGAGCTGCTTCAGTGGCAGAAGTGGGTGGCAGCCTCCAAAATGTTTTTTACACATTATGCATAACTCTAAGCCATGCGTGCTGTGCAATCATCACTCTTGGAGGAGCTGCCCAGCATGCCCTTTGGGTCTCTTGCCTGTAAACAGTCATTCTGTGCATGTCTGTAAGGTATCATCTTTACCAAGTGCCTTCAGAACATTGGATGCATAATTATGTATGACAAAATTGGGGCACATTATTCAGAAGAAAATTCATGAGGTGAGTACTGGGTCTACTCTGGTGTTGTATAGTTCCTAGGACCCCCCAGGACCTGTACATTTTGGATGACCTAAAGTGAGGGCATGGTGTTCAGACAGTCTCTGGACACCCCCACAGGATGAGTTAGCCGTTAGACCAGCTAGCTCTACGGTGCCACTACCACCCCCCTGTAGTCTTACAGTGTTGTACGTAGTTTCTGGCAACCACTGAACATGACAACCATGATTCCTCAGGTATCGTGGAAACAATACGGTATCTTTCACTCAGTCACTCGTGCTTACTTTTCTCAGAATACATAGAATGACAATTGGAACGGTTTCAATAATTATTTATTGGTCAAGAGTCTGTCTAGTATGAAACATGTTAGCTGCGACAATCAAAAGACAGGAGTAGACAAATGTAATCGCAAGTACCAATATCGTAAAAGGTAGATACATTTCTACCATAGTGCTAATAAGATGAATAAAAGCATGTACATAAAACATAGCATTGGCGTACTTCTACGATGCGTAGCCTACCTAACCGTGCCTAGCCTAGAGGTGTAGGTGAAGCATGTATGTGTAAGTGCTAGGCATGTCCTAATGGAACCTAACGGAGCCAAGAATTCCCCCGGGAAGTACTAACCCCTCACATGATGGTTCTGAATGAAGGACCCCGTCTCTGCGTCGAGGATGGCACCCCGCAAGTGATGTCAGGTCTCTGCCAGTTGAAGGATCAGCCTGAAGAGTCTCGGTCCAGCATGGAAGGAATTCTCCTCTGCCTAGTAAGGGGAGTGAGGGTCTTTTATACTAAAGTGGTCACTCCGGGGGGTTTTCTAGAATCGATATGTTTTGAAAACATTCGCTAATCCCCTGCTAATCCTTTTCTAAACAAATACGATCATGCACAGCTGGCTGTTGACCATGGATGAAAAAATGTGGTGACCCTTGTACAGAATACATCTACCGTGCCTGGGGACATGTTTATGTACGTCAGGTACAGGGATTAAGATATGGTACCAAGAACCTGATGTCAGAGAGACAGAAGTAAGCTACTAGGTAAAAGGTCACCTGTGTAAGGCCGTTATGTCGTGTGGATGGGACACAATATATGTAATCGGTATGTACATGATGGGACTGACCTAAAGGACATGACACTGGACCACCGAGCACTGTTCTGGGCACTCTATCCACCAGTCAGATAGTGAGGCACCTTGCGCAGGTGCCCTACTCCTCCTTTGTGGAGGTTACCCTCTTGGGTTCTACATAAGCACAAGTAGCCCCAAAACAGGTGAAAACACTTAGTAGTTCTGTGATCTTCCCACTGTTACCAGACTGTCTGTTTCAGTTGGATTCAGTTTTCAAGGAGCAGCAAGTTCTGAAGAGCCCTGAGCTCTCTTGAGAAAAGAGGCATTTTATTCCTGGAGACTCTGTTGCACTCTTAGGTTGAGGCCAGTTAACCTTATGGATGCAGCTGTCTCGAGCCATCGCTGCACAGTGGGGTGGAGCCAGTTTTTTAGTGCTGTGCCCCAGGTCTATTACTTCAAGTGTAGAGCTTGGTTTAGTATTGTGCCTTATTCTGTGGCATGAAGAGTCCAATAAACTTCTTCTAAATTTGCATCTGCATAACATGGCAGACAAAATCTCACAACCTGGTAACTGATCAGTTCTTGGTTTTCCCACAAATATATAATTAAGATCCACAGAGAACCACTCGACCCACACAAACTGCCTAGTTCATGTTCACTATGGGCAGTTTGTGTGGTCTTCCACGGAGCCACACAAAATGCACAAATTGCAAAATCTGTCCATTTCTCAGGTCTACTTGCGGGGCAATTTGAATGCTTTTTGTAGCCCACTTTACTCTGCAGCTGAATTAAAAACACAAGAGCATTTTGCCCATGTCATGTTTTGCAAAATTGTTTTGCCCGCCATAATCAATCCCTGAATGTGGGTCAGGGACCATATCTCAGTTTGCTTTAGTAACTTCGGAAACATCCTCCAGAATGTAGTACACAGATACTCCAGTGATCAGTCCCTCTAACAATCATAGCCTAACCATATCCATCCATTTTCAAAATGTTTTACTGTCCTAATGGGTGTACCCAATCTCAGTCTGTTGATTAGAAGGAGAGGCCCACCTAACCAGCAATCAGACAGCTCATCACAAGAAAAAATGAAAGAGGCTAGCTTTCATCATTGTTCCATGGCACATCACCTCTCCTATCCCTAAAATGAGACAATACAGAAACAACAGGTTGTACCCAAATGCAAGAAAAATTTAACAAGGCCAGCCTTACCCAGTTTTTTCAAACAGATAACCTGTCTCAGCTCTGAAAACAGGAGATATAGAAAGCACCAGGTTGGGATAGGTTGCTGCAGAGTATGTTTCTAAAGTCATCTGGGAGCAGCAGTCTTGTATGAGGGTCCCCGAACACCAGAGAGATGCAGGCAAAATATCCAATTCAGTTCTTCAAGGAGCAGGACTTGGCACAAGCAGTCAACCACCGCGTTCATTTGGATTTTCTCCTGGCTGCCCACTTCTTGGAGAAAGAGAGCTCTATGATTGACAGGTCAGAATCATCTAAACCATCAGATCAGAAGCAGCCAGACCAAAAGTTGCTCTCATCATCCACTTAGACCAATATGCATACTTTGCTTCCATGCTATTTCCGTCACCACCTCTTACTCCACTCTGGATGTGAAAAGGAGATTCCTGAAAAGCGACTACAGCTTATGGTGCCCACGGATTAGCTCCAGTTAACTCAATGTAGCTGTTGTCAACCAAGCACCCTCAGTCCTTTCCAACCTGTTTGTCCCAGAGCTGAGGCCATATTTGGGGATCTGAACACCCACCTGAAATCAGACCATTACTATTATAATGGAGACCACAAAGTCCTGAAGCCAACTAGGAACTATCATTTGTTTATGGTCAAGGCATTATAGTTACTTTCCATTGTATCTTTAGCACCTCTGTGGGAGAATTAGGACATATACTTACTGGTGGAAGCCTCAGCTCTACCAGCAAAGCCTTCCTTTGTCATTGAGGCCGTTGAGGCCTAAAGACCTCAAGAAAGTTAATGGTGGAATCCATATCTTGAGCCAGAAACTTAAGTATCTATAGACAATTAATAGGGAGCTCTCTAAGACAGCTAAGTCTTTGTCTCTGGAAATTTTCATTCTCTTACATAGATAAGCAGGCCAATACCTTGACTCAGAGAGACCATTGTCATCATGGCCAGTTACAGGCTCAACCTATGGCACAAAGTCGAACAGCTCATAGAAACTGCTTAGGTGAACTATACATTCATGCTTAATATGGGCAAGAAGCAAGAAAAGAGACTGCTGATGTCCTAATACCGCAGCAGCACTAAACTTGAACACAATTTATTAATGGGTCAACAAGAGCACGTGTATCTTACATCTTCAGAACTTGCCAACTTTGATGGTTTGATGAGAAGAGCTTGTTTGACATCTCAACCAACAATGGTCTCCAGCAAAACAAAACAGGTGCAGTCATGAGCAAATCACTGAGGCCCATAGTGGTCTTCTCAGGAGAGCACCGGCCTGGACAGTTACCAGTTTAACACTGTCTCGAGTCCAGAATTAACAGGTTCACAAACTTCGGACCCGATAATTTTTGGCCCGAGACACTGGACCCAGAGCTTTGAGTACAGCCACTTGTAGGGGCTGTTGGCAGCTGCTGTGCTCGGGATCTGCCACCCACCCACAGTAGCATGAAGGGAATACAGAAAGTTCCTCCTAGCTGAACTTGAAGGAGCTCTGCCATCCAGCCTACCACGACTGAGAATAAAAAAGCCCCACACCTGTTCACCACCTGCTCCTTAAAAGAAGGTAACTATGTGCTGATTTAATTATATTCCCTGGAAGGGATTAAACATGTGGAATTGGTTCTGGTATTCCCGGTACATGTGTTATTCCCCATTTCGGGAAAAATATCTCGTAATCAGTTCAGTTCATAAAACTTTATTTCGGCACACTTGGCCATAAAAGCACCGTTAAAATAACAGTTTAAAATAGAATAAATTATGTACAGTTTAAAAGAGATGAAAAAAGATCAATATTCCTATTTCTGAGGCAGCTTTTCCACACATCAACCATGGTTATAAACAGGGCATAAAGTGCTTGTGCAGTATATAAAAGAAGGCTATTTCAAAGGGTCATTTTTGCTCCATTGTGTGTTACATTTTAAGATTACGATGCACATAAAGTAATAACAGATAAACACAGGGGCAGTACCCGTGCAAGGCATTAGTCAAGATAGTCCTCCTATTTGATTCTTCAAGCTACAAGTTATTTTAAAAATGCTTTTAGAAGAAAATATTAATCCCCCCAAAGGAAACGACATTTACTCAGCCATCATATTTGCCCCCACTTAGCAGCATAAAAATTATCTAGAGCTGGAACCTTGAGGGGCAACAATATGTATAGCAATTAGTGTGGACGGGATTTAGTCATTAAAAAGTGTTCAATCAATTTGACATAAACAGGGTAATAACAATATATGCGAAATTCAACAATAAGGAAATTAAGTCAGGAGGTGATCATAAATTATTGCCATTCCTATTAGCAATCTTTTTTTTAAATGGCTCTACGGGTGCACCACATAGTAAATAAAAAGTGTGAAATAGAAAACACAATGGGCATATGTGTGTCAGATTTTAGCAGCATGTACACATCGCTACAGTGTCTAGACCCCAGATTTCTGCAAAGTTGAAGAAGCCAACGAGACCTTGCCCTCCTATAGCCCAGGCAAAAAAATAACACATGAAGCTCCGTCTCGTCTGCATTATTGCACGCTGGACACTCCCCATTATTAGAGCCCTCCCATTTTTTTTGTGAATGAGCGCAGCGGAAGGACTCCATATCTAAATTGTAAATAGAGCTTCTTGGCGAGGAGCGGCTGAATGTCATCCAACACCGATTCTAGACTATATCTATTTTTTACTTCCAGAAACTCAGCAGTCAGTGGACCCGCTGTAGGCCTCCTCTCAAGCTGGGTGAGTTTGTGGTCTCTATAACTCTCTACCAGGGCCTTTCTGGGAGTCATTTGGGAGATTTCTTCTGCTTTGCTCCACAGACTACCCCTACCCAGGCCCTCACATGTGTTCTTAATGTACACCAACCATGGCAACTTCCCTGCACCTCGCAGCCCCATGACTTCAATCAGTTCTTCCCTGTATGGGGCTAGTTCAGGGGTGCTCCACAGGCTACGCCAATATAATAAGGGTCTGAGAGCAACTTCATCCGCAATGGGCCTAATCCCAAGATCCATACGGAGAGGTGTTAGAGGTGTGCTAGATGGGAGACCCATAAGTTGTCTAGAGAATGAATTCTCGGTGCGTGCTAACGAGCCAGATTCACAGTGTCCCCATAATTCTGCTCCATATAGGGCAGCGCTCCTGGCCTGAACTTTATAAATTTCCACCACTGGGCTAACCAATTCTTCAGTGCAGCTCCTATATAATTTTAAAATACCCCCCGTTGTCTGAGTTAATTTCAGGCTTGCTTTGTTGATTTGGGCACACCAGTCCATTCTCTCTGTCAGCGTAATTCCCAAATACTCAAAGATGGTTACCCTCTCCAGGGGTTTTCCATCCAGGCGGGGATTAGGGCGAGTGGTGTTACCTACATTGAAGGCCAAGTACTTTGTTTTTTGGAGATTAATCTCCAGTCCCCGGTGTTTGCAGAAGGCACTAAAGTTGTCAAGGGTCCTCTGAATTCCCATAGGCGATTTTGCAAGCAGGAGCGTGTCGTCTGCAAACATCAAGGCTGGTATTTTACGCTTCGCCAACATGGGGGCATCGATGTTCTTTCCAGCATTCAATGAGTCTATTAAGCCATTAATAAAAAAGACAGAAGAGAGTCGGGCCAGGACGCAGCCCTGACGGACGCCTCTCTCTACAGGCAGAGGGGATGAAAGTTCACCATTTTTGCCATATCTAATTTGGGCAAAGTTACCCTCATGTAAGCGTTTTAACTGATAGCAAAGGTACTCTGGGACTCCCATGTCTAGTAAAATTGCCCAAAGTTTGTCCCTCGGTACCAGATCGAAAGCAGATTTAAGGTCTACAAATATAAGGTAGAGGCTGCCACCCTCTATACAAACGGTTTTCCAGTGTATCAGTTGGAGCCTAAAAATGTGATCAGTTGTTGACGTCCTTGCTCTAAACCCGGATTGAAAGGGGGTAAAGATGTGATATTCCTCCATCCAATTCTGGAGTCGCCCCAGTAAGACACGGGCAAATATTTTCTGGCTTACATCTATGAGGCTAATAGGGCGATAATTGACAGGCAAAAGCGGGGAGCCCTTTTTATAAATTGGTATTATTTCGGCCCCTGCCCAGGTGGTAGGAATCGCCATGCCTTGTAAAATAGCATTAAACAGAAAGGACAAATAAGGAGCCCAAATAGTGGGCTCAGAGCGAAAGAGGTCACCAGGAATCTTGTCCAGCCCTGCGGCTTTGGCTGGTGTTATCTTGCCTAGGGCGTCGGTGACATCTCTCAGAGAAATTGGGAGGATGTCTGCAGATGCTGGGCCAGGGGGCAATAATTGTCTGGTCACTGGCCCTTCCCCATCCTCAGCCCTTGTATAAAGAGATTCAAAGTGGGCCTTCTATACTTCTTCACCTATATTGGGTTCTATGGCCGATTTACCATCCTGGGACCCTGAATTGATGATGTTCCAGAAGGTCCTCGAGTCATGATTATTTAAAGCGCTTCTAAGGTCGTCCCATTTTTGGGATTCCCAGCTTCTTTTGGCCTTAACTATAGCGCTCTTATATTTTGCCTTCGCTTCTTTAATCACTGGTCTGACATTGCTTTTAATGGCAGAGATAAGGCCGGTTTTAGCTGCTCGACAGCTTGCGTTGAACCATGAGTGCTGGGGTTTACTAGTCGCCCTAGGCTTTTTATTTTGATAAAAGAAAACGGCCATAGAGGCAAACAGATCTTGGTGATTGCTAAAAATTCTCAAGTGGAGGTTGAGAGTACCCTTTATCTCTGCAGCTTGGTTTGCGACCATGAGGTATGGAATAATTTGGTGATAAAGCATGGCCAGTTTTTCTTGTGATTGGGAGAATTCACCCCAGCGGACTCTCCTCCCTCCATTGGACTGAATCAGGCACGGGTCTGGTGCTGACGAATTATCAGATGCATTCCTGACACATGGCGTTGTTATTTCTAAAGTGAGAGCATTGTGGTCGCTATCATAGCGAGGACTGATTTTAAAGTCTATCACTCTATGACATGATTTGGTATCTACCATAATGTAGTCAATAATGGAAGTATGTTAAAGGTGTGTTTCCCTGGGGTATCTGATGTAGTGCGTCCGTTACATGCTCTCAGTGAAAAGTTTAATGTAAGGGTACATATCTGCAATACTAACGGAGTCCATGCCCTTGTAGGAGGGATATTGGGCTCTGGAATAGACCAATATCGGTCCTCCTCACTAAGAGTACCCGTAGCCAAGCCATTCAGGGGTTCGAATTGGCAGTTGAAGTCTCCGCCAATGATTACCCCAAAATTTGCAGGAAGGGTTAAGAGAAAAGTAGTTAGCTGTTCAAAAGTGGTGGACTCTTGGCCTCGAGGTACTGGTCGAGAATATACATTAATTAAGACTATGCTTATTTTCGTGTGGAAGGATAAAAGAACACAAAGGATATCACGTGAAGAGCTCTCTAATTGTTTTGCTTCATAGCCCAGATGTGCACCGACCCAGGTACACAACCCCCCAGATGGTGTGCCCTTCCCCGCATGGGTAGCTGGAATGCTAAACGACGCATAGCCCATTCTGTGTGTTTCATCCCTGGCCCATGTTTCTTGGAACATACAGATCTCATATTGCTCTATAAAGAGTCCCCATTCTGGACTATCCAATTTAGAGGATAGTCCAGCTATCTTCCAGGAAAGAAGCTTTAGGTTTGGAGAGCCCACTTGATTTGTTAGACTGGGGGAACTGATGTCTTGGTTCTCTTGGGTGCCCCTGGGGGATTGGCAGGACTCCATAGGCTGCGCTGGTCTTAATCTGATGTTTGGATCATGTGGGCCCTTTGCAATAGATGAGGGGTTTACTACTTCCCGCAGTTCTGGATTAGATGTCTGCATATCCTATTGGAATAGATCAAGGATTGATGTGCTGGTAGTGACTATCTTCTGTTTACCCCTAGCTACTCTATGTTTTCCACCCTCATTTTCCAGGACCGGCACCTCATTCTGCTTCAGGGTGCCTCTCCTCTGTGCAGTCTCCCTCAACTGGGGCAGAGCCTCTCTATGATAATCGGGTTTTTCTTGTTGGGGCTCAATGCTCATAAGTCAATCTACTGACTCAAGGGGGTTGAATCTGTTTGATACAGGAATGTTATAGAATAAGGGGGAAGGTTGATCCTGTCCTAATGGGAAGAATTGATTTTTCTGCAGCCACTCCCCCCTCAGTTGACCATTTCTTCTTCTTACAGGTGGTATGAGACCAGGGGGGTAAAAATATCCTAATGGCAATGAACTGATACCCCCCCTATCCCTGTAATGATAACGGTCTAAAAGGGATTCCACAATCATTGTATTTCTGAAATTAATCACAATGCAGTCACCAGTGATATTTTTCGGTCTCCAGCCCACCCAACCCACCCTGCGAATCATGAGGATTTCGCTTACATCTCTATGTGAGAATTGTTTGTGGTTGGCTAGCCAGTGTAAGCATTTGTTTCTTAGATCGAAATACGACTCTCTACTCCCCTTTTTAAGCTCCGGGACTCCTGCTAATATAACTACATAAGAGATTGAGGCCGGGGGAAGGTATATACATGGTAGAGCTAGCCCTGGATCATGACTTCCCTTGTGTGGGACACTCTTCTGTCTGGGCCTCTCGCGAGGAGAGTTGCTTGCTTGTGACCTTGCTGCGATTAGATCATTGTTTCTTCATATCTGTGCCCCCTGTTTATGCCCCTGGCAATGAGTACTGTTTCCTTTTCCTAGCCCCTCTAAGATACTCAAACGTTTACCCTCACCCTCCTGGTTAGGGTGGGTTGCCATGCTGGAGGTAGGCGTATTATCTATTATTGGGCGTGCAGGATTAATTCTTGTGGGGGCCGATTTTCGGTTCACAGGGTTACCCAGTCCCTTTTCCCTCAGAGCTGCCTCTGTCCTGTCCACCCATAGTTCAACCAATTTGGCGAGCTTATCTACCCGTTCACACAAATTTTTTAACTCGTCCTTCACAATAGTCCTTACTTGGACCTGTATGTCCACCACCACGTCCGTAACCCAAGCTGGCTGCTCCAGGCCTGCTTGGAGTGGTGTTCCTAGTCCAGCCTCCCCCAAATCACCAGACATCGCATGGTCCATGGTTTGTTTGTTGCGTTTTGGCCCCGTTGGTGCAGCGGTTTTGGTCTTTCTTTTTTTTGGGCGAGCACCTTCTGGATATGGCTCATCCACACTGCCCGCTTCACAGGTCCTTGAGTGGGAAATTGGGGGTTCCTGGGCGATAGACAATGAAGATCCTGTTTCGTCATGGAGACTGATGCGTTGGGCTAGATCGGGGGAATGTGACAATCGTCTTTCAGTTAATTCAATCTCTGTGGCGACTACACCAATAGCTCTCTGTAGCATCCTGTCTATTGATGTTGGTTGGAGGGAGGAAGTCAGTTGCGTTGGTGCTGCATGAGATTTCCCCGCACCAATTCGCCTACCCATGCTTGCAGGGGGGTCCGAATAATACCCGAAAAAGTTATGTGTCTGGAGCTAGAATCACTGACCTTAAAATTGTTATTGCTGGATCCAAATTTCTGAAATCCGTCGATCTCCCCTAGGAAAGCTAAAGGGGGTGGCCCAGCCCGGCCCCTTCCGGCCGCTGACGGGCGCAGACGGGCCCGCCCGCGCACGTCCCGCGCAGGATTTTGTAGGCACCTCCAGGCGCGGTATGGTGACGTTTGCGGCAGAGACTGCTCTGGCTCCTGGGACTGGTAGGCAGAGTCCCCTCTCAGCGGCAGTGGCAGCAGGTCAGTTACGGGCTTCCCGCGCTGCAGGAGCCCGCGAAGGATTTTGTAGGCGCCTCCAGGCGCGGTATGGTGACGTTTGCGGCAGAGACCGCTCTGGCTCCTGGGACTGGTAGGCAGAGTCCCCTCTCAGCGGCAGTGGCAGCAGGTCAGTTACGGGCTTCCTAACTCAATGGGAAATACCATCAAGAATTGTTAATTTTAATCCAGACATCTCTCCAGGGTGTTGACAGGAAACTCATTATTCAGACCTGAGTGTCATGCAAGCTCTACCTCTCAGACTAATACCTGTATTCCAGCCAGAAGTATTTCATGGCCTTGGTCTGTCTTTACTCTTAAGCACCTCCAGGAGATCTCTCCTAATTACATTTCAACCTACGATCACAGTGAGAAAATAAGCATGCACCCTCAGCCTTAGTAGAAGCCAAGAGTCCCGGTGACTTCCTTGGTAACCCTCTGCCTGAACTTGGCATCATACTAGGAGGCCTACTCTACTCCAGTGCTTGGAACAGCTTCTCTCACTGGAACTAGATTACCACTAAAATGTGGTTTCTTTGGGATGTTCAGAATGGTTACACTGCACATCTGCCCCACATGTTCCTTTCAGGCACACTCCACCTCAGTCTGCATGAGGTTGTGAATCTTCTTTTCCTGCCCCCTCCTCTTCCCCCCACACAGAACACTGTCATTTGGCCTCGGTGGAGCCCTCCTCCCCAAACCTGGCCATGCAGATTCTTTTCTGCATCTGCTGAAGGTCCACTGCATGTAAAGCTGCATCAACAGAGCAATTCAAGAAGACAGAGTCCGGTCTCACCTTGACTCTTAAGACCCTATTGAATCATCGGTTTTCTACCATGATCCTCTTCGGTTCCTTCCAGTAAAATTGAGTTAGTTGGGGCAATTCTGGACTCCTATCTGGAAACAGGCTTTGCTCCTCCAGAGAGAGTAATGACCAACAGCCAGTTGGCGCTCCACTTCTTATAAAAAGAGATAATGTTGGCCTTGTGGTTCCAGAGGCTTTTGGGGCTACAGATGTCTTGCAGAGAGGTGGATCCCCATGGCTTGCTTCACATGTGCCTCCTCCACCTGTGGTACAGCTGAGATCAGGTTCCAAATCACCAATTTACTGCTGTCCAACGATGGGCCACCCTTCTTCAACAGATGTCTTACCTCCTGCCCCATCCGCAACTGGCAAACTACACTGTAGTAAGGTGTTCCACACTGGTATGATGTCATTTAAGTTGGTTTATTCAAGTAGATAAACATGTAGCTTAGATCCTGTACAGATGTATAAGTGCTGTAGGACAGCCTGTAAGTCCTCATCAACAGCCCCACCAGGAGCAGCCTGCTATGCTAGCTGCTCAGCCCCATCCACCAACTGTCATCACTCATCCAGACACTCAAGCATTCCACTCATAGCCCACACACCAAACATTCCACTCAGAACACTCACACAGGCTGAGCAGCTAGGGACAGGATAACATAGGAGAAAAACCATAACATCAGAATACTACATACACCAACAATGTTAGAGCCAAAATCTTGTACTTATCCTGTCCATCACTTTCCTCTAAGGCCCAAAAACGTTTGGGTAATTTGCAATTACAGGAGTCATCATGTCTGGTGTGGGCTTGGTGGCGAGGTGGAACATGTACAATGGAATTTTTCTTGGCCAAGCTCTTCAGGATTTCACAATATTTACTTTGCTGCAATACTTTTCAACACTTAAATGGGCCCTCTACTCCTTTCTTGTTCCACTGAAACAAAGGCAAACGTGATTTTAAATCGTGCATTATGAAATGAAGCCTGCTCAGCTAAAGAGAGGGGAAGTCAGGTCACACTAACGTGGAAAATCGAATGTGTTCTCTGCGCCATATTTTTGCAGTATGAAAGAAAGAAATACAGAGTATTGTTTTTAGCGGTTTAAATTGCATATGCAGCTGGTCTGCCAGCGGCTGCTCTTCCATCTCCGTCTCCCTTTGAGTCCTGCTCTCTCTCTCTTGTTATTTTCTCTGCAGACAGCTTTCCACTGATCTGCTGGTGACAGCCACATGGCTGGGGAAGGCCTGGCGCACATCTGTGTGACTGGAGCTCTGCTTTCGTTTCGGCTGCAGCACGCAGTTGCCAGCCTGTTTTCCAGCGCCCTGCGAGGGCTGAGACTGCAGCCTTTGATCACTCCGAGTTTGTCTCTTCGGGGTTTCCGTCTTCTGAGGGCAATTGTGCTGATGAAAAACGTATCTGCCGCTGAGCCCATATCTGGAATCTTACTGGAAGTACACATTGTTGTTGCATTTGTGCCACTTAGTTCTCAGTCTGACACGGTTTCAGGTGGGCAATGTTAGGTATTATTCTGATAGATATTAACTGAGATCAGCCAGACTGGTTGTTGAAAGGGGGTATAGAATGCATAGCATGCTGAAAGCGATTTTCGCTTGTGCAACCTAATGTTTAAGGCAAAAGATTTAGAAAGAAATACTTTCTGTATTTGGCACACATGACCTACATCTACCAAAAAAGAAAATTATATATATATATCTCAACGGACCTAACCCAAGCATGAACCAATCTCCCTATTAGGGCCTAGGAACTAGCCTATCACTAACATGGGAATTACCTGGCAAGGGGTGAGATGAACTGGGCGAGCAAACGTCACGACGAACTGCCCATTGCAACTGTCAACAATGAACTTTTGGATGTCCACTTACATACTCCCACGCTATTTAGATCAAAACCCTCATCACTAACTTTAAAGGAATCGGCATTGCCCAAGGAACTCTCATGAATTTATACTCCAAAATATTTTGCACTTTTCATGCCATCCTATGCACCTTATTGGCTGTACTGTAGTCAGTTTTTATTCTTCTTGTAATTTTATGGAAACATTGCAATTTTTAAATGCACTTAACTAATTTTAGTATTACAAATTATGTTGTTCTGCTTATTATATATATGTTTTAATTGATTGCAAAGGTTTTAATTAATCATGCAATAAAGAGATTACTTACTTACTTACTATTAGGGGATTAAAAAACTAGCAATTAACCACGCTCCCTTGTACGCTCTCAAATGAAAACAAGCATTGGCAAAGCCAGTAGGTGCAACATCAGCAACAAAAAAAGTAGTTACTGCCAAAAAAACAGAAAAACATCCCCAGCACGATGAAGTATTTGTGGTGCATGCATTGTCATGCTTGTGCAGATATTTGTAATGATGCTAGGGTAACCACAGTATGACGATATAAACAGATTCACACATCACCAGCATTCGGTATATGCGTCATGATGCTGTGTCTACCATTTTTTTTCTCTTTAATTTACCATTCCAAGATCGCTTTTCTTGAGTGGTACATTAAAAAAAAATATATAAATAAATTTGAAAAAGCAGATTATTTCAAAACGAGAGTCTTAGGAGTAAACGCAAATTGCAGCTGCCTGCCCTTCAAAAATGAGGAAGTACAAACAAAATTAAAATAAAACCAGACTGAGAGCATTAGAGGGTGGGGGAACAGCAGAACACGATGTGATCAAGGTGTGGGCTGGAGGTACAATGTACAGGGAGGGTTGGTGGAGCTTAATTCAATGTGAAAATACAGAAAAGTATTTACAATTTTTACTCAAGTTGATATAACTGGAAGCAACTGGCGCAATGATAACTTTATTTAAGGTAACATAGTGTAAGTCGACAGTAAGAAGCATTAAATGCATTATATGCCGTCCCTCCCTCGCCTTCCTTCTTAACACGTGAGGCCCTCCGCCTCCCCCCAGACCCACCCCCAGCCTATAAAAAACTCCACCCGCCCCCACTTCCTCCTGTTCTTTTTTGTTTCCCTAGGTGAGACTTACCTTTAGTTTTCCTCTCTGTGGCGGTGCCAGAGAGTCTTCGGTCCTGCTCTCTGCCTCTGTGGTGCTCTGGGCAGTGTTCTCCAGGCTGTGCGGTGTTCTCCGGAGTCTCTTCATTTTCGAGGGGCGGGGCACTGGCTTCTGGAAGCCGCAACGGAGTCCGGCAGTCCTTGTGTGGCTGGCCTGTGGTTCTGGGTCGCGGTGCGGCCGCTTCACCCGATGCAGACATGTCTGGGAGCCCTGGTAGGACGGGTTGGAACCCGTTATTTTATTCTTTTTGAGGTTTATTGCTTTTTAATTCTGATTGGGGGATTTTTTTGGGGCTTTTTCTCATTGGTTTGCGACAGGATTGTTTTCTGCCTTATATATACGGTTGCTGTGTTGGGTGTTCTTCAGTCTACTGCAGCCATGGGTCGCAAGAGGCTGTTCAAGAAAAACAACATTGTGTCCTCTTCCTCCTCTTCTTCTCCGGATGGGTCTCTGATTCCCCTGAAGCGGCCTAGAGTCCAGGGCTATGCTGGGGGTGACGTGCCTCTCGTCCAGGGAAGAGGTGCAGGGCATAATTGAAGCAGCATGACTAGAGCTTTGCAGGCTCGTCCTTGGCTGTCTGGTCCTTCCCGTCCTTGTGCGTTGGATCCTATGGCTGATTTGTCCCCGTTGGATGGAGAGGGTCCTTCTACCTCCTCTGGCGGAAAGTATGTCTCCAGGGATAAGATGTGGGACATTCTGCCTCATGTGCTGGGCAATTTAGGGTTTCCTCCTTTCCAGCTGGGAGAGGACGGTGGGACTCTTTTTCCTTAGTACGTGAAGCCCTCCCGGTTGGGCATGTCTTTTCAGGGCCCAGTTAAAGAGATGGTGTCGTGTAGTTCCTATAAGACCTATATAGGATCTGCGCATTTAGACAACATGCATTGCGGGACTGGTGTCCAGACTGATTCCAGACACCCCCACCGGGTATGTTGGCCTGTGTACCAGCTAGCTCGCGATGCCACTATCACTTCCCCTTACCAAGGAGAGAATAGTTCTTGGCAACTATCGAACATGACAACCCTGATCCCTCAGGACCGTGGAAACAGTAACTTACTTTTCGCTCAGTCACTCGTGCTCACTTGTTCTCAGAGAGATACACAGAATAAACGGTTGGGACGTTTTCAATAAGTATTTATTGAACAGTCGTTATTCTAGCGTAAAATAAGTGCACTGAAATCACCAGTAGACAGTAGCATATATAAATGAGTAGCAGCACTAAGAAAGTAAACAGATGGTAGGTTTCTACCATTTGGCTAAAATCATAAATGTAGGCAAGTATATAAAATACATGGCAATAAAATGCGTACTCCTACGATGCACCCTAACTAGATGTACCTAAATGTACCTAGCATGTAAGTAGGTGTAAAGCCAAGACTCCCTCGAGGATAAAGCCAACCCCATTACCTGATGTGAGACTGCGGGACCCCGTTCTTGTCTCGAGCTGAACACCCCGCAAGGGATGTCAGGCCACTGCGAGCTGGAGTATCTGCATGCAGGAACCTCAGCGTCTTGTGTCAGTGTGTCAGCTGGGAAGTCCTGGTCTCCTCTATCTATCTCAGCAAGATGTGGTGTTTATATACCCTAAGGTATCCCCAGGGGTTCTATCTTGCTGTGTCAGTGTCGAACTTAGGATGACGTTGGGCATGAACTTTATAAACAGTTATTATGCAGGAGATGATGGTCCTGCTGTGATTCCAAAAAACTAAGAATCCTCATCCATAATTTATGAGGCCAGTGTCCAGGGAAAAACCCTACATACTTGTGTGTAGTATTGTAACTGAGTAAAAGATCAGTCCTTCAAATCTGTTTTATATGTAGTATAGGAGAGAATGTAGGTGAAGGGTTATGATGTTACCTAGACCTATATCGGGGTACCTATATGAAATATAACACCCATTCCTCATTCCTCATTCGACTGGACGATATTAATAAAATCTAGCGTACTACCAAGGCGTCTAGAGGTTTGTACGCAACAAATAATAAAAACATTGTTAAGAGAAGTTTAAAAAGCGTTTAAAAAAATCCTTTAAAAGTGTTCTACAAAAATCATTCAAGTAGCTGCTCTAAAGTGTCCGTTTATATAGTCCAAACAACTACAAGCATCTGAAAGCCATGCAGGTCAAAATGTTTATGTGTCCTTGCTGGTAGACGCAACATTGCTGCTGTCTGCATACGCAGCTGACGATCCCTGTAACATCTCACAAAGAATGTCAATTGAGCACAGATGATCTTCCGTACTGCCTACAGCAGATCCTGGGGCAGCCTGTGCCACATCCAAGGCCTGAGTGTTGGAGGAGCCGGTGTCCATACCAACAGGAGCAGAAACTACCTGTGGTGGCTATAAGAATGCTGCCAACAACATGGGAATGCGCTGAGGAAACTGCAGAACATGGGCCGTTATCGGGTCCAGTAAAGCATCAACGTCCGGTGGCGCAACTGATGGAAGTGTCAGACAGAGGTCCAACACGCATTCTTCTCCGCAGAACAGGCATCGGAGAACAGGTAAGACACAGTCCATCCAGACTGGTCTAAATGACAGGAACCAAGAGGCACTCAGTTCCCGTAGGCGAGGTGTGCCCAGATGTTGTACCATGCGATCAAGGTATTTGCGCTCCAGGAGAGCTGTTGCGATCTCCTTGGTGGCTGGGACGTCCATTGCGTAGCAGAAAGGTAACAATCAGGATTCCTGCTATTAGAAACAGGATCAGCAGAAGCCCTCCAAAAATGCTTCCAAAGACGGAGTGTATAAAGTTCGGTATAACTCCGAGGACCGTCTGAAAGGTGCTTAACAGTCCGGAACCTATGGTCTTAAATAGGTGTACAACACCCGTTGTATCAGACATGTTAAAGATACGACTTACCATTTCTGTGAAATGGAAGGGGCAGTTTGTACGTATAAGTGCCTGTATCCCAGACGAGGACCTTGCGATCTGGAGATCAAAAGTCTCCTGGGCGAGGGTAAGGGCACGGTTCGTTGTAAAAGCATGGCTTTCATTCTGCTCAGAGTATCAAACCGTATAAAGGAAACATTTAGTGAAGGCCATAACGGCACCTCCCTGACTGTATGTGTTGGTGGAAACAATACGTGCATACAGCAAGTAACCCTGGAGCTCACAGTGACTAGATATGCGATGCCCGGAAGCATCCCACAACAACCTTGATCATTCAGCATCAAGTAAGTCCCATTCAAGAGAAGCCTGAATACCGGCTTAATCACAGCTGCCGGGGTACCCCTCAAATAACAGGACAAGTTCGCCACTGACCCATTACAAGCCCCGTGTAGCATAATAAGCTGGCATATGAAAGATCCACTTAAAGCGTTCTCGCAGTTAGTTCCACTTAGAAGCACTTCCAGATCCCCACTCCTGAATCGAAGTCTGTATGGTAAATCCCAGGATTCCCTGATGAATTCCCTACCCATCTTTTCATATCTGCCTGCCTGTTGCTTTTCTAGGCAATTCTGAAACTGGAAAGTTGCGACCAGTAATGTTATATGGCAGTGGATTAACCACTCTGTGGACGGTGACTCTGCCACAGTAAAGGGTAACCTATCCAGTTTTTCAATACGCAGCATTGTATATTTTGCTCCCCTCTGTGCCATTTTCATCTGTTTTTCTGTTAGATTGTATGCAGAAAATAATGACGTAATGTTGATAAAACGCCAAGTCACATAACCGGCGCGCAATGACTGCAGCGTCCAGCTTAATAAAATAATAGAACGTAACTGTGACTGTCCGTGTTGCAATATGGACAAATCCTGTTCTATTACATCTATAGCAGAAGATACAATGTTACCCAGTGAATACATCCTGTATGTTAATGTAGTCATGCCATTGTCAACTACGGCTAACGCCTTTTCTAGGTTAACTCTATCTATTTCTCTTAATCTCTCTGCAGCTTCTTGTTGGAGGATTTTCCAGATTTCGTTATAGACAGCTTACAAAAAACGCTTTTGACGTGGTTTTCTGGGGCCTAATAAAAAATCCATAGGTCCACTTCCTCCGTGAGTAGAGACAAGTGTTGTTTCACCTGGGGTAGTGTTGAGGTCTTTAGCCAATCAAAACACAACTTCCCCAACACTGTATGATGTCACTACCCCCGGATGTTCTCGTTGTACATAACGTGGGTCTGGCCTATGGATACTAAACCCTTCAGTGGTACCCCTGAATCTTTCCTGACATCTGTTTGTGTCAGTGGGCCAAACCAACCATCCCTTCCAATTAGGGTCTGACCTATTGTATTGCAATATGTTATCAGGCTTAGCACCTCTTTCTGACGTAAAATTCCCCTCGGTGTTTAAAGGTGTTGGAATTTGAGGCGTGTTCAAGTCCTTATTCTTGGCTATTCCAAGACAGGACGTCTGTTGCACAGTGTCATTCAGAAAAATTATCTACTGTGGAATGAGGCAAGCTCTAAATAGTGCTTCTGTTCCCTGGACTTGCCAGTCCCTAGAACCCCAGATTGATTTCAAGTCTACAGTGTCCATCCATAAGTCAAAACCCTGTTCAGACAGCTGGGAAATAAAGGAAGCAGAGTAAATCTGTTTGGTGTTTGTTAACATATTTTTCTGTGCAGATATAGGTGCAACATTATAATAGTACAAGGTTGGGTCAGAAGTGTTAAACCCAGAAAAATATGAGAATTTCTGTGCAAATGTTTTTGAACTACCTTTCGGTGGTGTAGGGCAATGTTCCCACTGGTGGAATGTGAAAACATTTCTAGGTTTGCTAGATTTATGCAAGAAATGATGACCATAATGTTGGTAACAATACATTTTGTCAAAATCAGTGCTAGAAAATGCGGCAGATTGTTCCGAATCAGACAATAAGTTATCAACAGTTTCAAAATCCCAATCATCAAAAATGTACTGGAGGTAATGATATCGTTCAATGAAATTTTAAACAAATGTGGAATCTTTAAAAGCTCGGTTGGTCCAAATATATCATAATTCACATTGTCCCACACTATACCATCCGGTATAGGAATTGCTGAAATGTTCACGAAGGACAATTCTCTTTGTTCACGATGAGATGAAACATGAGGTTTTAAAATTAAGTTTACTTCTGACGTTGCAGAGCTCTGTTGAAAATAAGTTCCATTGATGAGCACGTGGAAAGTGATTACTAATCCTAACCAGAAAAGAAAAAATAATATACCGGTGATTATCCAAAGTTCTAGCCAAGGTGATACTAAATAAGCCCTTCTAAGAAAGTTTAAAAAGTCTTTGATCCGTTGTTTGCGAGAAATTTGGGCTGGCGTTGTTTCAGGTTCACTTGGATCCAATGAAAAGGTATTGAAGTCGATGAAATAGCCAGATGCAGTTCGATCTATTTTTGGTAGCTCAGCAGGTTTTGTTGAACTTGTAGATTGCTCTTGAGGAGGCATGTTGACGTAGACATCCTTATTAGGTTGAATTGAAATTTGTATTTCATTTTGATTTTGAAAGTTCGTGTCAAGGGAAACTAGTTCCATTGTATTGTTATCGATTCCATTGCTTTGTAAAGGTGACTCTTCAAATGTTATGAGTCTTTCTTTTTGAACTTCCTGTATTGTACCAAGAGGAGGACGTCGGCTACTCAGGAGCCCACGAGGCCTACTATATAGTATCGGCCACATAGTGTGGTTTGATCCGATCGATTGAGACAAATCTCTTTTCTTTTCCGGCAAGAGGCGGTAGAATACAGTTCTTGATCCTTCAACGGCCAGGACAGGTACAGGCTTTCGATAGGATGGCCCGAATTCTTTCTTGTCCACAATTTTTTCTCTGACCAGATCCCCAACTTTAGGAATCCAGGCAGGTCTTGCCGTGGCTGACGGGACTTCCCCAGTGGTGGTTCTTTTTGTCTCGACGTTATTTAAGGAGGCCCTGGATTCATTCAGATCCTGTAAAACCGCCAAATGTTTATTGATGTCAAACGGTTTTTCATCCGCCACTGTGCCTTCACAATCGAGATCAGGTACCCACATTCTTGTCCCAAACAGGACCTCGTAAGGAGTGGCGCCCCCTAGAGAGCTTCTTGGCTGGTTATTAAGGGCTCACTGGACTCCAGATAGATGATCGATCCAACTACCACCCGAGCCTAATACCCTAGCTGTTAAAGATTGCTTTAAGTCCGGGTTTTTCCTCTCCACAACCGAATTTCCCTCGGGATGGTACGGAGAGGAGTACCGCAATGCTACACCCAAACTTCCCATGGCTTCCTTGTAAGCCCTAGAGCTGAACGCGGGGCCACGGTCAGAATGTAATGTGCCAACTGCGTATGTCCCTATGAAGACTCGCAAATCTTTTATTACAGTTCGGGCATCAGCCGAGTGCTGGGGCCATACCCATAAGAATCTTGAACAGGAATCCACTGCCACCATGACATACTTGTAAGCCCCGTCAGATTGTAAGGGGGCGCAGTGGTCCAGGTAAATGCACGCGAGCGGTCTGTCTGATATTGACAATGGTGTTTGCGCTGGACGAGCTATGGTGGACCCTTATATCTGTTGACAGATATCGCACTTTAAGACGAAGTCTTTGGTCTGCTTTGTTAACCCTGGCCACCAATAGCGTTGTTTCAGTAAAGAAACTGTCGCCGTAACTCCTGTATGAGCAGAAACCAGACCCTAGTGTGCAGCCAAGATTAAACCTAACCTGCAATCCATTTTTGGTATTACTCTATCCCCCACTCCAGGAATCTGAGCAAATGGAACATTGTTTGCATGTAACTTGTAGGAGTACTTGAGTGGAAAACCTTTAGGTAGTGCTTTGCTGTTATTGCGCGAAGCAATCACAGTTACCATTGTGCTACCGTCTACCCTCGTTTTTGAATGGGTGATTGCAGCTACGGACGCAGTGCGTACTGCCCCTTTCGTGGCTTCATCAGCCAATGAATTCCCTTCAACGTGAACGCCATCACGTTGATGACTCAGCGTTTGTATCACATGAGCTCTTGGTAGTTCGTTTTTTAACTCTGCTACCTGTTCTCATAGTTTCCTATGTTTGATTGTGCCACCTTTTGAATCTCTGAACGCATATTGTCCACAATAGTGGAGGTATTTGTTGTTCAACTGGACACAGTAAAAGGAATCACACACTATTAGTGTGGGGAATTCTGGATCCGTATTTATCAGTACCAGTAGTAGTGCTTTTAATTCTGCCAGCTGAGTCGTGCAGTCTCCGAGAGACTGCGTTTTTGTACAGCTTGGATGGAACTTGCCGTCCTGCATCCTACCTTTTACAATAGCACATGCTGTACTGTATTGTTGCTTACTTCCTATGGCCAGTTGAGCAGATCCGTCAGTATAAATAATGTACTCATACCGATCAAGAGGCATTATTTCATTTGGTAGAGGATATTCTTGTTCATATTGCAGGAATGCTTGTGTTTTTAGACTAGGGTCATATCTGTATTCTAAATCTGTTGCAGTGAGAGAATTAGCCCACTGTATCCATCTTGGATGTAATGCTTTCGCATTTGGGACACTTGCCTTTGTGGCAGCCTCTAAGGCCGTTACCGGGGTTACGACAATTATTAGTTTCCCCTGAGCCAGTGCTCTTTCTCTCACTACAGCAGTCTGTTCAGCTGTCAGAATTTTTTCTGTGGGTGCAAAACGCATTTCAGCGTTAGTGTACAAATGCGATTTATATGCAATTGGTACCGTTTCACCTTCATTGAAGGTTAAGTAAGTGTACCCTGATTGACCTGCGACTACGCGGATCACCAGGTTGCGTACGTTTACGCGTGTCTGTAAGTGTTTTGATGATATCATATCAGCTTGTAGGGAACGAAGGATATTTGTGTGTTCCTGTGTCCATTGTCTAACTGAAAAGTCAGGTCTTATTAGGTCGTAGAAAGGTTTTACCCTCTCTGCGTAATCCAAAATGTATGTTCTGCCAGAATTCAAAAATCCCAGTATGGACTGTAAATTTTGTAATGATTTTGGAGGTTGTAGCAGTGCGCACTTTTCAAAAAAGTGGGCTGCCAGGCTTTTTCCTTCACTTGAAAGCTCATATCCCAAAAATAGGACATTGAGGTGGGCTATTTTTGATATTTTTAAATTAAATTTGTAGCCCTCAGAGGCGAAACCCAAAATTATGGTGCTCACCCTGGTCAAGTGTTACTCTAAGTCATCATCCGTTAGATAAATATCATCTACATAGGATAATGCTTCCTCATCCAAATTCTATAGTAACTCTGTTACCCTCCTTGAGAATAACCCTGGGCTATTCTTATACCCTTGGGGGAGTCAACAAAATTGACGCTGGGACCCTAGCGCTGAGAAGGCTGTCAAATATCTGCTTTCAGGCGCTATGTTTTGGCAGAAAAATCCATTTGAGATATCGAATGTTGTTTTGTATTTTTCCGCACAATGTTATTCATTAATGCAGCACTATGTGCATTCTGAACTGCAAATGTTTTTGTGCATGAGTTTAGGTGTCTCTAGTCTAAAACTAGATGACATGAATTGTCGGGTTATGATTACGGGAAACAAAGGATTATTCATTGATGAGGTGCATGGTTCAATTACACCTTGGTATTCAAGTTGATCTAAGGTCTCCCTGACCTGTTTTTTAGCTTCCTGTTTTATGGGATACTGTCTTTGTGGAGTTGGGTTTGTTTTTATTGGAATTACGTGGTGGGGTGACTCTTCATCCCACCCTACGTGGTTGCGGTATAAGGCTGTAGCAAGGGCTACCGCCCACTCCTGCGCATATGTATATCTTAGGTGTGCGGGTACTAGGTCAGAAAATGCTGGTAAAATCACAGTTTCTCCCTTTGGGCATTCCATAACAATAGTAGATGGCCAATCTTTTTCTGCTAATAGGATGTCGTAGCCAGAAGTCAGGTTCTCCCAAAAGAGACCCTTAACTTGTCTGGGCTTGTCCACCTATATTTTGAGGCTTATTTCATGTAACTTGTGTGGGACACTCACCCTAGTATCAGGTGTTTCCACCGTGATATACTCACTCAACTCCGCTGTCACCAGAAATTCCATCAGGTTCCGATGAGCTATTGTTACTTCTGCTGCGCTGTCTAGCATCGTCAGAGGCCATTCCCCGTTCAGTAGTTGAGTCCTCAGAATTCTGGGCATGTCTAACTTTGAGACCTGCTACCTTCTTCTTTTTAAATTGAGATTTTGCTTTGGGATTTTCTTCTTTCTTTGAAGCGTAGTCCGAAGTGCGTTGCCTGTCTCTGGGCTTTGTAAGCTCTTCTTGTCTCTGTTCTGACCGTCCTTCCCTCTCAGAGTTTTTTGATGAACCCTGAAAGGAACGAGAGGAACGTGTATCAGTGGTCTGATACCTGTCAGGTTTTTTAATGTTATCTCTATTCCTAAGATTATATCTTGTTTCTGGGGGCTCCAGTTGAGGAGACCTTCCCCTGGAGTGAGATCTGTTCTTTTGCTGTTTATTATTGTCCCATTTCTTTTTTGAAGAAACCGGTGTCTGCTTTGCCTGTTCTTTATCTGTACCTCCCACTAGTTGAGGTTTTACAGGTCTAGCTCCCAGACTGTCTCTACCTAATTCCCCATAAGCAGTTTCAATTATTTTAGGTAGCTCTGCCTCCTGTTGTGATGGAGTGAAATCTCTCAGACGTTGGCGTATTGCACCTGATGCTGCTTCCCCTTTAATATTTGCTAATACTATCGCAGATACCTGGCAAAGTTATTTAGCAACTTCATCCCTAAGCTTAGAGCAGGTTCTGCTCCATACTCGTTCTGTATTTGTCTTAATACATCTGGTATTACCGCTAAAGAAGGGATACCATGAGTCCTGATTTATATTGCAGCGAAAACTGTACCCCAAGAAGTACAATCTTCTATAGAGGGAGCTATCCCCATCGGCAAGCAAATCATCAGTATTCTATGCTTTTCCTTAGGACCAGTGTGTGGAAACACTGCCTCCAGCTGTGTTATTTTTTGTGCTATCCAGAAGGGCATTTGTTCACGTTTAGTGGGCATTTTACCCATCACTGCGTGCAGTGTTTGTGGTGTAATTTTGGTTGTATTATTTTGAACTGGCCCTGGTTGTGTAGCCGGTGTTGGCTGATGTGTGAGTGTTCTCATCACAAACTGTGTCATGTTTCTGTAGAGTCTTATTAATTCTTTATGTTGTACGAGTAAGTCTCCTCCTGGCATTGTGTCAATGTCAGGGTGTGGTGTGTAGGCCGCTAGTACAGGCCATGTTGCTCCATCTCTTCCGAGCGGTCCGAGTCTTACTCTATTTCTTGTATGGGGGAGGGCGCCTTTAAACCAGTAAAATTGTTCGTGGTAAGTGAGTGGAATTTCAATGTCCTCATTATGGACTATATTCGTCTGGTATGTCATCTTCGACATAGTAGTGAAATGTTTTTGTCAAAGCATTTGCCTGCGGGAATCTAATCCATGAGTAGAATACCTCTGTTCTATATGATTAGTGTGCCTCAATCACGAAGGTCACTTGCCCACCCCTAATTGTAACACCATATGCTACTAGTTTTAGGGTGACGGCATTTCTAACATTTTCTGCAATATATATTGCATCTGCATCATTTTCTTCTGTTGTGAAGTTTAGTGCATTCCCTTCATCTACGTCTCCCTGCTCAGTCATTATTTTTAGAAAGGAGAGCGTTTCAAGGGAACTGAGATAAGGCGTTATGCACAATTAGGAACACTGTATCCTTCAAGCTTGATTAAACCAACAGCCAAAACATAGGAAGTTTCCTACTCAGCTGCGGCGGATTTTGTTCCCTCCCACTCCAGACGTCTCTTAGGAAATGTGAGTAGGGGTCTCTGAGAATAGCACGACTGAACTACTCAGATTTGACTGTTAAATAAGTGCCAATACCAATGTTGGCGGCGCCATGTCGTGTAGTTCCTCTAAGACCTATATAGGATCTGCACGTTTAGACAACATGCACTGCGGGACTGGTGTCCAGACTGATTCCAGACACCCCCACCGGGTATGTTGGCCTGTGTACCAGCTAGCTCGCGATGCCACTATCACTTCCCCTTACCAAGGAGAGAATAGTTCTTGGCAACTATCGAACATGACAACCCTGATCCAGCAGGACCGTGGAAACAGTAACTTACTTTTCGCTCAGTCACTCGTGCTCACTTGTTCTCAGAGAGATAGACAGAATAAACGGTTGGGACGTTTTCAATAAGTATTTATTGAACAGTCGTTATTCTAGCATAAAATAAGTGCACTGAAATCACCAGTAGACAGTAGCATATATAAATGAGTAGCAGCACTAAGAAAGTAAACAGATGGTAGGTTCCTACCATTTTGCTAAAATCATAAATATAGGCAAGTATATAAAATACATGGCAATAAAATACGCACTCCTACGATGCACCCTAACTAGATGTACCTAAATGTACCTAGCATGTGAGTAGGTGTAAAGCCAAGAATCCCTCAAGGATAAAGCCAACCCCATTACCTGATGTGAGACTGCGGGACCCTGTTCTGGTCTCGAGCGGAACACCCTGCAAGGGATGTCAGACCACTGCGAGCTGGAGTATCTGCATGCAGAAACCTCAGTGTCTTGCGTCAGTGTGTCGGCCGGTAAGTCCTGGCCTCCTCTAACTATCTCAGCAAGATGTGGTGTTTATATACCCTAACATATCCCCAGGGGTTCTACCTTGCTGTGTCAGTGTCGTACTTAGGATGACGTCGGGAATGAACTTTATACACAGTTATTATGCAGGAGATGATGGTCATGATGTGATTCCAGGAAACTAAGAATCCTCATGCATAATTTATGAGGCCAGTGTCCAGGAAAAAAACCCTACATACTTGTGTGTAGTATTGTAACTGGGTAAAAGGTCAGTCCTTCAAATCCGCTATATATGTAGTATAGGAGAGAATGTAGGTGAAGGGTTATGATGTGACCTAGACCTATATCGGGGTACCTATATGAAATATAACAATGGTGCTGAGGGATTGGCATGAAGTGGACAAGGTGCAGGTCCCTCGCTTCCTCCAGAAACTCTACTTTTTGGAGGGTGTTGACCCCTTGCCCCACAATGTACGGTTGGACTCGATCCTGGCCACGCTGATTAGTAAAACTTCTATTCAACCTGAGGATTGTACCCCGACTGATGCAACTGATAAAAAGGTGGACTCTGGCCTTAAGAAGGCTTTTGCAGCAGAGAGCTTGGCGCTGAGAACTAGCCTTTTTTCAGCTTATTCTGCCCAGTCCTTGGTACAGGATTTCGAGAAATGGGCTGTGGCTCTTCAGGACGGCTCTGAATGCTCTGAGCTACTGGCCGTGATGGAGCAGCAGGCTAAGCTGTTGGCCGACATTTCGTCTGATGTTATTAGGGCTTCTGCTATGTCCACTGTGGCCTTGGTGGCGGCAAGATGTTCCTTATGGCTCCGGCACTGGAAGGCGTATCCAGGGGAGAAGGCAGCTTTATTGAAATTGCCTTTTGACGGACAGTCTCCCTTTGGGGATCAGTTGCCGGCCATGATTACTAAGGCTTTCAAGGAGCAGAAGCATGCCTTGCCTTATAAGGGTGGTGCTGCGTCTTCTGGTAAACCTTGGAATAGGTCCTCCCGGTCATCCCCGAAGCGTGAGTCCCGTCAATCTTTCCTGAGGAGGCGTTTCCAGCAGTGTTTTTCTCCCAAACACGCAGCCTCCGCGCCTAAGGGTTCTGCCAAGTAGGGTTCCTGACAATTACTGTCTGGAGGGATCGCTGTTTGTGGGAGGCTGGCTCAGACAGTTCCTTCCGATTTGGCGACTGGATGTTTTGCATTGCTTGGTCCTGAACACTGTGGAACATGGTCATGTGATAGATTTTTGGCAGGTTCCTGCAGATACGGGGGTTCAGCTGAGTCCTGTTCCAGCTGCCGAGCTGCGCAGAGTGGCTCTGATGGAGGGGGTGTCAAATTTGCTTGCCAAATGGGCCATTTACCGGGTTCCGGTCATGGAAATTGGCACCAGAACCTACTCCATTTTGTTCTTGGTGCAGAAGGTGTCCTGCGGTTTTTGGCCCGTTCTGGATCTCAAATGGGTTAATTCCTGGGCTCAGACTGTTCGCTTCCGTATGTTGACCATTCAAGTGATTATTCCTCTGGTGCGGCCAGGTGAGTTTTTGGCCTCCTTGGATCTCGAGGACGCCTATCTCCACGTCCCTGTCGCCGCCTTTTCTTAGCGTTTCCTGAGGTTTGTGTTAGGAGACACCCATTTTCAGTTTTGTGTTCTCCCCTTCGGCCTCAAGTCCTCTCCCAGGGTCTTCACGAAGGTCCTGGCGCCTCCCATGGCTCTCCTTCATGCAGAAGGGGTGTTTGTTCATCCCTATTTGGATGACCTTTTACTTCATGCAGCCGAGGAGTCTCTTTTGCTCGCTCAGGTCGGGAGGGTCTTGGAGGTTCTTCAGGGGCACAGGATTTTGGTGAAGTGGGAGAAATCTTCTTTGACCCCGTCTCGGGACATGGTTTTCATCGGGGCTCGTTTTCAAACTCTGGACGGCCTTGTTACTCTGTCCGACCGGTGCCTGGCCTCCCTACCGTCGCAGGTTCTGGCCTTGATGTCCCAGGAGTCTCCTCCGGCAGTGGTTTGTTTGAGGGTACAGGGACATTTGGCTTCTGTGGTGTTTCTAGGGCCCTGGGCCCGTTTTCACCTTCTATGCCTGGCCAGCTGGATCCTGACGGGTTGGCCCCAGTAGGCTCAGAGTCTGTTGTCTCCCTTGCCAATGACAGATCAGATGCGGGAGGATCTCTCCTGGTGGCTTTGCTGGCATCATCTGCAGGCCGGAGTCTCCTTGTCTCCCCAGCTCCACTAGTGGTGACTTTGGATGCCTGCCTGTCCGGGTGGGGGGCTTGGCTGGGGTCAGAGCAGGTTCAGGGGTGCTGGTCCCTGCGGGACTCACAGATGTCTTTGAACTGGAGAGAGTTGCGGGCGATTTTGCTGGCCCTGCTTCACTTTCAGGACTCTCTGCTGGGCCAGATGGTGTTGGTTCAGACATACAATCTGGTGGCGAAGTCCTATGTCAACAGACAGGGGGGACCAGGTCCAGGTCCTTGAACTTGGTAGCCAGCAACATTTTCCTGCGGGCTCAGGTCTGGGTTCTGGGTCTGTCTGCTCTCTACATTCGGGGGGTGGAAAATGTTCGTGCCGATCGTTTAAGCAGGGACATTCCCTCGTCCAAATATTTCTCCCTCCTTCCCAGTTTGTTCGACCAATTGGTGGGTCGGTGGGGCCTCCCAGTGGTGGACCTGTTTGCGGACCGGAGGAATGCCAAGCTGGGCCTGTTTTGTTCTCTGGGCCGGTGTCCCATGGCACTGGCGTTGACGGCTTGACTTATCCTTGACCTCGGGGTCTTCTGTATACCTTCCCTCCTTTTCCACTGCTCTGGGCCTTTCTGGTTCGGGACCGGAGGGATCAGGCACAGGTGGTGTTGATTGCGCCTCGTTGGCCTCAGGCAAAGTGGTTTCCTCTCCTAGTTCGGTTATGTTGCAACCTAGAGTGGGTCCTTCCTGTGGCAGCGTCTCCGCTGAATTTTCTGGCTCTTCCCCTGGGCACCTTTAGGAAGTTACACTTGACGGCCTGGTGGTTGAATGGCGGGGCTTAGTTGGGTTGGGGGTGCCTGACCATTTGGCTGTTACTTTGCAGGCTTCTCGTAGGTCCTCTACGCTTCTCTCTTATGCTAGGCATTGGTGGGCTTTTTCAGCCTGGTGTGCTGTTAAGGAGCTTGATCCTACAGTGGCTGACCTCCTTTTGGTGATACAGTCCTGCAGGATGGTGCCCATTTGGGGTTGTCGGTGTCTTCTCTGCGGGTGCAGTGGGTGGCTGTTAGACTTGGCATCTTTTGGCGTGTTTCCCCTGACTTTTTGCTTTCTGACCTCCCGGTTTTGACTCTGTTTTTGCTGGTGTGATGATTCTGCGCACTTTCCTCACTGCGGTCCAGTGGGAAAGTGCAAGTGCTCCTGTATAAAATGTGTTATGGATTGGTGTTTCCATGATTGGCCTATTTGGTTTATGTGTCAGTCCCTTGTAAAGTGCACTGCGAGTGCCAGGGCCTATAGACCAAATGCTGTTGGTGGGCTGCAGCACTGGATTGTGCCACCCACGCAAACAGCCCGTAAAGGGTAACTCGGGCCTGCCATCGCAGAGCCTGTGCGCAGCCTGAGGCTGCCATGTCGACTTGGCAAGTGCACACACTTGCAAGTCCCTAAACCTTCCCTTTGCTACATGTTAGTCACCCCTAAGGTAGGCCCAAGGTACCCCTGTGGGCAGGGTGCGTTGTACGCGAAGGTAGGACATGCCCGGGTGTGTGCGGCATGTCCTGATAGTGAATTACAGCCTAGTTCGTTTTTCACTATTGCAAGGCTACCTGTTCCCCCTAGGCCAGAACGGGCGGTTTTGATTATTACAGCTTATAATCCTAACTGACCCGGGAACATGGTAGAAATTCGAGTTTAGTATGCCTGGACTCAGAATGATAAAATGCAGCTTTTAGTAAGGTTGGTTTTACCATTCTGGGTTTGAAAATACCACTTTTAGAAAGTGGGTATTTTCTTGCCTAACCATCCAAGCCTGCCTCTGCGAGATTGTGTATTCCGTGTCTGGAATGTGAGTGACAGGGGCTGGGGGATGCCAGGAGACAGGGTGAGTCAGCGCAGGGCTGAATAGCCAGATCGACCTGTAGATGGGTGGGAGGGTCGCACCTGGGCCCTGAATAGGACAGTGCCTTCCCTCCACAATGCTGGCTCCACCTCCTGTGGTGCGTCTGATGTCCCTGGCCTACTCACTGAAAGAAGGGACGGAGACTTGTCAACAAAGTGCTCCAGAACTGGTTTGGACTAGGCAAAGGCCTCTCTGCCTTCAGAGAACAAAGGAATTTGGGATATAAATATTGGGGCCCTGACCCCATGAATTTAGATCTCGCTGGAATCAAGGAACCTGCCAAGACGAAGAGCTGGAAGAGCTGCCAGGAGGAGTACTGCCCCTTTGCTGTGTTGTTGCTTTGTTGGGTTGGCCTGCAGCTGCTGCTTCTGCCTTGGGCAGTGAAAGGACTGGACTGAACTTTCTCCAAACTTGTGCTGAGTATCTCCAAGGGCCAGAAACCGAGCTGGCCTCCTGTTAAGAAGTCTCAGGGACTGCAAAGACTTCACAAGCCTCTGGGTACCGCTTCTGGAACGCTGTTTCAGTTGCCACAGAGGAAGGGAACTCGTCAACCGAATCCATCCCTGGCCGGTGACCTGTTTGCACCGCAGACCGCATCGCCCCGCTTCGCATCGCAACCCTGGTCTCACCGTAGGCGACGTCCGACGCCGCCAACATCGAGCCGCTGCTTGCACCGTGACCTGTGGGCACCGCAGTTCGCATCGCATCGCTTCACTGGGCCCGCCGGACCAGACCGACACTGTCGCTGCAACTGGCTCAAGAGTCAAGACCGCACCGCATTTGGGGCACCGCTCGTACGTCTGCGACGCACTGCTCCGACTCGCACCGCTGTCCGACGCCAGCTCCCGCACTCCGGCTAGGTCGCCTGCATCGCAACCTGTCAGCACCGCATCGAGCATCGTCTCGCCCTGCATCGCACGCCTTGGACTCACCGACTCCGTCTGCCCGACGCTCATCGAGCCGCTGCCAGCACCGCATCGAGGGACACCACACCTTGCATCGCTCCGTCTTGCACCGCAACCGCGACGAACGCCGACCGGCTCGTACACCCCGTACCAGCCACAACGAGAAAAGGTACTGTGACCGAGTCTGTTCATGACTCTGCTGGCCCGTATCGACGCGGTCGGCTGGAACTGTTAGACTCTGTGGTTTTCAGCATCACGGTAGGCTCGGACGGAGCTACCGACTCGTACGAACTTTGCTTTTGTGCTATTCTTGCAAAGAAGAAGTTATCGTATCAAGCATTCATTTTCAAAGTACAGTATTGTGGATTTTTGTCGTAATTGGTCTTGTCTTGAGTATATAAAATATTGGTTATTTTTCTAAGCTGGTGTGGTGTCCGTTTGTAGTGCTTACACTGTATTACTGTTGGTTATGTGCAAATGCTTTACACACTGCCTCTGAATTAAGCCTGACTGCTCGTGCCAAGCTACCACGAGGGTGAGCAGGGGTTACTTCACGAGTGTAACAACCCTTACCCTGACTATGAAGAAGGGTCCCTACTTGGACAAAGGTGCAAGCCCTTGCCAACTAGAGATCCCATTTCTAACATTGGTTGTCAGCGGTGAGGATAGGACTTGCGTTTGCACTTGACTTACAGTGATTGGTGTGCACTACTACCATATCGCAGACCATTACGTACCACATACTGGTTCTTTTTCTTTTGGCCTATTTTTGATCTTGCCAGTTTTCAACTCACGACTTTTGTCATGCCTGAATCAATTGCATCATCCGTTGCATCTCTGGAAGTTATCTTTGAGGAGGACAGGTTGGAATCCTACGCCGTAAAGGAGTTACGAGCGATTTGTAAAAACCTGAAAGTCCAAATTAAAGGCCTCACAAGGAAGGAGGAGCTACAGAAGGCGCTGAGGGCCTGGGTAGCAGCCAGACATGCCAATGGGCAGCCTGGTGATCTCAGTGAGGAGGCGGAGGAGCCTATTTCCAGGGTGGATGTGCTTTTGGGTAGGGGGAACCCGCCAGGTCGGGCAGCAGCAGTCTGTCCCCAGAGGAGCTGGAGGACAGGCGGGAGGCAAGGCAGTTCGAGCTGCAGAAGCTCAGGCTGGAGAGTGAGCGGGAGGAGAAGAGATTGGCCATAGAGGAGAGGAAGATGCTCTTAGAGCATGAGAGAGAACTGAAGGAGCTAGAACTTAGGAGTAAGTCAGGCTCAGATGGTGGCAGCAATTCGTCCAGAAAGGCAGACAGGATTGTGCACATTCCCAAGAACGTAGGCAAGGAGTTCAAGAAGGGGGATGACATACAAAGGTGGTTCCAGGGTTATGAGGCAGCCATACACATGAATGGGGTCCCTGAGGAGAATTGGGGAGCAGGATTGTGGCCACTTTTCCCGGAAGAAGCAAGGGATGCTCTGATAGCTTTGGGTAAGGGTATCACCTCACCTATGCTGACATGAAGGATGCCCTTCTCACGAAGTATGGTCTTACTCCTGAAAAGTACAGGGATCAGTTCAGGTCCAGTAAGAAGTCTGATGTCAACACTTGGTTGGAATGTGTGGATGTGTTCTGCAGGTCTCTGGATGGTTGGGTGAAGGGCAGTAGTGTAACAGATTTTCAGGGGCTCTACAACTTGATTGCATGGGAGCACTTGTCTAGTCTATGTTTTGCAGATCTGCGCCAGCACCTAGTTGATAGTAAGCTAACTGACCCCAGGAAGCTTGCTATGGAAGCGGACCGCTGGGTGAGTACCAGGGTCCACAAGAAAGCGTTTGGGGAGACTCAGCCAAAGGTGGGCAGGGTCCCCAGCAGAAAGGTGGGGGGACAAGGGTAAAGCACAGGAGTTCTCTAAAGGGCCCCAAACTAGTACCCAGGGTAAAGGTTCCCAGCCCCCGGTGATAAGAAGAAAGGGGTCTCTACAGGGAAGCCTGTTGAGACCGGCCCCTGCAAGTGTTATGCATGTGACCAGGTAGGTCACTTTAAGGGGGACCCCAAGTGCCCGAAGGGGACACAGCCACCCACCGGTGGACAGTCCAAAGTGTTGGCTAGTGTAGCGCTTGGGGAGGAGGGGTGCCCACAGGAGGGTGGGGATCCCGCAGAAATGACCCTTGTCTCACTCGGGGACAGTGAGATGGTCCCAGGAAACCAGGTGCCCCCTAACACAAAGAAATATAGCACCTGGGTGACCATTAATGGGAACAGGGTAGAGGCTCTCAGAGATACTGGAGCCAGTGTGACCTCAGTCCGGTGTCACCTGGTGTCTGAGAAGCAAGTAGTCCCAGGAGCATTCCACCAAGTAGTTGCTGTCGACAACTCAGAGCGCCAATGTATGGTGGCGCAGGTTCCCTTTGAATGGGGGGGTCTCAGGTCCCTTAAGGGTGGTTGTGAGCCCTACCATGCCTGTAGATTGTCTGCTAGGAAACGACCTGGAGCAGTCCTCATGGAAGGAGGTTGAGCTCAGGTCCCACTTGGAGATGCTTGGGTTGCCAGAGTGGGCATGCGTGTCTACTCGGTCAATGGCGGCCAGAAAGGGTGATCAAGAGGACTTGGAGCCTGAAACAGTGGCCCAAGTCCCTGCCAAGAGAAAGGGCAGGGGCGCGGGAAACCGGCCCCGAAGTTCCCACGGACCGGGAGGAGGCGGACCTCGAGGGGACGCCCGGTGCCTACAGGGGAGCAAGTAGCCGAACTGGGAGACATCTCTGAGCTGACCCATTGGCAGCAAGAAGGGGGTCCCACCAGGGAGGAGTTCTGCAGGGAGCAGAACGAGTGCCCTACTCTGGAGGGTCTGCGGCGGCAGGCTGCAGACCAGGCAGCTGGTAATCAGTCCGGGTCACATCTGATCTACTGGGAGAGTGGTCTCCTATACAGTGAGCCTAAGGTTGCTGAGCCTGGGTCAGCCCGTGTGCTGGTGGTACCCCAGCGCTTCAGGACCTTCCTACTGGGTCTGGCTCATGACGTGCCTTTGGCAGGACATTTGGGGCAGGACAAGACCTTTGACAGGCTTGTCACCCACTTCTTTTGGCCCCAAATGCGAAGGCAGTCAGATGCACACTGCAGGTCTTGCCAAACTTGCCAGGCAAGTGGTAAGAGTGGGAGGAAGGTCAAAGCTCCTCTCCAACCTTTTCCGGTTGTTGGAACACCCTTTGAAAGGGTAGGGATGGATATTGTGGGGCCACTGGATCCCAAGACAGCCATGGGCAACAGGTACATCCTGGTCTTGGTGGACCATGCCACCCGGTACCCGGAGGCAATCCCTCTCAGGACAACGACGGCGCCAGTGGTGGGCCGGGCGTTAATGGGGATCTTTTCCCGTGTGGGATTCCCCAGAGAGGTGGTTTCTGATAGGGGGACCAATTTCATATCGAAGTATATGACATCCCTGTGGAAGGAGTGTGGGGTAACCTACAAGTTCACCACTCCTTACCACCCACAAGGAAACGGTCTGGTGGAGAGATTCAACCAGACCTTGAAAGGCATGATCAAGGGTCTAACAGAACCCATGAGGCGTAAGTGGGACGTCCTCTTGCCATGCCTACTCTTTGCGTACAGGGAGGTGCCTCAGAAGTCTCTTGGGTACAGCCCCTTTGAGCTCCTGTATGGCCACCCTGTCAGAGGACCTCTGAGTTTGGTTAAGGAAGGCTGGGAGGCGGCTCCCAGGAAAACTCCCCAGGATGTATTTAGCTACATGCTGGCCTTTAGAAACCAAACTGCCCGCTTCAGGAAACTCGCTCAGGCGAACCTAGAAGCAAGCCAGGAAGAAATGAAGAGATGGTATGACCAGAACGCCACTCTGGTCGAATTTCAACCTGGACAAAAAGTGTGGGTCATGGCCCCAGTAGCACCTTGTGCCTTGCAGGACAAGTGGACTGGGCCATATGAGGTAAAGGAGCGCAAAAGTGACGTCACCTACCTGGTGGATTTGCAGGCTCCAAGGAACCCTTTGAGGGTCCTTCACGTGAACCGCCTCAAGCCCCACTTCGAGAGGTCCGAAGTGAGTATGCTCTTGGCGACAGATGATGGGGTGGAAGAGGAGAGCGAGCCTCTCCCTGACCTCCTGTCTACCAAGGAGCATGATGGGTCAGTAGAGGGTGTGATCCTCTCCCCTACTCTGACTCAGGAGCAGCAGGGGACTGTCGCCAGTTGTTGGGACAGTTCGCCCCACTGTTCTCTCTGACCCCCGGTGTTACTCACTGGTGTACCCATGACGTGGACACTGGTGACAGCCATCCGGTGAAGCACAAGATTTACAGGTTGACTGACCGGGTCAGAGCCAGCATCAAGGAGGAGGTCTCTAAGATGTTGGCGTTAGGGGTGATTGAGCCCTCCCACAGTCCTTGGGCCAGCCCAGTGGTCTTGGTCCCAAAGGCTGCGGCGCCCGGTGCCACTCCAGAACTCCGGTTTTGTGTGGACTACCGTGGGCTCAATGCCGTCACCAGGACTGACGCGCACCCCATCCCCAGAGCTGATGAGCTCATTGATCGGTTGGGAGCTGCCCGGTTCCTCAGCACGTTTGATTTGACGTCTGGGTACTGGCAGATTGCCTTAACCGATGGGGCCAAGGAGAGATCCGCATTCTCAACCCCAGAAGGTCATTACCAATTCCGGGTGATGCCCTTTGGGTTGAAGAATGCCACTGCCACCTTTCAGAGGTTGGTCAATCAGGTGTTGGCTGGGCTGGAGGATTTCAGTGCCGCCTACCTGGATGACATTGCTGTGTTCAGTTCCAGCTGGGAAGAACATTTACAGCACCTTGAGAAAGTGTTGAGGGCTCTGCAAGGTGCAGGCCTCACGATCAAGGCCAGTAAGTGCCAGATCGGGCAGGGTTCTGTGGTGTACTTGGGACACCAGGTAGGAAGCGGCCAGGTGGCGCCCTACAACCCAAGATTGACACCATTCTGGCTTGGGAGCCCCCAAGACCCAGACAGAGGTGAGAGCCTTCTTAGGTCTCACCGGCTATTATAGGAGATTTGTTAAGGGCTATGGCACCATCGTTGCCCCCTTAACAGAGCTGACCTCTAAGAGGCAGCCCAGGAAAGTGATCTGGACTGAGTCCTGCCAGAAAGCTTTTGATGCCCTGAAGGCAGCCATGTGCACGGCGCCCGTGCTCAAGGCACCTGACTTCTCCAAGGAATTCGTCGTGCAGACTGACGCTTCAGAGCATGGTGTGGGAGCGGTGCTCTCACAACTGAACGAAGAGGGCCTGGATCAGCCTGTAGTCTTCCTTAGCAGGAGACTACTTCCCAGGGAACAGAGGTGGAGTGCCATAGAAAGGGAAGCTTTTGCTGTGGTCTGGGCGCTGAAGAAGTTGAGACCATACCTGTTTGGGACTCACTTCCGGGTTCAGACAGACCACAGGCCCCTCAGATGGTTGATGCAAATGAGGGCGAGAATCCAAAACTGCTGAGGTGGTCCATCTCCCTACAGGGAATGGACTTTACGGTGGAACACCGTCCTGGTACAGAACACGCCAACGCAGATGGTCTGTCCAGGTTCTTCCGCCTTAGTGAAGAGAACTCCCATGGGGTTGGGTAGTTCTCCCTACTTTCAGCTGGAGGGGACATGTGTTAGACTTGGCATCTTTTGGCGTGTTTCCCCTGACTTTTGCTTTCTGACCTCCCGGTTTTGACTCTGTTTTTGCTGGTGTGATGATTCTGCGCACTTTCCTCACTGCGGTCCAGTGGGAAAGTGCAAGTGCTCCTGTATAAAATGTGTTATGGATTGGTGTTTCCATGATTGGCCTATTTGGTTTATGTGTCAGTCCCTTGTAAAGTGCACTGCGAGTGCCAGGGCCTATAGACCAAATGCTGTTGGTGGGCTGCAGCACTGGATTGTGCCACCCACGCAAACAGCCCGTAAAGTGTAACTCGGGCCTGCCATCGCAGAGCCTGTGCGCAGCCTGAGGCTGCCATGTCGACTTGGCAAGTGCACACACTTGCAAGTCCCTAAACCTTCCCTTTGCTACATGTTAGTCACCCCTAAGGTAGGCCCAAGGTACCCCTGTGGGCAGGGTGCGTTGTACGCGAAAGGTAGGACATGCCCGGGTGTGTGCGGCATGTCCTGATAGTGAATTACAGCCTAGTTCGTTTTTCACTATTGCAAGGCTACCTGTTCCCCTAGGCCAGAACGGGCGGTTTTGATTATTACAGCTTATAATCCTAACTGACCCCGGGAACATGGTAGAAATTCGAGTTTAGTATGCCTGGACTCAGAATGATAAAATGCAGCTTTTAGTAAGGTTGGTTTTACCATTCTGGGTTTGAAAATACCACTTTTAGAAAGTGGGTATTTTCTTGCCTAACCATCCAAGCCTGCCTCTGCGAGATTGTGTATTCCGTGTCTGGAATGTGAGTGACAGGGGCTGGGGGATGCCAGGAGACAGGGTGAGTCAGCGCAGGGCTGAATAGCCAGATCGACCTGTAGATGGGTGGGAGGGGTCGCACCTGGGCCCTGAATAGGACAGTGCCTTCCCTCCACAATGCTGGCTCCACCTCCTGTGGTGCGTCTGATGTCCCTGGCCTACTCACTGAAAGAAGGGACGGAGACTTGTCAACAAAGTGCTCCAGAACTGGTTTGGACTAGGCAAAGGCCTCTCTGCCTTCAGAGAACAAAGGAATTTGGGATATAAATATTGGGGCCCTGACCCCATGAATTTAGATCTCGCTGGAATCAAGGAACCTGCCAAGACGAAGAGCTGGAAGAGCTGCCAGGAGGAGTACTGCCCCTTTGCTGTGTTGTTGCTTTGTTGGGTTGGCCTGCAGCTGCTGCTTCTGCCTTGGGCAGTGAAAGGACTGGACTGAACTTTCTCCAAACTTGTGCTGAGTATCTCCAAGGGCCAGAAACCGAGCTGGCCTCCTGTTAAGAAGTCTCAGGGACTGCAAAGACTTCACAAGCCTCTGGGTACCGCTTCTGGAACGCTGTTTCAGTTGCCACAGAGGAAGGGAACCGACCCGTCAACCGAATCCATCCCTGGCCGGTGACCTGTTTGCACCGCAGACCGCATCGCCCCGCTTCGCATCGCAACCCTGGTCTCACCGTAGGCGACGTCCGACGCCGCCAACATCGAGCCGCTGCTTGCACCGTGACCTGTGGGCACCGCAGTTCGCATCGCATCGCTTCACTGGGCCCGCCGGACCAGACCGACACTGTCGCTGCAACTGGCTCAAGAGTCAAGACCGCACCGCATTTGGGGCACCGCTCGCACGTCTGCGACGCACCGCTCCGACTCGCACCGCTGTCCAACGCCAGCTCCCGCACTCCGGCTAGGTCGCCTGCATCGCAACCTGTCAGCACCGCATCGAGCATCGTCTCGCCCTGCATCGCACGCCTTGGACTCACCGACTCCGTCTGCCCGACGCTCATCGAGCCGCTGCCTGCACCGCATCGAGGGACACCGCACCTTGCATCGCTCCGTCTTGCACCGCAACCGCGACGAACGCCGACCGGCTCGTACACCCCGTACCAGCCACAACGAGAAAGGTACTGTGACCGAGTCTGTTCATGACTCTGCTGGCCCGTATCGACAGCGGTCGGCTGGAACTGTTAGACTCTGTGGTTTTCAGCATCACGGTAGGCTCGGACGGAGCTACCGACTCGTACGAACTTTGCTTTTGTGCTATTCTTGCAAAGAAGAAGTTATCGTATCAAGCATTCATTTTCAAAGTACAGTATTGTGGATTTTTGTCGTAATTGGTCTTGTCTTGAGTATATAAAATATTGGTTATTTTTCTAAACTGGTGTTGTGTCCGTTTGTAGTGCTTACACTGTATTACTGTTGGTTATGTGCAAATGCTTTACACACTGCCTCTGAATTAAGCCTGACTGCTCGTGCCAAGCTACCACGAGGGTGAGCAGGGGTTACTTCACGAGTGTAACAACCCTTACCCTGACTAGGAAGAAGGGTCCCTACTTGGACAAAGGTGCAAGCCCTTGCCAACTAGAGATCCCATTTCTAACAGTGGCCTTTCAGGCTTTCCAGGTCTCCTGGCGTAATTTGCAAAATGACGGGGGCCTGATGCCTCGATTTTTTCAGGTCTGTTGAACCTGTTTCCTCGGCCTGTTCATTCTTTTCCTTCTTGGAATTTGCAGCTTGTCTTGGATGTCCTTTCAGGCCCTTCTTTTGAGCCCCTAGAATGACTTGAGTGAAAACTCTTGACTTTTAAGGCATGTTTTCTGGTCGCCATCACTTCTGCTAGGCACTTGGGTGAGTTGGGGGCTTTGTCCTGTAAGTATCCTTTCTATAAGATCTTTTCGGACCGGGTGGTACTGGTGCCGGTGCCATCCTTTGTCCCTACGATTAATTCAGATTTTCATCTTAGTCAGGAGGTGATTTTGCCTGAGTTTTGTCCTGATCTTTCCTCAGATGAGGTTTGCCGTTTACACTGTCTTGATGTGCGGTGGACTTTGCTATGGTATTTGCATGAGGTGGAGTCCTTCCGGAAGGGGGACGCTTTGTTTGTGAACTTTGGTCCTGCTAAGAAGGGTGAGAAGCCTTCCACGGCTACATTGAGTCATTGGATTCGGTCTACGGTCTTGTTGGCTTACATGATTAAAGGGGTGGATCCTCTTATGGGAGTTCAGGGCCGTTCTACACGCAGTATGGTGGCTACGGTGGCTGAATTGCAGGGTACCTCGGTGGTGGAGATCTGTAGGGCTGCGACCTGGTCTTCCCCTTCCACTTTTCTCCGATTGCTGGGCTTGAACGTTTGGATAATGTTCTGGGCCACAATCAATCAATCAATCACGGCATTTATAGAGCGCGCTACTCACCCGGGAGGGTCTCAAGGCGCTGGGGGAGGGGGTAAGTTACTGCTCGAACAGCCAGGTCTTGAGCTGCTTCCTGAAGGAGAGATGGTCCTGGGTTCGCCGAAGGTGAGTGGGGAGGGAGTTCCAGGTCTTGGCTGCCAGGTAGGAGAAGGATCTTCCTCCGGCAGTGGCTCTGCGGATGCGTGGTACGGTGGCGAGGGCGTGGCTGGTTGATCGTAGCTGGCGGGTGGGCGTGTAGAAGGTCATGCGGTCGTTGAGGTACTTGGGGCCCAGGTCGTGGAGGGCCTTGTGTGCGTGGGTGAGAGTCTGAACGTGATTCTCTTGCTGACGGGGAGCCAGTGCAGGTCTTTCAGGTGTCCGGTGATGTGGCTGTGCCGGGGGATGTCCAGGATGAGTCGTGCGGAGGCGTTCTGGATGCGCTGGAGTCTTTTTGAAGTTTGGCTGTGGTTCCGGCGTAGAGGGTGTTCCCATAGTCCAGTCGGCTGGTGACGAGTGCCTGGGTGACGGTCTTCCTGGTTTCAGTGGGGATCCATCTGAAGATCTTGCGGAGCATGCGCAGGGTGTTGAAGCACGAAGATGAGACGGCGTTGACTTGTCTGGTCATCGACAGGGAGGAGTCCAGGATGAAGCCCAGGTTGCGTGCGTGGTCCGTTGGCTTGGGCGCGGTGCCCAGGGCCGGGGGCCACCAAGAGTCGTCCCAGGCGGAGGGTGATGAGCCCAGGATGAGGACTTCCGTCTTGTCTGAGTTCAGTTTAAGGCGGCTGTTCCTCATCCAGTCGGCGACGTCTCTCATCCCGTCGTGTAGGTTGGCTCTGGCGGTGGTGGGGTCGTTGGTGAGGGAGAGGATCAGCTGGGTGTCGTCGGCGTAGGAGATGATGTTGAGGTTGTGTTGGCGTGCGATGGCTGCGAGGGGGCTCATGTAGACGTTGAAGAGGGTTGGACTGAGTGAAGATCCTTGTGGAACGCCGCAGATGACTTCGGTGGCCTCGGATCTGAACGGGGGAGGCGGACTCTCTGGGTTCTTCCGGCGAGGAACAGAGATGATCCATTCCAGTGCTTTCTCTCGGATTCCGATGTTGCTGAGGCGCTTCACTAGGGTGCGGTGGCAGACGGTGTCGAACGCCGCGGAGAGGTCCAAGAGGATGAGGGCTGCTGTTTCCCCGTTGTCGGTTAGGGTTCTGATGTCGTCGGTGGCTGCGATAAGGGCGGTCTCGGTGCTGTGGTTGGCCCGAAACCCGGACTGCGAGGGGTCGAGGGATCCATTCGTCTCGAGGAAGGCGGCAAGCTGTCTGTTGACGGTCTTCTCGATGACTTTGGCCGGAAACGGAAGGAGCGAGATGGGACGGTAGTTCTTGAGGTCGGTGGGGTCCGCCGTTGGTTTCTTCAGGAGGGCGGTAGCTCGGCGTGCTTCCAGCTCTCCGGGAAGGTGGCGGTGTGGAAGGAGGAGTTGATGATGTCCCGGAGATGGGGTGCGATGGTGGCGTCGGCTTTGTTGAAGACGTGGTGTGGGCAGGGGTCGGTTGGTGATCCGGAGTGGATGGAGTTCATCGTGCGGGTGGTGTCTTCGGTGCTGATCGGGGTCCAGTTGCAGAGGGTGGTGGTGGCGGGCGTTGGTTCGGCGGTAGGGTGCGTGGTCTGTGCGTCGAAGCTGTTATGTATGTCGGTGATCTTGCGGTGGAAGAACGCGGCGAGTGAGTTGCAGAGGTCTTGCGAGGGGTGATGTCGTTGTTTCCGGCGCTGGGGTTGGAGAACTCTTTGACGATGCTGAAAAGTTCCTTGCTGTCGTGGGCGTTGTTGTCCAGTCGTTCTTTGAGTGCCGACTTCTTGGTGGCACGGATCATCTGGTGGTGTTTGCGGGTGGCGTGCTTGAGGGCGGTCCTGTTGTCTGTGGTCTGGTCGAGTCGCCAGGCTTTCTCGAGAGTGCGGCAGTTCTTCTTGGATTCCTTGAGTTCGTTGGTGAACCAAGGGTTTTCTTGCTTCCGGGTCTGCTGGGAGGGTTTTTAGTGGTGCGAGGTCGTCGGCGCAGGCGGTCAGCCACTTGGCGAGGTTGCTGGCTGCTTCGTTTGGGTCCGTTGTGTTGGTGGGTGTGTTCTGGCTGAGGGAGGCGGTGAGCTGCTCGGCGGTGATCTTGCTCCAGCTCCGGCGGGGAGCCTGTTGCGGGTGGTGGTGGGTCGCAGTCTTTCTGAAGCTGAAGTGGACGCAGCTGTGGTCGGTCCAGTGGAGTCCGGTGGCGTGGCTGAAGGAGATGTGCTTGCTGGAAGAGAAGACGGGGTCAAGCGTGTGGCCGGCGTAGTGGGTGGGCGTGTTCACCAGTTGCTTGAGTCCGAGGTTGGCGAGGTTGTCCAGCAGAGGCGGTGGTGTTTCTGTCGTTGTTGTTCTCCAGGTGGAAGTTGAGGTCCCCTAGGAGGATGTAGTCGGCGGAGGGCATGGCGTGCGGGCTGATGAAGTCTGCGATGTCTTCGCTGAATAGTGTGCGTGGTCCCGGGGGTCTGTAGATGAGGGTGCCTCGGAGGGTGGTCTTGGGGTCAGTGTGTATCTGGAAGTGTAGGTGTTCGGCGGCGGTGAAGGTCTCGTCGGAGTTAGTCGAGATGCGGATGGTGTTCTTGTGTACGATGGCGATGCCTCCTCCGTCCACAGGGTCTTGTCCTCAATGAGGGTATAGAGGGTGTTTTTGTACTGTGATTGGGGCACGTTATTAAACTGCTGTTCTTTTTCACTCAGTTGTCCGTCTCTGTTTTTTGCTTGCTATGTCCTCACGTGTTAAGAAGGAAGGCGAGGGAGGGACGGGAGGTAATGCGCTCATTACTACTGATAATGGCATTACTCCTAGTCCTACTCCCTCGCCTTCCTTCTAGGACCCTACCGCCCTCCCGGTGCAATCCAACTGAATGCTAGCTCGGCTTGTTTACGTACAGGAGGAGGTAGGGGCGGGCGGAGTTTTTATAGGATGTGGATGGGTCTGGGGGGAGGCAGAGGGCCTCACGTGTTAATAAGGAAGGCGAGGGAGTAGGACTAGGAGTAATGCCATTATCAGTAGTAATGGACTCATTATATAATTTGCACTCAAGAAAATTAACAGACAGTTTATACTTTTTGACATCCTTTGTTTTTGTAACTAGTGACCTACAAAGCTTCTACAGATTATTGACAGTTAAAGAAACTTCATAACTACCAATTGCTTCAAGAGAAATCGGTGGAAACTCCATGTAGCTGTTTGAATAACTTAAACCACATCTCAAAGAGCATTGTCACTTCAGGATTTCATTCACATATTATAGATTCATATTTAATTAATTGATGATTAGGCTAAGACTACAGGGAAGGATAGAACATGTTTTGTTGGTGCATGTGATTATATTTTTCTTTGTGTTCATTCAGGTCACAGTAAAAGTCTTTCCAGAGGCGACTTCTTTCAAATGTATTTTAGTCAGATTTGTTTTCTTAATACAGATGAGTGACATCCACAGTGTTCCAGCAAATACAATTTTTTCTTAAGCAAAAGTTCAGGTTAGCAAATTATTCCTGTATTTATACTTGCAGAGTCTGACTAATGAAAAGTGCGGTGGGGTTGGGGCTGAGGGTAAAATTAAAAATAATATATATTAGCAAGGCGGGAAGAGGCAGGTGACGAAACAGACACGTTGGGGACAGCAACATGGAGATCATGGGGCTGGGTTGTGAGCAAAAGAAACAAGCATTGGTAAATGCATTACGTTTTGCCTATGTGATTAATAATAAGTTGTTTGTGCAGGCGAAACCTAACAAGAGGCTCTCCAGTGCAAAGAGGAACTTAAATAAAGAATGCTCTATTAAGGAAGTCTAGAACCCTAAGACAATACTTCTTCGGCTGTGGTCCAAGTAAATGGTATTCTAACTATCTGAGCTGTGATGTGCTCTAAAGACTTGGATTCAACTCCTCTCCAGGTAACACACTTACGGAGCCAGTATAAAGATTCTATACACCAAGGCACTGTGACAAAAACACAGCACATTCTGATGTTGATGCCTGACACCCAAACACTATTTACAAAGGAAACACCAAAAGCAGGCCTTCTTTCAACAAAACACTCTCATACGCAAATGTGCTTCAATGCCTCATCTGGGGTATAAAGCGGTATATAAATTCAAATACAACAATACATTTCTGCTCCTGTCCTTCAGCGTCCAGGCACGTTTTGCCTCATGTGTGTAGCTGATTTCACCAAATGCTGTACCAGGTACAGGTCATATCTGACCTTTTGAGTGAAAGTGAACGAGGAGGCACAGGCGACAGATTCTCCACTCTGAAACTGTTCAACTGTTTCACCCATATCATGTAAGAATGGTCACATGAGATGTCTAACCCCGGCCACCGCCACCGCCACCACAGGTATCACCCGCCTTCATGGAGAAGTACGATAGATTAGTGTCCCCAGGTCAAGAGCCGATTACGTAGGATTATCAGGTGATTTCGTGCCCTCAGCGGCACCACATTCAAGTAAAGCTTCTCTCCTTCTGTAGTGTCTTTCCAATTGGTTTAATTATGGCAACTGAGGACTACAACTCCCAGAATGCATTGTGTTTAGTAAACACAAGCAGAGGACTACAACATGGTGTCTCCGAAGATCGTGAATAATCTAGAAACCTCATTACTTTCAAAGTGTGCACATAACAAGCTACAGGTCACAAGAGTGCAAAAGAAAGGTCCTCTGCAAACTATTTCCAATCAGCAATGATCAAGAGAGGACTTTCCAAAGGGAAGACAAGTGGCGGGAAAAGCAGCTGGTCATGCATATTGTAATTATCCAAGTACACGAAATGCTGGTGACAGACACAGGGTTCTGCTCCAACACAATGTCCTGCACGAGTAATAATGCTGAAGGTTACCGGAAAAGTAAGTTATTAGTACTCACTACGTGATGAAAGCAGAAACACGGACTCTGGAACCTTCTGGAAGGCGTAGCCAGATTTCACACCTGCCCCGGGGACAGGAATGCAACCCAGCATGCACCATGGCCCAGACCTGCAGCTGGGTGCAGGCTCGGCAGCTGAAGGTACTCACGGGCTGTAAATGGGAAGTTAGAAATACCAGTGAAAAGTAAATACACTTTTCTTTCCAATCTCATCTTAACGGTGTTCGACAGACCTGTAGTAATCTGATGTGCCATATAGTCCCTCATTTGTGTACATGACAACAATAGCATCAGTACGTGCGTGCACCCTAAAGCAGCGGTGTACAGCTACTACTGCTCACCGCACTGTTGATACTACGAAGAGCGGGGGGAGGGACTGCAGAGGAATGCACTCTCTTAAGAGTGCATGCTGAGAAGTAAATACATAACCAAGCGTGGGAGGAGGGCGGGAGTGCCAGATGATGTGCTCTCTCCTAAATAATAGACGTTCCGTGGAGGAAAAGGAGTACTTTGGCATCGGGAAACTGGTAAGAGCCAACACATGAGGGACAACAGGAAATAGAATGTTACAGCCAATTGAAGCGGAGGGAAAATAAGTGGCAAGCACAGGAATGAATGAAAAGCAAGGAAAGCAAGGGGACAGGATGTAAGCCCCTTTTAAGATTTATATTAAATACAATAGATTTCACAAGCACAGCGCAAGCACTGTGCAGGTGAAACCTAAAAAAGCAGCTCTCTGAATGTAAGCAATGGAAGGATACAAGTTATCCAATCGAAAAGATGTCAAACAAGCTATGCTCCAGAGTAGGGAAGAAACAAGAAGAGGAAGGCACATCACAGAATGAGACACAAGCAAATGGGATTGACTAGAAGCCAACTAATTGGAAGAAAGTGAGTTATTAATGGCTAAGGTTGTGGGTCCTTCACAAGTAATAAGTCTGTACCCTTCTTTCTACTGGGAACCAAGTTGCCTGTTGTAGCACTGAACTCTCTCAGGGTAACAAAGTAGAGCAGTCCAAGTCCTAATCAAAGGAGGTGTTGTGCTTTAGTATCTCCGTCTGCAGGCACGGAACAAACAATAAATCATTATCCACTCAGTGCTTTTACTTAGGAAAGGAAAAGTACACCGCTCAATACTATGCATTCATGTACAAATATAGACATGATGACAGGTTGAAATACCAATGGTAACACCGCCCTGACAGTTCACACCCCTAGCGAGCCCTGAACCTTGAGACATTGATATCTGCTACAAGAACCATAAAGAACACAATGGGTTGTAGTTGTTAAACGGCAGGACTATTGGCTTTGTCACCACAGTAATAGTAGCAGAAATATGTCATTATAAACCAATGTCACACCATTAAAACCCCTAAGGATGGTAACCTATTACATCCATCAATACTTGTAAAGATTCACTGCACAAGAAATTTGTGGTTTGCTCATGGTGGTGTGCTCCAACACTTAGAACTAATTTCTTGAGGCCTCCAGGCCTCTAAATTTTGCAATTCTTGAAAAGTCTGATTTTTACTGCTCTTCCTCCTCACATGGGATCCGTCTCCTGCCTGTGCACTGGCACTAGAAGGGACCCTTTCCTGTTTGTGAATGTCAAGAAAAACATTTTTAGGAGGAGGCAGTGGTCCCTGGAATCACTGTATTCTCTAAAAAATGTTTATAAAAGTATTCATTAGCTTTTTTACATGCATTTATTTTCCTATTAGGAAAAAGGGAGGCATTTAAAAAAAAAAAAAGGTTCCTTTATTTCAAAAGCAGTAAAAGACATGGAGGTCTGCTCACCCAGCAGCCTACCGTGCCTGTGACTGTAACCAATCATGCAGGGTCTCAATTTGCGAACTACCGCATGCATATTAATGAGGAAGGCTGAATAGTGACCAACTTCGAATTGGTGTTTTTGTTAACCATCCGTTTAATACATAGGTTGGTGCACAAAATACCAATGCATTCGGTAGAAGTCACTGTGCAAATTGCACCCACTTCTACTGAATCCATTTTCATGGTTTCCTAAAAAGAAATTTCAAATTGCAAACCGTTATTTGATGCAATTTACGATTTCTTAATAGGAATCATAGTACATCAGGACCAAAGATGTCACTTAAACATTTTATCAACAGCATCACTTTTATTGATTGTGATCATGTTTTAACACTATTGTGATAAAAATATGTCGACAACTACTGCTATATGTATGGAGGCATTCCAATCTTTTTAGAATCATAATTCAATATGTGGGAGAGGGGACATTACCCACATGTAGGAATGCACCAATTTACCAACCAATCATCTACTCCCCATTCCGAACTAGACATTTATGTAGACTTTTTGGGTCCGGGGGCCCCATACTTCCTCTGTGTCTCTTTTTTAGAAATTCAAATAGGCCTTTTGCTGATGAAGGAGCTCCTGATTAGTCTTTCTGAGGTGTTGTTTGGTGATGGTAGGGGTGAAGCAGTGCTTAATTTGAGCCGGTGCTTTCCGGTGCTCAGCACCGGTACTTAATTGGTTTCCGGTGCTCCGCACCGGCACCTAATTGTTAACACCATACGTAGAACAGACTACCACATGGTGGCGCTGCTCATCTAATTTAGAGATGAGCAGAACAACGGTTGTTTAGGAATAAAATATACATAAAAATTGCTTATACCTGCCTCCCCAGCCATTCCTTTAGCTTTGGGGACCTGGAATAATCTGAACTGTTGCATTTACATGCAAGAGAGATGGTTAGTAGTTGTTTTGGCAGCGATGACAAGGGCGATGGGTGGTGCAAGCTACAGTGGCCTCCTGGTCAGAGCCCTGGCACTTAAAATTTTACAAATTAAGCACTGGGGTGAAGGGTGAGCCTGCAGACTCTTTTGTGCAAGGTGAAGGAGGCACTTTAGTTGAACTCCCGTCTTTTGTCTCGTTTACCTGATTACACTTTCATTTGGCTGATGACAACCTGGTGCAGAAACCTCACTCCTCTTTGTGCCTTTTTTGTATATACTCCATGCTGGAGATAACCCTGCTGTGAGAAGAATCACTCTACACAACAGCTTTGTCTGAATAGTAGCCTGGAAAAGAATTTGTGGACATTTCACTGCGGGGCAAACACTGACACTCTTGACGCAGTTGTTTGCCCCAAGGTGAATGCTGTTTTTTTGGGGGGGTTTCAATGAGGTTCCCCCCATCCCTGTGGCCCCACCCTCCTCCCTGCCCTGCCCATGGGCATTTTGCCATCACTAACTGCAGAACTGTTTAATTAGGCACTGCAGTGCAGCCGGTGAAATATCCATCGGCCCAAAACAAATGCGCCACAATGTCCATAGACCGTGAAAAAGACATGTGAAAGTAAAATCATCTGAAACTAGAAACACAGCTCCTGTCTGCTTTTGCTGTTAAAAACTGGGAACCCACTGCTCCACTTATGGTTTCAGTTTGAAGTCATCAATGACCAAGGAAGGTAGTGCTGTGCAGAATACTCTGATAGCTGCTATACAATGATAGCAGGTCACTGCCTGACAGCCAGCTTTCCAGGGGTGAGGGAATATTACTTGAGACTTAATCCTTGTTCGAAGAGCTGCATAGCTGTTATTAAGTGCTTATAAGCCAGCCTGCTTGCTGGGAGATGGAAGTAGTCTTCCATCACTGCAGAACGAGTGACTGTCCTGAGGAGCAAGGTGCAGTGGGTCTCTGGTGCTTGGGGACTTCTAGAAGAGGATGATTGGAGTCAGCAATCTGTATACCCCATTGCTTACAGGCCCTACAGTCTCTCTGGAAGCAGTTCATGGCAGGAACTGACACAATTCACCCTGAGATTACCAAAGTCTAACCTTAGCTGTAATCTTACTCTGAATCGGCCTGTACATGGCCATATTGGGTACCTATGGGCTAGAAAAAGGTGGGACTTTTCATGGCCGTATTGCCCAGAAGAAGATCAGCCTGTGTCTGACTACACCACCAGGAGATTAGCCGGTGTGTGGCTGCACCACAGGAAGGAGATTGGCCTGTGTTTGGCCTCATCAATCCCACAGAACCAGTCTGCACAGGACCCATCTATTCCATAATGAAATCAAGCTTTCAGCTGGGATTGCTGTCCCTCCCTGTCCAACGCCCACCTGCAAACACGGAGAAGAGCAGAAGCAGGACAACTGTAGCTGCATCTGTCCTGGGGGTCCCACAGCCTGCAAAGGTGACCCCAGAGGGAGCTGCCAGTAAGCACATTTCTTCCGAGAACAGGAAGGAGCAGGTATACTGACATGAAGAAAGGACTGTTTCACCTTGTGCAATAAAAACTGAGCAACTAAACTGTATAAGAACAAAAATTACTGAAATGTGAAAGACTGAGTGCAAATACCTTAAGAGGGGCTGAGCATGAGCCAGCCCCTCACTATTGCACTAACCCCAGTAGGGAACTGCCTAGACATTAAGGGCAGAAACCAAGGAGAGATAGCGGATAGAGGTGCAGCCCTGCCCAACAGCATCCAAGACATTAATTGTGCTTTGCCTATGTCTGCATGTAATATTCCAATATAGAGTGTATTAAACTTATTTTCTTTATTGAAAGATAACTGAATTGATAATTTAGTTACCGTGCTATTGTGTGATTATTAAGTCCTGGATCAAGCACTCCCACTGTACATCTCCTATGAAGCCTGTGACTGCTTGCCATCTCTACCATTGAGAATCAAGTGCTGAAGGGAGTTTACTTGTACTAGCTTGCTAAGCCATAGTAGGACAAACCCTAGGACATCAGAGGCAAATGGTCTCACCCCACAGCTGAGACCCAGTAGCCCCTGTTTGCCCTCTGGCTCCCCTGAATGGGCTCTGTGACAGGCCAGAAGTGACAATGAACAATAAGTTCAGCAACAGAGAGAAACTTGTATCTGTCTGACACAGGTGTATTGTGGATTCAACAAAGAGAAGTCTTCCTGAATTTGGCTACAACAGAGGTTCTGCTCACAGGCAAAATCTAAGGATTGTATTTGACTCAGCATTAACCGTCACTCCCCTTAGCCAACATGATGATGAAAATATCTTCCATTGTTTATGCCTTCTGCTGGAAGGTGTTCCCTTGTTAACTCTACTCGGCTGGTATACTCTTCTCCCAGCTGTGAAGGCATCATGAATAGACTACTAAAAAATGATTTACGTTGGGCTCCCTGTTTGTAAGATCTGCAAACTACAAAACAACACGAACAATGCAGAATGCATTATTCTCAGGCTGCATCTCTGGCTACATCACCAAACTATTGAAGGTCATTCGAACATTTGCATGCCCGGTGGTAGTTCAAGATAAAGGACAGCGTCACTTCAAAACTTTGCGCAGAGTCACAAAGGTTCTAAACTCCAAAGATTCAGTTTACTTCTAGATTCAGTTTACTTCTAGATTCAGTTTACTTCTCCAAGGCTTTCTGGTAAAGTTATGTCCAAGCTCAGTCTCACTGAAATTTCCAACTTGTTAATTGGGATAAATTCAAGTGTTTCTACTGGAAATTAGCTCCCTTGATAAGTGAGGTTTGACCCTCTAGATATCCCTCTCTAGTGTCAACCCGCCCACTTTATATTAACAAGCTGTGTAGGTGTACCAATTATTAGAAGAGCTCATCACTGTAAAATGTGGCAAAGTTTAATTGTAGGTCCTGTTTTCAGCCTACTGTAGATAATCTTATCCACAGTAGGCTGAAAACTGGACTAACATTTGCAGCAATGGCTTATCTCAGAGTCACTGGGGGCCTGATTTAGAGTAAGGCATTGATGGAAAATCTGCAAAAATGGGAAAATCTCCTTCTGGCATTTTAGCTGAATAGTTGGTGGCCATGGACATTCTTCCAGCAGCCACCTACAAAGCCATTGTTGGGTCCTCCAAGGTGTTTTGCTGACTTTATCAATGGCGGTAGCAGTTCTGCCACCCACCTATACTGGAAGATCCACAATCATGATTGCTTGAATTAGCAATGAGAAAGAGCAACATTTAAAGGGTACTGGATATTCAAAAACAGACGTACTGTTCTCCTAACTTACTGAAAATATCACCATCCATGTTAGTGGAACAAAATATATGGACATTGCCAATGTACCCCCACCTCCATGGTATGATTCCTGTAACAAGATAATGTGATGGAAGTTCCAACACATGACATTAGCTTTGCCTGAACTCCCCCAAAACGTTCTCTTTCAATGTCGCTCCTCCCAAACTCGTGACAGCCATTTTGAAGTAGAAACTACTTCTGACATGGTTGAAGAACTCAAAATATAGGTAATATTCCACTATACAAGTGTACACGAGGAACCTGATCTGCCATGCTGGCTAATGGAATCTCCAGCCACAAAACACTTTATCAACCCCCTATTGTTAATTGAATAGAAATTACATAAATTGGCTCAAAATAAGTCAAACAAATAATTTTAAAGCTAACGAAGTAGGAATATAAAATTTGTCAAACAAATAATTTAAAAACTGATGAAGAATACCTGGGAGGGATTGTTTCGTTCAGTGTTCGAAAAAATGCATGTCATGTGTGTGACAGGTATATGCCCATGTTCATTCAGCACATGGCTCAAACCTAATTAATCTACGAATTAATCATGAGTATTTGTGCCTAGGCCATATTACAGAAGTCTATCCACAGATTGAAAGTGCTTAATTAAAGTACTTTGAAAAAGCAAAAGTTAGGAAGTGCGATCCCAAATGGAATAGAAAAATTAGGCATTATGATGAGGTAAGTGAATAATGACTGCAAGTAGAAAAGTAATTAATAGTCGCAGAGAAAATTAAAGCCTGGGGGATTGATGGAAGCACCCTTTTATTGTTACTTGGTTGATTTCCAATTAATTCAAACAAATTTGCTTATAGCAAAAGCATTTTAAAAATCGCATTCTTAACATTTCAGTGCATAGCTCCTGGGATTGCTTTTCTTGATCAAGGTTGCACACTAGGTGGGAGTTGGTCTACTTATTGTGCCATATTTATTTATTTATGGATTTATAGAGCGCGCAGCTGCCCAACAGAGTCTCCCGGCGCTGCATTCATTCCCTTGGTTATTAATTGCAATTTCCTCATGTATATAATTTGATGAATAAATTAAACAATCTTCTCCTCACCCTTATGGGTAAATGGACGGGACATAGAGCAGGTCACTTCTTATTACCCAGCGAACTTATGTGTATTGTCAGGTACTTACCATCTTGTATGATCTATCTTTAATAAACTACACAAAGAAAAGACAGGACAAAGGGTCCTAATGTATAATTTTCTGAATAGTATATTGCGATTGAAATTGCATTTTTGCGATTCAGTAAATGAAATGTACTGTCGAGCACATGTTCCAAATAGTGGTTTCTTAAGATTTGCTTTCTTAACATACTGATTGGCTAAAAGCGTTTCGTTCACATGTGAACGTCACACAGTCACAAAAAGATTACGTGAGATTCAGGAAATACAATGTTGCACCCTAATTGGAAAGCACAGGAGCTGCAGGAAACAAGTGCTGGGCATACCATATAGTAGAATCTGCTAAAATGGGAAGTCTGGGAGGTCAACAGGAGTACTCAGGAAGGAAAAGAAAACAGAAATTTTCAGATGAAGAAACTGAAATCCTTGTGGAGGAATGTGTAGACAATAATGAGCAGCTTTTTGGGAAAGCTTCTTTAACCATTCTAGAATCCACCAAAAAAGGATCTGGAGCAGAATCCAAGAGTGCATTAATGCTGTGGGGGTAACAAAAGGCGGTGTTGAAGAAATAAGAAAGAGATGGTATGACCTCCCCTCTAGAACTAAGGAGAAGCTTGCAAATCGCAGGAAAGAAGCTGCTGGAATTGGAGGAGGTCCATCCACACAGACACCTTTGGATGAGGCAATAGAAAGTACTTAATCATCAGAGGCTGTATCTGAACTTTCTTTTATTGACACGTCTCAACCTCCTGAGCCAACATCAGATTAGTTAAATAAAAAACACCAAATGCCATAAGTATTTTTTTAAGTAATAATTACATTTATTAGACGTGTTACATGATATTTCATTAATTGGTTCCATTTCTTCGAGGTAACAAAAAAAAAAAATCTTTTTTTTTGCAACGTGAGGTGCATTATGGGATTTGCAGACCATTACTAGTAAGGTTACATTTTTTCATCAACAGTATTTGACACTTAAATGTATGAATGGATAATTGTAACCTGCATAAACTATATGGAAATATATATGCTTTATTAATTATTTTATGGAACAAACTTTGGGCCATATGTATGAAGCCAATTAGCGATCGCAAACGCCGAAATTCGCAGAATTTCGGCGTTTGCGATCGCAAATTAGCAGTGTGCAATGTATCACACTGAAACCCCCTTGCAAAATAAGGAATCGCAAATTTTGCGATTCCCTATTTTGCGATTGCATTTAAGGAATCGCTAATTGCGATTCCTTAAATGCAATGTAAGAAGCACCCAAGTTGTGCGATTTGGGCTTAAGGAATCGCAAATTACCACCAACTTCAAGTTGGTGGTAACTTGCGATTTCACTTAAAAATGCACTATTTTGCATTTTTTAAAGTGCCATGTGGCGCACATATATGCCCTTAGGGCACGTATGTGTGCCACATGTGCACACATGCACATTTCAGGGGTGCAACAGGGTGTCCTTTTGACACCCTTGAAATTGCATTCTCAATTTGCGATTCTCTAATTGCTAATCGCAAATTGAGAATGTCTTCCCATTCATTCCTATGGGCCTCTAGGCCCATAGGAATGAATGGGGAGGTATTCCTTAATTGCGAATCGCAATTTGCAATTCGCAATTAAGGAATATGAAGGATTCGCAAAATTTATTGCAAATCCTACATACATAGGGGCACATGCATCAAGGTAGGCTTTTGCGATTCCTTAATTGCGATTATTAAGGAATCGCAATTAAAGAATCGCAAAAGCCTATGCATGCAGGAATCGCTATAAAAATAGCGATTCCTAAACATTCCTTAATTGCGACTCGCTAATTGCGAGTCGCAATTAAGGAATACCTCCCCATTAATTCCTATGGGCCTAGAGGCCCATAGGAATGAATGGGAAGACATTCTCAATTAGCGATTCGCAATTAGAGAATCGCAAATTGAGAATGCAATTTCAAGGGTGCCAGGGTGTCAAAATGACACCCTGTTGCACCCCTGAAATTGTGATGTGCACCCATGTTGCGCACACACATGCCCCAAGGGCATGTGTGTGTGTAACCTAAAACTTAAAAAATGCATTTTAGAGCATTTTCGAAGGTTTTGCAAATTACAGACAAGTTTGATTTGTCTGTAATTTGCGGTCCCAAATAGCGAAATCGCTATTTGAAAGTGCTTCTAGCATTGCATTTAAGGAATCGCAAATTGCGATTCCTTAAATCGCAATGCAATTTAGGAATTCGCAATTAATTGCGAATTCTTAAATTGCGCATAGGAAACTACTTTCATGCATCTCCAAAGGCCAATTTGCGATCGCAAACGGCCGATTTTTGCGATTCGCACCGTTTGCGATCGCAAAAACCTTTGATGCATGTGCCCCATAGCATTTTGCGATTCTCAAATAGCGATTCGCAAAAAATCGCTATTTGAGAATCGCAAAAGGACATTTTGATACATATGGCCCTTTGTACCTTTCAAAGCTCAAAAATACATTGCAGATTCAAATTAATTTTAAATATGTCTATATGGTACATAAACACAAATCTAATTAATTTCAATTATTCTTATGTCCTTGAACTACATATATAGGGCAAACAATCGGAGGGCCTTGAGGAAAAAATGGATGGGTTAGAGGATCAGAATGGTACCATCAGTCACTTTCATACACCAACGGACATTACAAGTCCTGATACAGTTTGTGCAAGAAGAGTGCCTCCCAAAAGACAAACAGCTACATCTTCTACAAATGTAAGTAGAACAAACTTCTATGTCCAAAGACTAAGAAGCAAGGATTACTACCAGCCGCGGCCCATGCAGGTAAGAGCGGTGGGGCCGGGCCTTGGGGGGATTTCGACGAACGATGACGAGGGAAAATGTATTATTAATGTAATTTTCCCTCGTCATCGTCTGTCGAAGCCCCCCCCCACCACCCCAGCTGGCCCCACCGCTCTTACCTGCATGGGCCATGGCTGATTACTACCAATAAGACCCCACCCTACTCAAACACAAGAGCCAGTTGCAACGCCATCAGAGATGCACTTGTGCACATAGGGAAATGTGTTGAAAGTACAAAATAAGCAATTAGACACTATAGACATGATTGTCAGAAATTTTGATGAAGGATTCTCTTAGTTATTAATAACATTGATAATTTAAATGAAACCATGAAATAATTATGTGGTGTCATTCGTGAGGAGCCTCCGCAACAGAATAAAATATATCGTCATGTAGTTTTTACCATGCAAACTATGGTGAGAATGTTGTAAAATTGGCTACTGCTATGTGAGTGCTTAGCTGAAGAGCCCTACATATCAAACAGGAAATGGAACACTGTAGCAACGATGTAGCTAAAGGTTGGGAGAAGGTTACATCATCAATGGAATTGCTGCAGACTTTGCAAACATGTTCCAGTGATCATGCAACCATTGCTCTAGAAAGTGAAGAGGCTACCAGCCACAGCAGTTTGTGTCTGATGTAATAAGATGTAGGCATACTCGTAGTCAGGTTGCTGAAAGAGAAAGGTACATGAAGGAGACAAATACAGAAATGATAACTGCTGCCAAGTTAAGAAAGAGGCACTGAAATAAGTTGTGAAAAGCAAAACATAAATGTTTGTTGTTTTCTTACATTTTGAAGTAAAAAATATTGTCTCATAAAGAAATAATAACATTTTCTGTAATTTTAGGTTTCAAATTTCCTGTGAACAGGCATGGAAAGAATAATTACTTATCTACATTGTGACTTGAGAGTGTATTACTGTATTTCATTTTGCACTTTAAAGACACCTGTCTTAGAAATAGTTCTTTGTAATGTATGTCTGTCTGTCCGGTCCCTCTGCTGTCCTTGTCGGTTCATGTATTGGGTTCTGTGGTGATAGCTCTGCTCCCTCTTCAAGCTGTCAGCTTCAGACTGTGTATGTAGTCACATCCTGGATGCAATGTTGTGCACCGCAGTAGAAGCTGCTACTAGTAGGGGTGGGCAGAGAACTCTGCTCCGCCAGCGGAGCGGAGTTAGCCAGCCACCCCTGCCCCCTGGCCCGGTCCCTGCTTCTGAACGCAGCCAGGTCGGGTGAGCCTGCCCTGGCCCTGATGGGCACAGGGTCAAGACTGATTTGCATATGGCTGGGTTCAAACTGGAATGGCATGGTGAGCAAAAAAACGATGGATTTAGGCCCAGATCTCTGTACTGGGGTGAATGTATGACATTGTTCTGCATTCTGTCCATCAGTTGTTGTTTTTGCATTGGACCCCCGTCCCCAGCGCCCGGACCCTCGGATGGCTTGCAGGACCTGGGGGCTTCTGCACCCCGGGGCCCGCTGGACAGAGCTCGAGCCCTGGGCCCGGTCCCAGCTTCCGAACCCTAGCCAGGCCAGGGACAGCCTCCCCGGGCCCCGGTGGACCCCCGTCCCCAGTGCCCGGACCCTCGGCTGGCTTGCAGGATGGGGGGCTCCTGCACCCCGGGGCCCGCCAGACGGAGCTCAAGCCCCAGGCCTGGTCCCAGCTTCCGAACCCTAGCCAGGCCGGGAAGACCCTCCCCAGGCCCCGGTGGACCCCCGTCCCCAGCGCCTGGACCCTCGGCTGGTTTGCAGGACGGGGGGGCTCCCACACCCCGGGGCCCGCCGGATGGAGCTCAAGCCCCGGGCCCGGTCCCAGCTTCCGAACCCTAGCCAGGCTGGGGAGAGTCTCCCCAGGCCCCGGTGGACCCCCGTCCCCAGCACCTGGACCCTCGGCTGGCTTGCAGGATGGGGGAGGCTCCGCACCCTGGGGCCCACCGGACAGAGCTCAAGCCCCAGGCCCGGTCCCAGCTTCCAAACCCTAGCCAGGCCAGGGAGAGCCTCCCCAGGCCCCGGTGGACCCCAGTCCCCAGCACCCGGACCCTCGTCTGGCTTGCTAGACGGGGGGCTCCCGCACCCCGGGGCCCGCGGGACGGAGCTCGAACCCCGGGCCCGTCCCAGCTTCCGAACCCTAGCCAGGCCGGGGAGAGCCTCCCTGGGCCCCGATGAACCCCCGTCCCCAGCGCCCGGAACCTCGGCTGACTTGCAGGACGGGGGACTCCCGCACCCTGGGGCCCGCCGGACGGAGCTCAAGCCCCAGGCCCGGTCCCAGCTTCCGAACCCTAGCCAGGCCGCGGAGAGCCTCCCTGGGATCCGGTGGACCCCCGTTGCCAGCGCCCAGACCTTCGGCTGGCTTGCTGGACGGGGGGCTCCCGCACCCCGGGGCCTGCCGGACAGAGCTCAAGCCCTGGGCCCAGCTTCCGAACCCTAGCCAGGCCGGGGAGAGTCTCCCCGGGCCCCGGTGGACCCCGTCCCCAGCGCCCAGACCCTCGGCTGGCTTGCAGGACGGGGGGCTCCCGCATCCCGGGGCCTGCCAGACGGAGCTCGAACCCCGGGCCCGGTCCCAGGTTCCGAACCCTAGCACGGCTGGGGAGAGCCTCCCCGGGCTCCGGTGGACCCCCGTCCCCAGTGCCCAGACCCTCAGCTGGCTTGCAGGACGGGGGGCTCCCGCACCCTGGGGCCCACCAGATAGAGCTCAGGCCCCGGGCATGGTCCCAGCTTCCGAACCCTAGCATGGCTGGAGAGAGCCTCCCCGGGCTCCGGTGGACCCCCGTACCCAGCGCCCAGACCCTCGGCTGGCTTGCAGGACGGGGGGCTCCCGCACCCCGGGGCCCGCCGGACAGAGCTCAAGCCCTGGGCCTGTCCCAGCTTCCGAACCCTAGCCAGGCCAGGGAGAGCCTCCCTGGGCCCCGATGAACCCCCATCCCCAGCACCTGGACCCTCGGCTGGCTTGCAGGATGGGGAGCTCCCTCACCCCGGGCCTGCCGGATGGAGCTCAAGCCCCAGGCCTGGTCCCAGCTTCAGAACCCTAGCCAGGCTGGGAAGAGCCTCCCCAGGCCCTGGTGGCCCCCCGTCCCCAGCGCCTGGACCCTCGGCTGCCTTGCAGGACGGGGGGCTCCCGCACCCCGGGGCCCGCCGGATAGAGCCAAAGCCCCGGGCCCGGTCCCAGCTTCAGAACCCTAGCCAGGCCAGGGAGAGCCTCCCCAGGCCTCGGTGGACCCCCGTCCCCAGTGCCTGGACCCTCGGCAGGCTTGCAGGATGGGGGGCTCCCGCACCCTGGGGCCCGCCGGACGGAGCTCAAGCCCAGTCCCGGTCCCAGCTTCTGAACCCTAGCCAGGCCAGGGAGAGCCTCCCCGGACCCGGGTGGACCCCAGTCCCCAGCGCCCAGACCCTCGGCTGGCTTGCTGGACGGGGGGCTCCCGGGGCCCGCCGGACGGAGCTCGAGCCCCGGGCCCAGCTGCCGAACCCTAGCCAGGCCCGGGAGAGCCTCACCGGGCCCCAGTGGACCCCCGTCCCCAGTGCCCGGACCCTCAGCTGGCTTGCAGGACAGGGGCTCGCGCACCCCTGGACCCACCCGACGGAGCTCAGGCCCCGGGCCTAGCTTCTGAACCCTAGCACGGCCAGGGAGAGCCTCCCCGGACTCTGGTGGACCCCTGTCCCCAGCGCCCGGACCCTCGGCTGGCTTGCAGGACGGGGGGCTCCCGCACCCCGGGGCCTGCCGGACGGAGCTCAAGCCCAGGGCCCGTCCCAGCTTCCGAACCCTAGCCAGGGTGGGGAGAGCCTCCCTGGGCCCCGATGAACCCCCATCCCCAGCGCCCGGACCCTCGGCTGGCTTGGAGGACGGGGGGCTCCCGCACCCTGGGGCCCTCCAGACGGAGCTCAAGCCCCAGGCCCGGTCCCAGCTTCCGAACCCTAGCCAGGCTGGGGAGAGCCTCCCCGGGCCCCGATGGACCCCCTGTCCCCAGCGCCTGGACCCTCGGCTGGAGCCAAGGAGGGTTAAGCCCAGGCCTCGTCCTCTCCCCACCCGCCTGCCCGGGGAGCCCATTTTCCTTGACTATTAAGCCCCCACGTAGTGGGGGCTTACAGAACCCTGGGGAAGGACAAAAGTTGGAGTTGGAGGACTCATCTGGTCACCCGGCCCGCAGGGCCATCTGGTCGCCCGGCCCGCAGGGCCATCTGGTCGCCCGGCCCGCAGGGCCATCTGGTCGCCCGGCCCACAGGGCCATCTGGTCGCCCGGCCCGCTGGGCCATCTGCTCACCCAGCCCGCCGGGCCATCTGGTCGCGCAGCCAGGTGACGAGATGACCCGGGAAGACCCAGCGCCCAGATGGCCTGAGACAGCCAGACCCAGTCGCCCTTGCAGTCCGACGACGGTGAGGGTGGCCAGGCGCTCCGAGGCCGCTGCTCGGGAGGCTCCTTCCCCGGGGCTGCTCACCTCCCTGCTCGACTTGTTTGGGAGCAGGGGGAAGGGGGGCCCAGCTGGCCCAGGCCATCTGGTCACCCTGCTAACCCGCAAGGGATGGTTGCCCCCATCCCCACACCCCGGTGGTGCAGGGACGGGAGTGGGAGGCCCCGGTGCTGGAGGGCACATGGTGGAGGCTGCCTCCCGCAGGCCCGTGTTTCCCCCTCTTCGTCCCTCCTGCCATCCCGGCGACAGAGGGACCCACCCCTGGGTGTGGTGGAGGAGGGCATCCGCTGGCGCACACGCACGGAAAGACAAAAGCTTGGCTCAGAGGATGACTTTCAATAGATCGCAGCGAGGTAGCTGCTCTGCTACTTACGAAACCCTGACCCAGAATCAGGTCGTCTACGAATGATTTAGCACCGGGTGCCCCACGAACATGCAGTGCACTAAGGGCGATGGAGGTGGCCCCCTTCCGTCCGCGCTCCGATCCCCATGCAAGCGGCTCTATGCACCGGCACCCCGAGAGAGGCCGGCTATCCCAGGCCAACTGAGGCTCCACGGCACTGCAGTATCGTTACGGTCAATCATGATCAACTTTTGACCAGAATCCGGGACATAGGCATTGGCGGGACGATCCATCAATGGATTGCCTCCTTCCTGACGGATCGCACCCAAGTAATTCAGATGGGTGATTGTGTGTCCGACAGAGGGCCCATAACCTGTGGTGTTCCCCAAGGGTCCGCTCTATCACCACTGTTGTTTAACATTTATTTGCGCCCTCTGGTGATGGACCTGGCCCGGATGGATTGTCAAGTGTTTAACTACGCTGATGACACCCAAATCATCCTACAAATTGAAAACTCCCCCCAAGCCCACACACGTGTACAAGACATCTTGAGATTCGTAGTAAGTTGGATGACACTCAACTCACTAAAGGTCAACCCCGATAAAACGGAGGTGTTGGCCATTACTACGGATATTAACCCATGGTCCTATCAATTTTGGCCACAGGAGCTGGGAGACACTCCGTCTCCAGCACCAGTGGTAAAAAGCCTGGGTATAAAAATCGACGCTAATCTCTCTTTGTCTAATCAAGTCTCCACCGTCTTTGGGACATGTGTGGGCCTACTAAGGCAATTGAGGAAACTTTCACCTATTCTCTCTTTTTCCACCATGCGAACGGTGGTGACAGCATTGATCTTGTCTCGTTTAGACTATGGCAATGCGCTTTACATTGGGCTACTGGATAATTTGTTAAGCAAACTTCAGGTGGTAATGAATGACGCAGCCAGGTTGATTTTTAAACTACCCAGATATACAAGGGCTGCCCCCCTGCTGCAGAAACTTCATTGGCTTCCTATCAAGCAAAGGACCAAATTTAAGGGACTTTGTATCGCCCATAAGGCCCTATATGGTCAAGCCCCAAGCTACATCAAAGAGCGCCTTACGAAATATGTCCCAAGCCGCTCTGTAAGATCCTCCGCGGGGAACCAACTATCCTGCCCTCGGTTTAACCTTACAAAAAAAGGAGGGCGGGCCTTCTCTGTCTTCATCCCACAACTATGGAATAGGCTTCCATTCCATCTTCGATCCGAGAAGGCCCTCCTACCATTTAGGAAGAACCTGAAGACCCTCCTCTTCATTGAAGCCTGGGCTTAATTTTATTCAGTTAGGGGCCATATTCACCTGGGGGCACTGTAGCTTTCTTCTCATAGCGCTTAGAGACCTGCCGGTATTAAGCGCTTTATAAGTCACAATTAACATAACATAACATAACATTCTGACTTAGAGGCGTGCAGTCATAATCCCACAGATGGTAGCTTCGCCCCATTGGCTTCTCAACCAAGCACATACACCAAATGTCTGAACCTGCGGTTCCTCTCGTACTGAGCAGGATTACTATTGCAACAACACGTCATCAGTAGGGTAAAACTAACCTGTATCACGACGGTCTAAA